>CM022539.1:3225123-3687488 GCA_012273795.1 Dendrolimus punctatus
GTGTGTGGCAGTCAACAAAATTATATGACAACCGTGTAGGAACTGTAACCAAACTATTAGTTCTGTTATTATCATTTTTCACTCCTGATCGCTAAATTATTTGCGATTCTACTTTCTATTATTATTTTCCACTTCTGATTCTTAAATATAAGTATATATTACCCTATTATATTAGGGTGATCCAAAACAAAAATGTTTTTTTTTCCAAACAGGCACAAAAGTGTCTTTTGGGTGTAAAAAAATTTATGTGAAAAGATGAGCCCATAATATTAATATTAAGATAGTCCTCATCGCATTTTTTTAATTCCCATAAGAATAATATCACAGGATTTTTTTTTTGTTTCTTCTGATTTTTGTACCGTTCAAACGACTGGTTGACTGATAAATCGCTGTTCCAATGTTTATAGAGAATTGAAAGGTCTACAAAAAAGGTCTGATAACATTTTTGATTTTTGAACATTTGAACATTTGAAATGTTTGAACAATTGACCTTGAATAACTTTTGAACTCGTGGACAATTTTCTTTTTGGATCACCCTAATAAATATATATATATATATATATATATATATATATATATATATAATGTTGGTGTGCACCGACATTTAACCGGCGGTTAAAATAAAATATTCACTGTTTATATTTAGCGATTAATTTATTTTACCATCGGTTAAAAGTCGGTGCACACCAGCCTTAGTGACACAATCTTTGAGAGGTATGTATAGACAGACAAACAGATATGACGATTTTATTTATATAAAATGGCGACAGAAAACAAAAACATATATACCATAAAGGAAATTGGAAAATACGGTCAAAGTAGCAGTGAAAGGGTAGTTCAGCCATTAAAACAGTTTCCTGCGTACAGTCGACCACAAAATACAAACAAAGGGAAAACTCATTTTCCTCCCTCAGATGGCTTTTAATGAAATAAATTAATTTTATTCAAATCACCCCATTCCGTATCTCGCTTGAATAATAAATAAATATTTACTTTGTTAATTGAAAAATTATCTGCGAATGGCGTCGGAGTCAAGTTTGCGGTTTTTTGTTTGCGCTTTGACATTTGATACCCTTTGAGTGTTGTTTGAGGTCTCTTTGAGTCATGTTTAAGTGCTCGTGGAAGAGGTTTTAATATTTTATTATATTGTTGTAAAGGTAGTGTATATCTTACATATTGTTACAACTCAGGTCCTGATAAAAAGACCACCTGCATATCTAAAACAAAACACATTTTATTACTTGTCTGCATTTTAATTCATTGTAATTCTTTTATGACCGTCTTCTTTTGTTTACTTATATATTGGCATACATTTCTAGATAACTTTTCTTTGTTTTATTGCATTCATTTATGGCCGCTGACTCATTAGCCACGTGTTTAGGATTATGTCGACTACAATACACACATTGCATTTGTGCAGTATAAAACGATGGCCTGATTGAAGGAGGGGGCAGTCAAGTGAGAACCACGATCAAGATCAATGTAATTTAGTAAACACTAGTAGATAGAATGTAATAAAAGAATATATGTAATATATAAGAAAAAACTGTACTAGATAAAAGCTGTAAAGAAAGAAAACTTATAAAAGAATAAAGAAAAAGTAAAAAGAACAAATAAAAAATAGCAAATAAAACCCTGACAGGTCTAATTTGTGAGGAAAGAGAAGGAGAAAAAATATAATTAAAGCTGAAAGTATTAAAACAAAATGAGAGTTTAGAATAAATACCTTTTGCTACAAAAACATATTTAGATCCAAATGTCGCTTACGATATTTTTTTTATTGATGAGTTCAGCAGACAGGCAAATGGCCCGCTTAATGGAAAATAAATACCATCGCTTATGGACATTTGCAACATCAATATTGCTACAAATGCGCTGCTGTTCTCTTGTTAGAGACTGGAACCTGGTCACTAATGCCGGAACACAACTCAAGGTGGTTATGGCGAGATACGGCGATAGCGTCCGTGCAGGAACGGAGAAAGAATACAATTTCCTGCGGCCCGGCGGCCTGTCGTAAGAGGCGACAAAACAACCCACAGCGAGGTGGTAGGGCATTTGCCCGACTGGATGGCTACCACCCCTGGTCTAGAGTACGTCGCCATAACAACCTTGTGTTGTGTTCCGGCATTAGTGACCAGGTTCCAGGCTCCCCAAAGAGAGCAGCAGCACATTCGTAGCACCTTTGGTGTTGCAAATGTCCATAGGCGATGGTAACCGCTGTCCATCAAGTGGGCCGTCTGCCTGTCTGCTGATCTCCTGCAATAAAAAAAAATACAAAATAGCGGTAAAGGCTTGATATGACGACAGGAGGAACACTGGAGTGTTTTTTTATTGCTAAAGCACAGCAGACAGGCTGACGGCCAACTGTGGTCGAAAGTGGTTATCGTTGCTTATAGACATTAGCAATACTAGAACTCCTGCCAATGTGTTGCCGCCCTTGAAGGAGAAACTGGGACCTGGCTACTGTAGGAATATGACTCAAAGAGTATGCCGCCATAACAACTTATGGCGGCATACTCTAGAATAGATTAAGGGTGGCCATCCAGACGGGTAAATAACCACGTGTGTGTTGTTTGTTGTTTTGTCGCTTCTTAGACAAGCCACCCGGCCACAGAAATTAGTATTTTTTCCGTTCCTGCGTGGAGTTTAGTAGGTACTCCGGCAAAAAACCGCCGACTATCCCACTGTTAAACATGTCCCCGAGCAGTGGGGTGTCAACATACGGAGTGACCTAGAAAAAATGGAGTGTCGCTAATGTCACTTATTGTTAACATAAAAAAACAGTAACAGTGATCATTTGAATGTAAATTCTTTAAGGAATTAAGTTTAGAATCCAATAAAGGGGCTTTTAAAACGAGTTAACTGGCAAAAACGTGGGCGATGTCGCATTAAATTACGGTATTTCAAGCGGGTGGGACAGTTGGCACATTAAAATGCAAAGACGGACTTGTACCGGCTACAATTTCATATAAAATCATGTTAAGGACGATTCACTGGATTTCGGTGGTAGTTGGACAACGTAATCCAATTGGCTACCTGCTTTAGATGAGACAGATTATATTTTGAGAAATGATATAACTTAATAAAATTACAATGTAACGGTTTTAAGTGCGGTAATTTATTTGATTTGTATTATTCCGACGTTTCACCCATTTTTCAGTGGCCGGGATCACGGAAGACAAAGATGTCAAGAGTCAATGTCTATTGTTAAAGTTTTATTTAGTCTACCGCCAACTTGTTCATTTTAATTTTATGTTTTATTATTTGTGGTAGATGATTTTTTTTTCAAAAATTTAAAGAAGTAATATAGTGGTGAACATTTATATAGACAACCTATAATTCCGCCATTCTTCTGGTTAAGGAGGAATAAGAAAGCACATGTGTACGTGTCGTAGAATAAGCCTTTTATTAGTCCTTATTTTTCATTCACGAATAGTGTAACGATTCTTTTGACAATGCTGACAAACTGTCTAAGCAAGCTTAATCTGCTATATTATTACTTTAAGCAATTCTCGTTGTTATTCATTTAAGATATGGGAGCTGCACACGTCTAGTCATCGCAGCGGACAACAAGCTGCGCAGATATTGATACTTGCTCTATCTAACTCACACATCGTCCGTCCCGCTCACACACTGTGATATATATTGTACTAGCAGTGGGACTTGTTAACATTTGTGGTTAAGGTTACCATTTCCATAATAAGTTAGTTCACTTCAGTTCACATCAGCAATCGACAGTGAATACTACTCTGCCATCTGAAGTGTTATTTAATCTCCATCTCTCGCTGCTACAAAGCTGTACAATGTAAGCGTTTCTATTAGGGTATTCTGCTAATAATGACAGCTCGGAGAGAGGCAGGTAGTAAGTCTATACCAGGATTAAGGTATTACAAAGTGATTACGAAATGAAAATGTTATTCTTAATGCTCGTTTAACGGGAACTGGTTGATTATTAACAATTCACGATTATTATGCCATGAATAAGGTTTTTATCATTTCAGTGAACTTTTGATATACATACATACATACATAACTTCACGCCAGGTCCCTTGCGGGGTAGGCACGAACAACAGAGCGCCATACAGGCTTATTCTTACACACCTCACTTGCTTCTTTAACATTCATAGCTCTTGTCATGCACGCTCGTCTGTTCTTAAGGCTCCTGACATCACCTTCTGCTAATACAAGATCAATTTGATCATGGAAGGTGTGTCGTGGCCTTCCGCGACTTCTGCATCCATCCACTTTTGCATTGTATATCTGTTTAGTAATTCTTTCAGCATACATTCTTTCCACATGCCCGAACCACCGGAGCATTCCTTTCCTTACCTTCACCCCGACACTCTCTTTTAGACCAACTTTCTTTCTTACTTCGGTACTACGAACGCGGTCCGCGAGCGTCACTCCGCAGATTTTGCGCAGTGCTTGCATCTCGACCGCGTTTACTCTACTTTCATGCTCTCTATTCCATACCCAACTCTCGCTTCCATACGTGAGCGTAGGTACCAGCACCGCGTTGTGTATTGCAAGCTGGGCCTTCTGGATGAGGTTCTCAGCGCCTAGAAGCTTACCTAACGCTCCATTCACACTATTCCCCAAATTTACTCTTCTTTCTATGTCAGCGGTGTACCTTCCATCCCTGCTAAAAGCACATCCAAGATATACAAACTCATTCACTTGCTCCAGCATAACATCATCGACCATTATCCTTGCATTCGTTCTGGTTTCTTCTCTTTCAAATACCATAACCTTTGATATATTATACATATTATTATACATATACAGTGTAAACTCTATATAACGACGCCGAAGAGACAGTGCATTATGGCATTAAATTTGTCGTTAAATGGAGAGAAGTCTGATATTTTTGTTTGACGTTTTTGCTGCTCCAGTAATTTTGTTATATTTTTACTTATTTTATTAATATCTTGCGATATTGAGGCATCTTGGTAATAGACGAACTAATTAGACATTTTGACTGGATGATGCCGACAGACGAGTTTATTACAGGTTAGGATAATAAAGCGATTAAAAAGCGTACACTGCTATGGAGATTTTACTCATTTTGGCAACTTAAAAGGTATTTTTTATTACTTATTTGTTGTCGTTACTGAGATTGGATGTAATAGTATATAGGGTTTATCATTGTATGGAAGACAAGTTAAAGTGACCAATGACAAGTGATTTCGACCCTTAAGGGAGTTCATCGTTAAATCGAGTGACGTTACATGGAGTTTACACTATATTACATATCGAGGCAGTTTTCATATTTTTGTTCTTTTATTCTTAATCTTTAGACAAACAAAAGAGACAGTATAAACCTGTACTGTCTTTAAGCAAGCAGTGGATTTCAGCGCAACCGGATAAGATAAATCTTTTACACCGCTTCCCTCATTTACTTATATACAAACAAACTGTATAACAACAGTTCATTTATATTAATTCATTAAATAAATGAGTTTCGGAGTTGGAATGTTCTTTGCTTGCAATTTTACGGGATTAGTTTCGAGAAATTTTGTTCAGTTAAATGTTTTGGATATTGCTCGTTAGATCTATTCATATTTGGAGAAGTTAATCAAGTAATATTGTTTATGTTATATGACACATTAGTGAATCTTTGAACATTTGTAGCTTAAGCTGAAGTTAGACGGTTCATTTTTGTCTTTTAATTTTGATGCAATAATGTGCCAAAAAATAAATAAATATACATCATTACAACTGCTTTCATAAGGCTTTGGCCTCACAGCAAGTGAGACGCTTAGCGGTAAGAGATTAGTTGATCGCTTACATGACTCATTCTAGTAAAGTAACGCATGTAATGCGCGTGGACCCACCTCTTGATTAGTGTACCACGCTATCGTATTGGTGACAAGTGTAATAATAGCGATGTTTGTAAGTTAATAAATAAATAATCTTTCCTGTGGAACCATGACTCAACTGCATGGGCCACCTCTGTCGTCAGAAATAAGCTAAGGAATATATAAGGGCGCTCTTTGCTTGCTGGAGGAGACGCAGTAAGATCACCATCGAGGTCACACGCTACTCGGTGTTCGCGAAATCCAACGGGGCACTCTGCCCGTTGAGGTTATTAAAATCAAAGCGGTTCTCTATTTACGTCAGAACAGTGAAAATCAAATATTTTTAATATCAGTAATAAATACTGTATTCAATTACGGTATTGGTATCTTGGAAGATGGGACTCCCCTTAGTATAGTACGCAACGTGTGGCGATACGTTGGCGGCTTCCCATCTTGCAAATTCAGCCGTCACTGCCGGAGGAGATGCCACACTTCAAGAAACCTTGAAACGCCTCAAATATGCATCCATTGGTGACGGATATATATTTAAGGCTTTCGGGGTGAGACTTTGGGGCCATGTGGACGTGAAGCTTATCAACTTTATCGAGACCTTGACCATGTTCCCCACCGACAGCGATCTAGATTACATCTTTTACTTGTAAATATGTTTATAGTAGTACTAGCGGCCCCAGCAGACGTTGTCCTGCTCTGAAAAAATATGACCCGATCCCAGCGCCACCTACCGGTTCCAATTGTGGATTTAAACCATCCGGGGACCCACTCAAACACACAAAAACAAAATCGCTCCCCGTTGTTAAGAGGATTCTAGAACCCGATCTCAGCGCCACCTACCGGTTCCAACGGTATAAAAACTATCCTATCTTTCAAGTTGGATCAAACTGCACACGGTGTGCAAATTTGATTAAAACCGGTTGAGTAGTTTAGGAGTCCATCGCGGACAAACATCGTGACACGAGATTTATATATATAAGATTTAATTTCTAAGTTTTTGTTTGTTGTGTACTTCATTTATAATGTAGTTAATTGTTCTGTTGGTTTCAGTTTAGTTTATATTAACTTAATTTAAGATAGAAATAAAATCTAAATTATCCACGTATAACGTATATGATTGATCCTGAATAAGAGACGCTTACAACCACGATACAGCTAAGTATATTATCACGCTGACAGACATACGTGTGGGTGTGATCAGAGATTACTTACATGATCACTCTGGTGACCCCTACATTATCAATGTCTTATAATAGTGTTGCAAATGTATAGGCGACGGTAGGCATTTTATATCCGATAGGGCTTCCGCCTGTCTGCTGTATAACAGTAATAAAAAAATACTAACACTTGTATAGTCTGCATGAATAAACACACTATATCGACTGGAAACCCATTACCGCGAACAGCAGGGGGGCATAGTATATTGTTCACAGTATAATTTCCACATTACCTTTACTATTCACTCTATGGTTATCGACCGGGGAAGCATCGCATCGCTGGCTTTCAAATGACGACATTAATTTTTGATGCCCATTTCTTGGGAGAAATCCATAAGAAGAGGAGATATATTCTAGAGATATGTTCTAGAATGTTCGTAAATGTTTATTGATACATAAAAGTGATGTAAATGCGTTATTTAGAAGATCTCCATAATATTGTTATATACCGACAAATGTAAACGCACACCTGCCAGTCGTAAAACGCAGTTTGTTACCTCCCCGCATTTAGGAATACTTTTGTTTACTTTGTGTTTAGAATTTTTAATTAAAAAACTTTATATTGTTATTGTACTTGTTTTATGGCCGTCATTAGTGTCGAACTAATCCTTGTTGTTATTAGGTATTGCGTCGAAGCTTGCCAGGTATGGATCGGTGCATTACAAAGCAATGGCCCAAGGCGGAGAGGGGCAGTCAAGCGAGGATTACGATACGAGCAAGATGTAGATTCGATGAGCGATATAGTGACAGACATTTGCGCGTGTTATTGAATCGTGCAGTTTGTACCTGTTTTATACGTGTTTGTATAGTTCTAATAAATTCTATAGTAATTCCAACGGCATTTTAATTCGAGTCCTAGTTAGCTCGTAACAATATGCTCTGCTTTATATGAGATAGTCCTACGCTACAAGAACACTCGTGTGAGAGAGGACTTGCATATTAGAAATACCAGTTACAAAGAAGTTTCCACATTTAAACTTGCTGCCATCTATCAGATTACAAGAAGTACTATTTTCTTTTCTTTCTTGGGGGCTGGTATACGCTTCTTCAAAAGATCCCGAATGAAGTATTACATCTGCCCTACAGTAAATTTAAAGCTAAATTAAAAAATTAAAGTATTAGAAAGGGATTCGTCACTATTGTAAAATACTTAAATGACAAAACTGCATTTACATAGCTACTCACTCCATCCTTTTATAATATGTTATGTATAATGTTTATATCATGCATATTATGTAAGGAATCTATGGAAACTCGTCGCAATATTCTTAGTACATCATTAAAATAAAAATTCTAGTCAACTTTTCAATTTAGAAAATTTCTTGGATTTTAATGTTTAAGGGATTTAATAATGAAATTAGAATCAACTCAATGGTAAAAGTTTTGGTAGCGTGATGGGTAGCGCTCGCACACATACAAGCACCACTTAGTCAGTTTTCTGACGTGATTTGCATATTGTTACAATCATCACGTGCTAACAACGGTGAAGGAAAACATCACATATATACATTGTGATGAAACCTCGTAACTCACCTCCTATAATGTGAGGTCTGAGGGCAGCAGTGGTACATTTATGGGCTGTTATTACTATTTTTATCAATGATAAATAAAGCCTCACATACGTTAGATGCAACTGGAACAACATGTTATGGATACATGTCCTTCAACAACTACGTGAAATGTCCGAACATTTTATGCACGCACTCGCGCCACGTAAAATGTTCCGGGAAATGTTGCGTAACACTTGGCAACGTTGCAGCATCACGCAGACTGAGCCTTACACGTCATGTTGGGTGCCAATTTTTCTTGTAGTGTATCTGAGGCTCAACGTAAAAATTGTGCGTGTGTGCAGTTCACACGCAGTAGGAGTGAAACTTCAGAGAATATACTCATAGATAATTCTTCTCTAACTGTTATTCATATAAATTATTATAATTCAAAATAAACATCTTAAGTATCACTTTCAATTTTTCACAGTTTCAGACCAAAAAATATTATTATCAATTTTGTTTCAGTCCAAATTGGACCTGTGTTTAACCATCGGTCTTAATGACACTCCAATCTGTGCTGCATAATGTAAATCTCGTATTTCATTCTCTCGCAGGCTTAGTACTATATATTTATATGTTTATCTCTTTTTGGTGTCGCTTTTTCATTTCATAAATTCATTATATAGATTTAAATTTTAAATGAAGTTCATAATACAAAATTATTTTTAAAAATAAAATTTAGTAAAGAGTTTTCTCTGAACAACTAATATAAAGAGATATTCTTTAAAGTCTTAAAAAAGTTCTAATAAACAAAAACGAATAAGGAGAATTTTTTATCAAAATCTCAAGCGAGTCATAAGCAAGACCAAAGGGACCGAGAAATTTATTCGTCTCCAAGAAAAATTCAAGTTTAAAATAAGATGTGGAGTTGAAGAAAATTGTAGTTATGAGTACCTTATTAAAATTTATGTTGAACATTTTTGTGGGTAGTATAAAATATGAATAATGAAAGACAAGTGAGTGCACTGCTTACGAGGGATTCCGTTTTGTTTATTGCAGGATTTCAGCAGACAGGTAGACGCGGCCCACTTGATAGAAAGCGGTTACCATCGCCTATGGACATTTGCAACACCAAAGGTACTGCTGCTCTCTTAAGAGAGACTGGAATCTGGTAATTATCCGTGCAGGAACGGAGAAAGAATACAAATTCCTGCGGCCGGGCGCCCTGTCGTAAGAGGCGACAAAACAACCCACAGCCAGGTGGTAGGGCATTTGCCCGACTGGATGGCTACCACCCCTGGTCTAAAGTATGTCGCCATAACAACCCTTAGTTGTGTTCCGGCATTAGTGACCAGGCTCCAGTCTCCTTCAAGAGAGCAGCAGCGCATTAGTAGTACCTTTGGTGTTACAAATGTCCATAGGCGATGGTAACCGCTATCCATCAAGTGGGGCGTCTGCCTGTCTGCTGAACTCCTGCAATAAAAAAAAATAATAATAATAATAATAATGCTGGAACACAACTCAAGGTTGTTATGGCGACATACTTTAGACCAGGGGTGGTAGCACATGTCGGGCACATGCCCTACCACCTGGCTGTGGGTTGTTTTGTCGCCTGTTACGACAGGCCGCCCAGCCGCAGGAAATTGTATTTTTTCTCCGTTCCTGCACGAATACAAAATAGTAACAATACTGTGGTAATTTTTTGAGATATAGAGTATGTTAGATTAAATTGTGTTTTTTTAGTTCGGTAGCCCTAACGATAAAACAGTGAACATCGGTCTCCTCTCAATGGTCCATACAAACAGATGATTTAGAATCGCTTGCCCTACAGAGAGACTGTACATCTGTGTGTATTTTAGTAGTCCGGCAATTCCGGCACAGCAATATGCTGAGTGCAAACCTTGTTTACTGAAAATGCGGCTTGAAAATTTTTACCTATTTCTTATAGAAACCTGTTTTCTGAAATCAGAAAAAAAACAAACGCAGAAAAAATTTAAAGTCAATAAATTTCAACGAAAAAGCAACCCGGGGTGAAGGAACGTGAAGGTAATTTGAATATACGTGCATTCTTTGTTTTAAAGCCCGAAATACTCAAGGGTATTCAAATAAGAATTCCTCGCGGCATACTGGTGCTAAGACGAAAATAGAATTTTTTGAATATCATATTTTAAAATAATCATATTTAAAGGTAATTTTTGTCAAAAATACTTACTTCGTCTGCTCGACGACCTTATTTTATATTGCTGTAACCAGACAGGCTGACTGCCCAGCTGTGATGGAAAGTGGTTACCATTGCCTATGGACATTAGCAATACTGCTGCTACTACTGGTGATGCCATTATGTTGCCGGTCTTAAAGGAGAAACTGGAGTCTGGCCACTGATGCCGGCTCAAAGTTGTTATGGCGGCATATTCTAGACCAGGGGTGGTAGCAATCCAGTCGGGCAAATGCCCTACCACATGGCTGTAGGTTATTTGGCATCTCTTACGAGAGGCCGCCCGGCCGCATAAATATTGCTACGAGTGGCTTAATTCGAGTCCTGTAAGCTCGTAACAATATATACAATCGCGAAAACTTAAGAAAATATTAATAAATTAACAGTTTCCTAAAAAAACAACCTAGTAGGGCCAACTATTCGAAATACTTGATGTATACTACTGTTAAGTAAACGTTACCCCAAAACACCATTATCACTAATGGACTCGTATTATGACAACTGCTCTAACCATCTTCCACTAATTCCCACCACTCTATTAGTGGGCCCGTAATTAGTAATGGCCCATCCTAAGAGGAATCGCTGTTACTAAACAAATAGTCAGTTCGTAAAATTAACGGCGTCTATGATCTTTCGCAGCTTGTGAATTATAAGACCCGCTTACACAACAAGCATTAATATCACGCAATATAGCTTGAGCGGAATCAGAAATTTTGAAATGAAACTTCTATATAGACGAGGGGTTTAGGACTTTTCTGTCACGAAAAAGCGTTACGGCTGCGTGGAGGAGCGGCATAATTTTAGAGTAGATGGATGCTTTCATTGTTTCCGGATCGAATACAGTTGTTTTGTTTGATAAAATAAATTATATTAAAATAAACTAAATTATTAATTAAAATGTAGCTTTTTTTTTGGCCAGGGGAAATCCGATTGAGGACTAAGCCGCGACAGGCACAGAAGCCTGGGGGATGCTCGCGACCCGGTGAGACAGTGTGGGATTCGCCAGATCGGGGGTGGCACTAGCGTGCCCGGTCAGAACCGGTGCCACGCTATTGCCACTCCCCACTTAGGGATACCCATTAAAACCCGTGGGTGTTCCGTCCTGCGCCTTATGCCAGGGCTACGTGTATGCGGTTTTCCCAACTCCGCTGCCCTGGCAGGCGTGGGCCCCCCCCGCTCACTGGGCCTCTTCCAATTAAAATGTACCTAACCTAACCAAATCATAATTTGCAGTAAACCTGCAAAAATTGCGAGGTGTGCTGGGACCCATAGTAGAAGTGAAACTTCAACGGACAAGTGGAAAATTGAATTGCAACGGACAAGTGGAAAAACGAGTCGCAACGGACAAGTGGAAAAACGAGTCGCAACGAATAAGTTGCAAAACAAATCGCTTTTTTTAAAACTTTAAGTTTTAAGAACCGTTTTTCCATTTGTTAGTTACGATTTTTTTTTCCACTTGTCCCTTGAATTTTCACTGCTACTATGGGTCCTATGGCTATAAATATATTGCTAAACTTAGCTTTGACATTTAAGATTCTCAACCAATAAAAACGGGTTGCGAAGGACAACGGTGGATGGGCAGCCTAATGTTAGATGAGAAACATATAACAAATTGTTCTCTCACTTTGCCTGTCCAGAGTTAATTAATGTACGGCGCGGTGGCAAGTTTCAGAATATTCGACAACTCCAAAAATATAGTAAAGTTACACGGTTCATTTTGTCTTTCAATTTGTTCAACCAAAATGATAGATATTATAAACATATACTTGAATTATTAAGTATTATTATATGCCACCGTGTCCTTTCAATTACCTGCCGGGCTTCCTATCGTAACAGACGACAAAACAACCCACAGCCAGGTGGTAGGGTATTTGCCCATCTGGATGGCTACCACCCCTGGTCTAGAGTATGCCGTTAAAACAATTTTCAGTTGCGTTCTGGTGTTAGTGGTTCCCTTTAGGAAGCGACAGCACGTTGGTAACTTTTGTGTTACAAATGTCCATAGGCGATGGTATCCGCTTTCCACCAGGTGGGCCGTCTGCCTGTCTGCTGAACTCATGCAATTAAATAACTGCATAATAAAACCTATCAAGCTTCCAACAACAACACGACTCCCTTATTGTTCCAATCTAATAATTGCTTCGCAGTTTTGCACGTAGAGGGCGTCCCTCTCGACCAATCGAACGTTTCGTAGACCATAAAGTAAATGGGCCGTGAAATTGAAAATTTTCATTTGTATTTATAAGATTTTCTTTACAAGCCTACTTCTTTATTATTTTCTTAGATTTGGCACTCGAATTCATTTTTATAGGTACTTTTTATAAGCCCAAAGCCATATTACAGAGACGTTAAAATACATTTGTATATATACTTAAGGATTCGTTAGACTACGATACTATACACCTAGACACTCTGTGTATACACCTGTGTCTGTGTGAGCATCAGTGTCTCTAAATTTGACATTTGTTTTTTTTCATAATAGGTAATCGTTTTTAAGTTTTGGCCAATATTTTATATGAAACTATAATTAGCGTATAATAGCAGTTAATCGTGTTGTATACGTAGTGTCCAAATGTCTCTGTGGTTGCCAAGTTTCCAAACAGACTCGACATTTTCAATACACTAAACGAGTTGCAAGTCGAGCAAGAAGAATACCAAAAGTGTTGAGCATTAATTTTAGGTGTGAAAAGTTTAAACAAAAAATTCTTACATGAAATTATAGACGTCATAAAAATTACAATTAAGTGTAAGAAGCTTTTAATGGTATAAATGGAAGAGAAACGAGTTTTTTTGTACATAGAGTATGTAGAATGCGGTCGGGAATAATAATATTGTTCCCCAACTATTAACATCCATCCTATGATGGTCTCTGAGAGGGAACCCTGAACAACCTTTTCATGCATTTATTTTTCTATACACTTTTACTTATATTGATATTGTCATTGTGCTGATAGCCACTCAAAATTATTCTTTGTATTTTATTGTTAAAACCAGAAATAAATAATTCAACTTTAATCAAAGCCTATATTCTTCATTGCACCAATCCGCCACAAGTATATAATTTATATTTTTTTGCAACACAGTTATACTGATACAGTCAGTTGTAAAGAGAAAATTTTATATTTAACACAAAAAGCCTGTGAGGAATGAAAAAGTTCTCAACATAAGCAGCACATAATTTAATGTCTGACATTAGTGTCGGTAATTTCTATTGTGGTGTAAACTTAGTTTTCCGTCGCGTTTTATGGCATAATATTTGCTGCTTGATTCCGAATTCATCGTTGTCTCTGAGCTATAAACCAAACTTCCCCATTTAACTGCCGCTTGAAACTAGGATTGCAACAAATAATGTGACTGTTTGTAAACAATGTTTGCACGATTTCCTAATTTATGATATTGGTGTGTGCACTTGTGTTAAACATTGTACTTTTTAATCTATAGCTGACCCGGCGAACTTCGTACCGCCATATTTTTTGAATTCCTAAAAGACTTTGTTTCATGACACAAATACAAAATCACCATAATCGGTCCAGGTGTATAGGAGATTCTAGAACCCGATGTCAACGCCGCCTACCGGTTCTAAATGCGAATCTAAACCATTCCGGAACTCACTCAAATACACAAAAACAAAATCGCTTCCGGTGATTAGGAGGATTCTAGAACCTGATCTCAGCGCCACCTACCGGTTCCAACGGTATAAAAAGTAACTTTTAAGTTGGATCAAACCGCACACGGTGTGCAAATTTCATTGAAATCGGTTCAGTAGTTTTGGAGTATATTGGCAACATCATCGTGGCACAAGATTTTTATATATATAAGATAGCAAGCAGTTCACTGTCCTATTGCTGGGCTCCGGCCACCTTTTTTCTTAGACTACTTACAGTATAATCGCCATGCGCCACTTAACAAAACTGTCTAAGTATTCTTTGATACTTGATATTGGCTGGATACACAAATCATAGGAAGCAATGTTTAAATATTGTTACACGCCGACAAAAGTAAAAACACACCTACAGTTTATTACCTTTCGGCATTTGGACTTCTTTGTTTACTTTGTGTTTAAAATCTGTAATTAGAAACAACATCCTATTTCGTATTGCAATCGTTTATGATAATCATTAGCCAGGTGTGACTTTTAGAAACTATTGTTATGCGGTCGAGCATTGTGTCAAGACATATTGTATAGTTTAGTATAAAACAATGCCCGAACGCAGGGGTGAGGTCAGTCTAGTGAGAACCACAATCAAGGCAAGACTTGTGTATATTCGATAACCTATATAGTGACGGACTTTGCGCGTGTTATTGAATCGCGCGTTACGTTTGAACTGATTGTGAGCAGTTATATTTGTACCTATGTTATACGTGTATGTATAGTTCTAATAAATTCTATAGTAATCCCAACGGCATTTTTATTCGAATCCCGCACTCGTAACAATATAAATATGTCTGGTTTATTATAAATATTTAATATTTTCATTATTTATTCCTTTAATAAAGTAAATATTTTAACCCTAAATGTGCATTAAAATACCGCTTTTAAAGCGGGTTCAGCATTAATGCTGGGCTTTCGCGGGCACATTATTAAAAGCAATAATCCACCGCGATATTATTTTGCAAATCAAAGAGATTATGCAAATAATGACTTCGGCTAACCAACTCTAGTGATGGGACATACGAATTCATTCAATTCGGTATATTTCTTTAATTTTTTCTTTTTTTCCTTACGCTTTTTTCTTGTTTTGTTAAGCTTTTTGTCAATTATTTATATTCTCACTATGTTTTTTTATAACAACACCATTTACACAATCCAGTCGTTTTCTTTTGGGAATAAAATTTTAATAACTACCAATTGCGTTATCAAGTAGGTACTGTAATTGCAAAGTATTATATCGCAACTTAATCTCAGAAGTCGGGGAAAAAATGTATATCTGAGACAAATTAAACTTTAGTGTATATATATGGCCATGTATATATTTGTATATTTTTTCTTAAATTAGTTTGAGTATTCATCTATCTATTGCTTTTTTCCTGTAGCACCTATATCGCCCGATCAAATTTCTTTCAAATTGTATTGACTATATTATATTGTAAACATAGTCTGTTTTTAACCGACTTCATAAAAAGGAGGAGGTTCTCAATTCGTCGGATTTGTTTTTATGCATGTTCACCGATTACTCTGTGATTAATGATCCGATTTACGTGATTCTTTTGTTCGACGCGAAATAGCTTCCAATTGGTCCCCTAAAAATTTTACATAGTTTGGTCCAGTAGTTTTTATTTAATGATTATTTTTTATGAATAAACTTTCCTTTTCGTTACATATGTACACCGGTTACTTTGAGTTTTATGATTCGATTTACGTGAATATTTTTTTTCGACGCGGAATAGCTGCCATTTGGTCCCCTAAAAATTTGACATAGTTTGGCCCAGTACTTTTCATTTTACGAACATTTTTTTGTTCCCGTTTCTTGAGACCTATATTTTTTAAGAAGCGTGGCACCATTCGTTGGTGCACCCATACATAGCTAGACACTTAAAAGTAGCAAATAAAAAATAAAAACTTCGTTTTAAAAACCCGACTTCAAAGACTAAAAAGTATAAAATAAATTTCAAAAGCTATTAAAATATATTATCTAAAACATCTTAAAGTCGGTGCAAAGTAAAACATAAAAATTACTATATTTTTAAAATTACTAAGCACCGATTTTAAGACGTGTTAGATAATATATATTAATAATAATAGCTTTAGAAATAAGTTATTTTATACTTTTTAGTTTTTAAGTCGGGTTTTTTAAACGAAGTTTTTTTTAAATTGTATATTTTGGTGTGCACTAAAGTGTCTCTTACAAAAAAAAATGATCCCATATTCAAATTCAAAGTATATAATAATTACTTGATAAGGAGAGCTTTTAATATTTTAAGCTGTCTTTTACAATAATGAAATTACAGACAATTGCAAAACATTCAACTACGCTAGTACAGCAAGGTTCTACAGAAATTTATTGGTTATGCCAGCAACAAATGTAGTACTTTGAAAATTTATAATTAAACCGTCTTTGTCGAATAGCGATAGAAAGGGTAGATTCTAAAAATACTGGCTGAACTTAATAAGGTAATTAGTGCTAGCAATTCTTGCAAGCAAGTATTCCTTGCTTGTAACCGTCCAAGATATTGTTTAACTTACGTTTTACTAGTCATTAAATAAGTTTATTAATATCTACAACAACTATTTATAAGTTTCTGGACATTTTACACTTCAGATATATAATAATACAACTGACGGTAGTTTTAGATACTTTTCAACACACTCGCTCATAAAGTGGCACTATGGTCACCGCAATTAGGCACAGAATGACACCCATAATCAAACTGTGACTAAAAAAATTATAACTCACTAGCGAGTTATAGATTTTTTTTAAATTTTATTGGTTGAGTTGCTATGTTCTTAAAAAAGTTTTTATTAAAAAAAAAAGATCGTGTACTATAGAACAAATAAATTAATGTTCCTATTGCTTGCTCATTTCATGCAACTTCTTATTTAAACAGATAATTTTAACTCGTACGTGTTTAATAAATAAAACTTTCACTCATATATAACTTTTTTTTCTCTGTAATAAAAGAGAACTTTAAATTCCCCATTTTGTACGTGGCAGAATAGGCGCAAACCCTATGAGCGGAACATATTAAAAAAAAACCTCATTCCTTTAGTCTGTGGCCGATCGCAATGCGCGCGCATAGGAAAACTGTTATCTACTAAATAAAATGAGTTTTTGTTGTTATTTTATCCACAAGTGTGTTGAAAAACGTCGTATGATACACGTGTGTATTGATGATTACCGTCCTCGGCTCTCTTAAGACCCTCGCCTACGGCTCGAGTCTCAATGGCGCCTCGGCGGTAATCACCAATGTTACACACTAGTACCATAATGTACTATTATACTATAGAGCCTGCCGGTGAAATGAGGTGGACACAATTGTTTTCCTACCGCCAGGAGCTACATTATTTAATGACTTAGTGATTACAGTATTTGCATTTAACACCAACAGTGATGTATTATACTTTTTACACATTAACATGCTAATGATGACTTCTTCTTATTTGGGTTAATATAAGAATCTTTAAAATAGTAATTTAAAAACTGCAATGGGGTGGTTGAAGGGACGCTTGGAGGAGGGATTAGGGCCAGTTTGGGCTCAATATTTATATCATCTCAACAATATATTATCGAATATTATCTACTCATTCTTTTACTTCTAATATTACGATATAAACATTTATGCATATTATTTACGAAATTTCAACATCACTAACATTTTTAATGAAGGATATTTAGAACTTCAGAGTAAAGAAACTGCACTGTGGAATACCGTAGTTTCTCCAAAAACATGTGGAATTTATCGTTTATATAATGATCAGTTGTAACTAAAAAGATTTAACAGTTAAATGTGTTCTGCTAACTTATTTTTCTTCTGATCAAAAGAAGAATCTAGCAACTCATCAACAACATGCTCTGGCTTAGCAGTAGAGTGGAAGGTACAAGGAAACTACTTTCGAAGTTTTATACTTTAGTATAGAAACATTATCCTCTATACAAAATCGTTGATACTCTATAGGTCGGAAACAAAGAAAACTCACATTCTCAGGCACAAGTTTTCATTGCGATAAGCCTCTTTTGAAGAGTTTTGAAGAAACAACGATTATGTTTTCTTCTATATCCAACGTCTGCAGAGAAATAAGTTTCGAAACTTACAATATCCGCAGACTTGATAGTAAGGCTTAAAGTTTTTCTTTAAGTATTCTCATACTATACGTCGCGTCGTTGTTATCTATACATATAATAAAATTGTGGAGGTCAAATTTCTATGCAATGAAAAAAAATGCTAAAAACGGAGTCAAAAGGAGGTAAGAAGTGAAATAGAAGAAATTTAGATTTTTTTCCATTTTTTTGTTTCTCTGTCTGTCTGTCTGTTTGTACCGGCTAATCTCCGAAACGACTGGACCGATTTACATGAAATTTTGTATGGTGGTAGCTTATATCCCTGGTCAACATATAGGGTACTTTGATCCCGAAAAATTAAAGAGTTCCCATGGGATAGTTAAAAATCTTAATTAATTAAACAGCTTATTATACAACTTATGCACTTATTAAGTATTGATATTGCCGATATCATCATACCTATCCTAACTTAATATTATAAATGTGAATATAGGTTTGTTTGTTACGCTTTCACGCGAAAACTACTCAACCGATCATCATGAAACTTTGTACAGATATTCTTAGAGGTATCAGAAGTAACATAGGATACTTTTTATGAAAAAAAAATCCACGCGGACGTAGTCGCGGGCAGAAGCTAGTCATACAATAAAGCAATTTATACATTAAAAAACCATTAACCTATACATCGCTTAGACCAATATGTCTATAATGTTTTAAAATTGGGGGGGTTTTTTTAACTTACCTTTTTTTACTATTTCACGCGGATGAAGTCGCAGGCAGAAACTAGTGTAATTATATTATAATACAAACTTTTGAACTATGTTTTTACTACATAATAATCATACCTGTGATCTGTAAAATTTGGTTAAACAAATGTGTTATTTATCGATGTACAAGAATTAGTTGTATTTAAATTATAATTATCTCTCTCGGATAATATCGAATATCCGAAAACATCGCGTCACTATCGCCGTAGTTCGGGAATTCCCTGGAACCATGGTGCATTAATTTAGTCTGTCAAAATAGTGAATCCTTTGTATTCGTTTCTAAAGTGAGCCATTACTAATTTTCCTCAGTCATCATTGAACATTCGACATTTGGGTCGATCGTTGAATAATTCAGTAGCTACTTGGCTCAAGTACTGTATAAGAATTGTCTGAGCTGGGGTTACATGATCAAAAAAAGAAAAAGACACTCCTTGTGGCACTCGGGGACTGCCGCGTTAAAGCTATTGCATAGCATTTTTTATCAACTATGCAATTATAATTATTTATTTATTTTTTATTTATGTAGTATTTTTTTACTTTGATATTAATTCAAGTTACGCTTTTTGAGCGTGGTGACCGATAAGAAAACAAATTACCTATATATACATATACACCTACATGTATACTTACGGGGCGCAAATGCGGTGAGTGTGGCATTATAAAGATATGATAGATACCTATACACCTATATACTTTCTCATAAACAGCTGCTTACGTATTCGTCCGATTCCGGAGCAGCTCGTCGTCCAGAATTTGCAATACCTGACATACCTCTAACCGCTACGAGAGCTCGCGGCTCACTGTGGCCACCGCACGCCTCCGCTCGCCGCGCCCGCCTCAGGCCCCCGTCACCGCGCATGGTAGGCAGAGTGGGAGGTGTTAGGTTTATTTTCGTTACGGAATATCTTCATTCGGTCGCCGCGCTCAAAGCCCGCGATTAAATCTATACAATAGCTTAAAATCAGAATTTCTTGAAATAAAAACCAAACTTTAATATTATATTAAAATCATTGCAATTATTCATAAACAATGTGAATACCAAATTATTTGCTTTTCTAAAATTAATACTTATTAATGAAAAACGTTTTTGAAAATCACAGTAAGTACTTAGTAAGTACTGAAGCGTTTTATCACTGCGCTGAGGAACGAGACAAGAGACTCCCCTGCACTTAAATACCAATGATTCTATAATGTACATATTATGATACATATATTTATTAACAAGTTTTTTCCCAAAGCTTCGCCCGCATTAATATTATCCTACAGGAACCTATGTATATTTTCCAGCACGTAAAGTATTTATATTATTATATAATTTCACCTAGATCCGTTCATTCGTGTTTCTAATATACCTATAGATATGTATCTTGACCGTTATTTGAATTTTGATGCATATTATGTAAGGTACATAAATTAAAGACAAAAACCAACCAAAATATTGTATATTGTAATTTACTTTATTTAAATAAATAAATAAAAAATAATTTAAAAATTAAAAAACATCATATTACCGGACATGTCAAGAAAATTCACAGCTATGGCAACCCTAGTTTTGGCAGATATATTGTTTGGGAGTGTAGAGGCCGTTAATGGAAGAGATATTATTTCATGAGTCCTGAAGTATCTGTGCCAAGGATATTTGTACGTCCAGACTAATATATAACAGTGAAAGTAAGCTTATTTGATTTCTGTTTTTCTAACAACCTTGAAGACGAAATCGTAAGCGTTATTTTAATCTCTGAATATATACGTTTTTTTTATTGCATGAGTTCAGCTGACAGGCAGACGGTCCACTTGATGGAAAGCGGTTACCATCACCTATGGACATTTGTAACACCAAAGGTGCTAAATGCGCTGCTGCTCTCTTAAGGGAGACTGGAACCTATTCACAAATCACGGTTGTTATGGCGGCATACTCTAGACCAGGGGTGATAGCCATCCAGTCAGGCAAATACCTGGCTGTGGGTTGTTTTGTCGCCTCTTACGACAGGCGGCCCGGCCGCAGGAAATTGTATTCTTTCTCCGTTCCTGCACGGATAAATTTGTTTGAATTGTTATAAGATACGGAAACGAGACTGATCTGTCCATCGGTCGTTTTATTTAAAACACGCCTCAGGAAATGGTTAGTCGAGCACACCTATAATCATGAGGAGGTTATATCCCAGAAAATGTATAATTTTAATTTTATTTATGACCTGTGATCTGATGTAGAAATTGACGTGTAACTATGTTATGAATAAATGATTTCTGAATTTCTGAAAGCGGCTAAAGCTTTTAAAAATCTAACAATAATTCCTGTAGGAACGGAGAAAGATTTTGATTTCCTGTAGCCGGACAGCTTGTCGTAAGAGGCGACTATTCAAACCAGGGTGGTAGGGAATTTGCTCGTCTGGATTACTACCACCTCAGGGGCTCAATTCTGCTATTACTATCTCGTCAAAATCGTTGGACGCTATCATCTCAATCGTACGTTTGCTTGACCTCGGTATTCTGTTAATTCCAATGGCATGCCAGTGGCAAGCCAATCTGTCATTATATATATTTACTAGCTTCTGCATGCATCTTCGTCCGCGTGGAATAGTTAGTTTGGGCTAACGCTTACTTCTGACACATGATTTTTGCGAAACTCTAACCGTTGACACAGCGCACCCAGCGGAAGCTCTCAAAAGGTAAAAAACCCGATTTTGAAACATTCTTCATTGGTGCTCCGCTCTTATTGGTCTTAGTGTGATGATATATAGCCTTCCTCAATAAATGGGCATTCTAACACTGAAATAATTTTTCAAATCAGACCAGTATTTTCTTAAATTAGCGCGTTCAAACAAACAAACAAACTCTTCAGCTTTATAAATTTAGTATAGGATGAGCGGAAAATCACGAAACAAATGTAAAAAAATTTGGTATGTTTTCAATATTCATTTCGGCTAACGCTATTTCTACTAATAGTAATAACAACTTTAGACTACTATTCCACTACAACGATATTGTGGATTTAGTAGAATATGATTTTTTACACTATCGCAACGGAATCGTACTTTGAATATCTTTGAACCACTAAGATGATGTTTCTGAATGTGTTCAGTTTTGGAGACCGTAATTTAAAAAAAATATATCGAATTAGCAGAATTGGGTCTCTAGTCTAAAGTGTGGCATCATAACAACCTTGAGCAGTTTTCCAACAGTAGTGGGCAAGGTCCTGTTCCGTCTTTAATTCCCGCAACACATTGTCATAGTTGATATTGAACAAGTTGAATAAAAAAAAAAGTTGTTAAAAACTTTAGCATTGGTAACTGACATTACATCTGTCTTCCGTGATCACAGGTACTAAAAAGTGGCCGAAATGTCGGAATAAAAATCAACTAAAATACCGTGCTTAAAACCGTTATAACGTGGTTTTATTATCTGTATATTATACTAGTCTCCAAAACTTAAGAAAATGAAATACCAACGAAATTTGTTATTCTAACGAAGCTATGTATTTGTTGAAGACAGTCATTTTGGAACATTGATAATCCTTTTTTTAAATCTTACTAAGGACAGGCGTATGTATAACTTCTTATTTTTTTCTCGACTTATTTTTTTATATATAAATGAAGTATTTTGAGAAGAAATACCACATTAATATTACTATCTAATCTAAAAAGACTAATAAGTAATTTAAATATAACCTTAATTAACTAAGAGTATTCAAATACGAAGAATATTACAAGACAAGACACTTTGTTCATTTGTCTTTTATTAATAGCGTGATTTGATTTATGTCATGAATTTAATTTAATTTTCTTCTTGAAAATTTGATAATTTATGATGACAGTGCAACGAGAATTTATAGTACCTAATTAAACAGAATGTACTAATCTATATCTCTGACAAAAACGACAAATATTCAAAACCCAAAATTAAAAAGCATAAATCACTAATTTAAATATTATGCAAACAATTTTATTTAATTGTCTAACATTTGAGGTAAACTGGACAATAAATTAGACGTCATACTCGGTCACTGAAAATACGACTTTAATTTTAACAAACTAAGGTTTAAAATTATGATGAACATTTTAATAGACTGTAATAACCAGGGAAGCTGGAACAAAGCGACGTGCAAACTTCTCCCTGTAGTGTATAAAACATTAACTAGCATTATATGGATTTGATTTAGTATGTTAAATAAACTGATTTAAATATAGGCCCCAAATGGACCTGAATGTATCATTTATAACAATGCATTTAGTCTATGGTGTTCCTAATTCGAATTACAAGAACTAGACAAAGTAAGCAACTTTAATGAGAGTAGTGTAATTTGGTTCCAATAATAAACCAAATATAATTATTTAGTATTCTTGTGAAATTATGAAGCTTTTTTAAATGTCATGCAATTCTTTTAACTAAATATTTAATCTCGAGTAGAAATAACTGCGTGTTGGCATACCCCAAATACTTGTGAGATAAATGCTGTGTTGAACTGCACTCAGAGAGCTTAAATTGCAATTAGCAAAGAAAAATTAAACTATTATTGCTAACACTTTTATTATTATATAAGTATGTGCATGTCTGAAAATTATTTTAAACATTTTTAACATATTATGCGAGACAGGTTGCGATAGAAAGTGTTCATAATTAAATGGTCAGCCTTTTTTATAGAAACTTATAGTTCATCAAACAACTCGCTTGGTCGTTTGGGAATCTATATTGCACGGTTTTTACACTTCCAAAGATGCTGGAGCTTGATCTTCGTTAACGATGGAGCCCGGTTTGAAGGGTGTTGTTAAGCCAAACCACGCGTTGTTGTTGTCTTGATTATTAACGTTGTTTGATGACCTGAGACGTACAACTGATAGTTCACAAGCGCCACACTTTTTTTCATTGCCTGAGTTCAGCAGACAGGCAGACGGCCCACCTCATGGAAAGCGGTTAGTATCGCCTATGGACATTTGTCACACCAAAGGTGCGAAGGTGCACACCAATGCAAACATGATGGTGATGTTACAGCATCCGGTTTAGTATACTGTTTGTTGCGTATTTATATGTAAAATACGCTGTATGAACAATATTGGCCCGTACATATCTATTATGTAATATTTGAAATTATGCTAATTCTATTTTAATGAGTGAATTTATTTTTGAATAAGTTTGAATCGTTACGTAGAATGAAATTAAATTTTTAAAATATGCTTACGATGTTTGTTCAGTGGAGTACTTTTCGAACAAGTCGAATCCTTTAAAGTTAATCAATGATGTTAACGGCGCCTTAACAGAAATAATTCCAAGTCGCAGTCGTAATATTATCTCATCGAGGGTGAAAGACTCACCGAAGTTAATATAAGTTTGTTGCTGCAGAGCGAAGAATGTGTGAGCTATCTGTTCACATATTTAAAATATCCAATTTTTAATGGGTAGGTAGAGTATTTAGTCCCTAACGAATATTAGATCACGCTGTGCAGTATCTCATTTTTATGGATGTCAGTTATTTTCCATTTCTGTGTCTATATATAACGCCTCTCAAAAGACCGCAAGTCCTATAGGACAGTAAGGCGACTACACAAGAGCAAGCAAACACTGACACGTTTTAAAAGAGCGCCGTCTGTGTCGTCTTTACCGCAGTCAAAGGGACAAAAGACGATGTATATTTAAAAAAACTTTTTATTTGAAGTACTTATGACTTTATAATAAAATATTTTTGATAGTTGTTTAAGTTTGATTTTTAAGGCTAAACTTTTATATAGTCTTACGATCTTCCGCTCACGAAAAAGCGTCACGGCCGCGTGTTCTAATACTTAGATTTTTAAACTCTTGATATCTTTCAAATGGAATGTCCGAATTGAATTATTCAAAAACTTATATAAAGGTATTGAAGCAGTGTTTTATAATTTGATTGAACTTCAAGTTACAATTTTGTTGCGATACATTTTGTCACTAGACTTGTCAGTTGAAGATTTTCCACTTATCCGTTGCCATTCGTTTTTCCACTAGTTTATCATTAATCGTATTTATGGCGACTGTAGTTAATTATCAGATTTTTCAATTCTACATACGAACATTTATCTGCGTTATTACATGTTTATTTAGGCCATGTCAAATATATTTATGATATATATTTTTAATTTATTCACTCAGATAATTATTTTTCATCAAAATCGGTCCAAACATTTATGAGGAGTTCTGTGACATACACACGAACAGAAAAATTATCCTACTAATATTATAAATGCGAAAGTTTGGGAGTATGTAAGTTTGTTACTCTTTCACGCAAGAACCACTGAATGGATTTCGATGAAACTTTGTAATAACATAGCTTACACATCAGAATAACACATAGGCTATAATTTATAAATGTATAAAAATGAATGAAAATGAAAATATTATGTCTTCGAAAACACATGCACAATTTGTTAACAGTTGCTGGAATCTTCTTTTAAGCAAAATTTACTCAGGTATGGAAGAGCGGGATCAGAAGATCCCGCTCTTCCATACTTTAAATATTATTGTATTTATAAGTATCTAAAATATTTTCACTCTATAAATGACATAAAATTGATATTAAATTTTATAATTGAATTGTAAATAAAGATAGTATACTTAATTCTCATTAAGTACAAAACATAATAATCATACCAAAATATTTTATTACATTATTATATTGTATTGCTAGAATAATAGTAATTGCGCTTAAATATTTTCATTAAGCACAGTATGAACTATCTGAAATATTACGCTTTTCCATCACCACCACGCGGGCGAAACCGAAGGGCGCAGCTAGCATGTATGTAAAGATTTCCAAAAGAATTAATTGACTTAGAATAACACATAGGAGTAAACATAAAACGGTGGTATAAATAGGAATCCGTTGTCATTTGTACTTCAACGTTGCTTAGGTGTATAAATTGCAATTCTGCTTGAACCGATATGTTCTGAAGCGAAGCTTTCGTGTGATTTAACATCGTGCAGTCCTGTTCCTTTGAATTTATAATATTCGCGCCACTTCCGGTGGCGCACTTGACGTGTTGCTTCCGGACGCCATGTTGGATGGCCGTTTGCATGGTGGAATAAGTTTGAATTTTTTTAAATATGTAGGAATAAATAAAATTGAAAAGTACCTTCGAAAACTGTTTTTATTTAAGCAGCAGCGCATTTGGTGTTGCAAATGTCCATAGGCGATGGTAACCGCTTTCCATCAGGTGGGCCGTCCAACTGTCTGCTGAACTCAAGCTATAAAAAAAGTAATTGAAAATCGGTCCACAATTAAAGGAGAATTGAAAGTCCGTTCTTCCGCCGGGGACTTTTAAGCACAATGACGAAATATTACAGAAGCTTTATATTGTATAACTTTCTACTATCAGAAATCACTCCAAATAGGCAACCCTTAAACTATAAAAGACGTGAAATCCGCTTCCCCCAAATCGATACCATTCCCAAAGATAAATGCCGAGTGAAGAAAAACCGATTCTTATTTGATGGGAAATCTGAGATAGCCGATAATACTTTCCAAAGAGATAATGTAGGTTATTGTCTACATTTATCATTTGATTTAGTTTTTTACTGTCACACTCAGAGTTGGATAATGCTCTCATTGTTGTCATTAGAGTTAAATCTCGGAGTTATTTGAGTTGTCTCTTTCGGACTACGTGGTGTGTTTTACTAATTTGAAGTGATAACTTCTTATGGGAAGGTACACCGCTTCGTTACGTAACGCGTTGCGGCGCCAGTTTGTTTGGCTTGCCTTTCTCTCACGTTAGATTAGTTTAAGTTATCACTTCTGTCGGGGGTCCCGAGATGAAAACCGTATTTTTATAACCAACTTCAAAAGGGAGGAGATTGATTGGTTTTTTTATGTATGTAAACCGCTTACCCTGATATTTATGATCCGATTTACGTGACTCTTTACTTCGATTACAATAGTTGTCATTTGGTTCCCTAAAAATTTAACACAGTTTGGCCCAATAGTTTTCATTTTAGGAACATTTTTTATGAAAATTATGGCGCACGGTACCTTTCGTAGACCTGCCCATAACTAGACACTAAAAATAAAGCCGAGCAAACCATAACAACACCATGTTATAACAACAAAATGTTGCAAAATACTGTAATTTTTATAGTTTACTTAACACTTACTTCAAGATGTAGAAAATGCTATATTATTTTGTCTCTTAATAAACTAAATAAATTCTTAGTCAAAAATCTTTATTAAGTTATTTTATGCTTTTTAGTTTTTGTAGTCGGTTTTTTTTAACGATTTTTTTTTCTTCATTGTATTATTATGTATTGGTTTAGTTTAATATATATTTTTTTAGTTCAAATTGTGTCTTTACTTTTATTACAAACATTAAAATAGAGAGAGAGAGAGAGAGAGAGAGAGAGAGAGAGAGTTAACATTTTATTTTACACCAAATCATACAATTACAAAAACAGACTTATCGCGCAAAGCGAACTCTTCCAAGCAACCTAAATCAAAGAAATTGTAATCAGGTGATGTAGGTGGTGTAGTAAAAAGGCAATGTATACATAAATACTCAAAATAATTTAACAAATAAATCTACACATACATACATAGTCATAAAACTATGTACAATATTATATTTCAAAATACATAAGTTATTATAATAAATGTATAAGCATATTTATATTGTCTTAATAAGACATTGCTATATATGAACAAATAGTGTTTTCTGAGTAAATTTCTAAATGTTGGTAAGGATTTGGCCTCTCTGACAGTAAGAGGCAACATATTCCAAAGTTTGACAACCTGCACTGTAGAAGAATTATCATAATAGTGTAACATGATGATAAAGAAACACGCACCTGGATATTGCCCCTCCCGCATTCGGAGTTCTTTTGTTTACTTCGTATTTAAAAAATTAGACAGTAACCTATTGTTAGTATTTTCGACTTTATTGGCTGTTCGCAGGAATGATTAGCCAGGTGTGAAAATTATCGTTTCTTGGAAACCCCATTGCATGCGGTAGATTTTATTGTATTTATGGCCGTCATTAGTGACGAACTAATCTAATGTTGTTATTGTATTGCGTCGAAGCTTTCCAGGCGCATTATAAGCAATGGCCCAAGGCGGAGAGGGGCAGTCAAGCGAGGATTACGATACGAACAAGACGTAAATTGGACAAGTGATATAGTGATTAGTATTTGCGCGTGTTATTGAATCGTGTAGTTTGTACTGTGCCCAGTTATATTTGTACCTGTTTTGTACGTGTTTGTACAGTTCTAATAAATTCTATAGTAATTACAACGGCGTTTTAATTCGAGTCCTGTGGCTCTTAATAATAAGATGAAGTGTGTGCAGGTGTCATAAGTTTTCGATACGTATCAGAGCGCAAATTGTGGGCAGTGGATAGGCGAAGGAATTTAAAACGTTCCTTAAGGTAAGATAAGTTAAAGAATTATTGTTGACCTTGTTTCTTTTAACGAAGTTATACCGATATTAGGCTATGGGGCCCTATAAATGTGGTAAAGCTTTAGTACAAAAAAGAAAAGTAATTCCGTGTAGAACAGAGAACTAAATCACAGCTTACACAACGATTACTTGTACAAAAAGTTTTATTTCTTCGCGTTGGGATATTTAAGCAAAAAATCCAAGGTTCTTGCAGCATCAATCACTGTCGTCGCCGATTACTTTTACCTGGCAGAAAAGAAAATAAGTTTCAGCCGTACGGGGAAAATAAAGAACACAACACGAGGGAAGCAGTTTAAGATTACTTAATATATAACATTATTGTATTTTTGTAATTTTATTATATTTATATATCTGTGGTCATAGATCAGACAATGATAAGTACATTTTTACTCAATATGACTTATTGCAACCATTCTTAAAAAAAAAACAATACGTGAATACTACGCATTCCACAATGAATTTTAAGTATTTTTACAAATTAGTAACACATTTCATTAATTTAAAAATAAATACATATATCGAGTATCTCATATTTTAAAAGTGCCTTCAAGATTTCTTAATAATTTAATTGCTTGTCCTGTAAAGTAATGAAATTGTATTTATCATATTCTGACCTATAGCCACAGATATGTAGTACATATTAGTATATATTATTTTATTCTTTTATTATTAAAAAGTATCCGATGATATATCCATAATTTAAGGCCTAACATACAACATTATATCTAAACCAAAACTGGATACTTAAAATCCAGAAATAGGAACAGAAAGTAATTTTGTGTTACACTACACTAAAATAAATTATTTAATATATCTAATACTGTGAAATTTCTGACGGGAAAACTAGACACAAAAAAATATTAGGTCTAAATAGACACACCACATTCTTTTTAACACGCTTTTATTAGCTTCACCTGTATGTATGTATGTTTGTAACCGACCCGTTTGAGCTCGATTTTGTCCTACTTTGAATGATCAGATTTAATTCAAACTTTGCACACCTGTCAAAAGTCGATGACAATGCAATAATATAGTACCATGAAGCTGATCTGATGATGGAGTCGGAAGGTGGCCATAGGAACTCCTGAACTAAACAAGATGGACCCGTCATGTTTGGGCTCGTTTTACTTGTCTTGGCTAGCACTCTGCTGATACATGATATGCAGGGTCTCAAAAGCTTGTATTTAAAAACATAAAAAATCCACTAAAAAATGAAAAATAAATAATAGTTTAAAAAAACTAAAAAACACGCTTTCATAAAAAAAATCCAACTAAAAAACAGAAAATAAAATTTAATAAATTTGGTTTCTGATGAATGGAGTCTTAAAAAAAAGCGTGGGGTGTATTCAAAGCGCTTTTTCTTCTTCTTTAATATCTTAAAAAGCGTGTTTTTTAGTTTTTTTTTTAAATCTTATTAATAAGTTTACTAACTACTGGTGACTTGAATATATATAATATTGTTACAACCTAGGCTCGGACAAAGACAAATTCCACGTACAGATCTATAGAAGCACATTTTATTACTTGTCGTCATTTGAACTAATTTGAACACCACCGGGATCACTGCCATTTTAGAGCTAAATGGATTGTGTCGCGACGATGGCAAGAGACTGGAGGGGATGTCTTTAGTGCCATGAAAGACGGGACGACTTTTAGTTTGGGAGACAACGTGCGTTGAAACTTTGGCAGCGTCCCATTTTCCCTATACGGCTGTGGTAGCTGGTGCAGCTGCCGCCCGAAAAGAGGGCCCAAAACGTCGCAAAAATGTATCCGTTGGTAGTAGTTAACGCCGACATATTTGGTCGCCGCCTCTTTTGTTACTTTTCTTCCGCCGCATCTGTCATTATGCAATGTGACATAGTCTACATTCGACCGCCGAACGCATCGCTGCTCCCACACAAACCTCGCCGCGTCTTGTGCGTTGTACCGCTTATTACACCCGCTTTCAACAACCCGCACGTTGGAAGGTGCACGCTGCACCGTTCCAGCTGGTCCACTAAATCGAAGGAACCGCAAGACAAGAAGAAAGGATCGAGAGGAAGAAGTGCCTGCCGCTGCGAAGACGCATCGTTCGTAGCGTGCCTGGTGCGGCATACCTTATCCTGTAAGTCCTTTCCTCCTGTTTATCCCGTCCGCGCCAACAGTAGTGTACACATATTTATGGCTTTTGGTGTTGAAACTCTGGGGCTCTGGGGTCCAGAAGCCCATCGAATCCCATTGAATTTTAGGAAATATGTCCCATAGTCATCTACACTAATATTACAACGAGGAATTTTTTGTATGTTTGTAACGAATAAACTCAAAAACTTTTGAACCGATTTCAACAATTCTTTCACATTTGAATGCTACATTATCCCGGATTAATATAGGCTCTATAAAAAATAGGAATCTCTAATAAAACTTCAATAATGTAACTTATAAATCTAAACAATATACTTGACGCTGGGATTAGGTTCTATATTTTTTTAAATAATTAAAATTACGAAACTTTAGACATACACATGTGTGTTATGTATGTACATAAGTTATAATTTCAGCACACTAATATGTATTGCGCAGCAGTGCTTAATGTAGGTACAGTCTTCCCTATTAGCAAACATCGCTTGTTTGCTTGTATTATTTCTGCTAGCAATTAAAACCCGCGAAAAGTATGTCACGATCCTGGTAAAAAAAAATTTTCGTACTCGAAAAGCACGCTTAAACCTGATCACAGGGATGAAAACAGTACTAGCTCACCGTGTACTGCTTATCGCTAGGGTATACTATCCTCGAGGCATTTCTAATTGAAAAGAAACAGCCAAATATATAGGGGTCACACCCTTATCTATTTCATTTTCGGGGAATCGTTGACCAAACATAAATAAACGATGAAACGGGTTTTTTATCGGAAAATCGGTGAAGGGCCGAAGACTGGGATACTTTGAGTGTAGATATGAAAATTGTGTTTTATATGTAGATATTTGAGAAGCAGAAATTATATACGTAACGTCCTAAAAACATTAAAATAAATTATTAATTTTAAATCAAGTCTGATACCATAATACCATATGTAGACTGCCCTTGCCCGTGACTACGTTAGCGTGGAATTTTTATTTTACGGAATCCTAATTTTATAAGTAGCTAAGCATCCAGACGGACAAATGCCCTACCACCTCTGGCTGTGGGTTGTTTTGCGTGATGTTTGTTGGAATGAAGTTGTCAATTATGGAATTGTTCTTTAGTGTGTAATCTTTCAGAGTATGCTTCACAGGTTTGGAAACTTATGTATGATGTATATGTATAAAGAATATAATCCATACAACGCAGATTCTTAAAATATTTATAATTAAAATGCAAGGTAAGCGACAGAAATTATGAAGCTAGATGTCTCAGGCATCATATTTTACCATCACATGCAAGGCGACAAATTGCAGGCATTGTGATGCTAAGTAAAATATCACAGTCTAAAACAGATGCATCTTACTCCTTATCAAAATTTGTCTTAAAGTGCCAACAAGATTATTTAGAATCCCTATACAGCTGGCTATGCCTTGGATATTTAGCAATTACAGGGCGAATTCTTACTTTAATCGTGTGGTCACAAATTATAATGTCTTAGCTGCCTCACATGATTTACATTTATTTTTTGATAAACCACTAATTATCAAGACCTTTTTTAGCAAGACACTGGTTATAAAAATAAGCGAGATTATCATTGGCTTATCTGATGTATCTTAAATTGGTTTCTTTCTTCTTTTTTCTTTCATACTTTCTTTTATAGTAATTATCATCATCATCATCATCCGAGCGTTAAATCCCGGTTGCGTTCGGAGCGTTCACTCCGACGCACAGGGTCCGCTTTCCTACTTTTTCTACTCCACTTTGCGCGGTCTTCAGCATCCCCCGTTTTGAGACCATTGGCACGCATGTCATCCTTCTTTTATAGTAATTATATTCTTATAAATTGATATTATTGTATATGCAAGCCATATAGATAAATACTACACGTGCGCAGAAGGTTTGCCGATAGCCTCACGATGCCACGAGCCAGTAGGATTGACAAAAAAATATATAAATAGTTGTTGCAAAAAAATTGTTATTCAAGTTAAACTTCTTTATCGGTGTTGTTAAAAAATTTACCCTCACTTTTTTCGGTTACGCGCCATCGTGTTTTCTTGCCCCTACCATGCTCGATTCGACCCCATAGGGGCTTTATTTATTTAACTAATTTCTGTAAAGTTGCATATAGTAGATAATTTTTCGAAAAATAAGGTCATAAAGAAGTTTTAATTCTTACGTGTGTACGCTAGTACACGCACACTTTTTTTATTGTATATACTTATGTAAAGTGGTGCTAGTAGTAAGTGGTCTTCGGCAATCCTACGCGCGGCTAATATATGTGAAAATTTTCCAGGTATAAATTTTTTTTATGCATCTGTGGTTAAGTGGACTAAGTCTTAGCCGACCTAACTTACTGAAATCCAGAGGCTCCGAGTTAGATCTTGGCATGGTAAATTACGTCAACGGGCTTTCTGTTGTGTACTATGGTCTGGGTGTCTGGCATCGGTCTCAGAGTGGTTTATTGTATGTTACAACACAAGCGTAATTTGCTTAGCTTGGGGATATAAAATGTGTTTGTATGTTTTTTATTATTTTTTACTGCATGAGTTCAGCAGACAGGCAGATGGCCCACTTGATGGAAAGCGGTTACCATCGCCTATGGACATTTACAACACCAAAGGTTCTACAAATGCGTTGCTGCTCTTTTAAGGGGGACTGGAACCTCAGCACTAATGCCAGAACAAACTCAAGGTTGTTCTTGTTGGCAACATCAACATAAAAATTTATTTATTTTTATGACTTGCAACATTGTAGTTGCATTTTTGTGCTTCTTCCGTTTGGATTGTAGCCGAACGCAGACGCCTTCGTATATAAGTGATTTTCTTACAAGTTTTCACCCTATAACAGTGTTTTAACTTCCACCAATACATCGACCTGGGTATCCTAGGCCCACCATATCAGCGTGCAAACAATATTTATTATATGTGCGACGAACTGCGCACAGTTATGGCGTCTTACTCTAGACCAAGGGTGGTAGCCATCCAGTTGGGGAAATGGCCACCTGGCAAAATTTAAGAGTTATCAACTACTTAACTAATGCAAGTGGACATAAATTAGGCTTAAAGTATTTATAAAAAATGCTTATGTACTCCTAAACCATAAAAGTTACTCATTGTAATCTATTATTATATTTATGGATTCTTCAGAGGGAAACCAGAATCAAGTAATTCATCCTTCCAAGATTGATAACTCGAATCGAATTCCCGCTGGGTGCGATTTTCGCTGGGCACTTCAATTTTTATCTAATACTTTATACATTCAAATGAAATAACACCTTAGCGGCCTTGGAATAAGGCTCTATATGGTTGTTAATGGGCACTGGTCATGCGTGCTCCAAGGCAGTAACAGTGAAATTGAGGCCATTTTAAAAGAATGATGGGACATTTTTTTCCTATAGAACTATTTGCGGTTTTTTTACAAATATATTGCACCATGCGCAAACTCAATGAACAGCTGTGATTTCGAACGCAATGACGACGTCCACACAAGGCCGACTTTTCGGACGAGGATTTTTGGAAAATGGCGGCCCTTTCACAGCTAAAAGTATTAAGTTTTCTATTAGAAATTTGATAACTGAACCATCCATTGGATTAGTCTAGACTGTCTAGACCAGGGATTCCCAAAGTTGTAAATATCGACTTCCTAGGGTCGGCATAAATAAAAATGATTTCGGGGGTCGACGATATCTACCAAGCGACCCCTATTAAATTACATAAGTTTTTATTTGAAACTTTCAAGATACTGTATGTGCGTGTTGGTTGTTTACGTAATTTGTAATAATAGTTATTCATTAGACTTTATTACTTTATTTAGATTTACTGAATTTTATGGCTATTTATTTGGTTAAATTTTGATGAGAAAATGGCATCAAGTTTACTTACTCACTTAACCAACCATAAGTTTTGAAATTAGTATCTACGTATTATATATTTATACTAAAAGAACTAGAGATAGGATTGTTAAAGTAATTTGGCTACGGGGTATCAGTTAATTTTGGAAAAGGGGTCTCATGTCTAAAATAGTTTGAGAATACCTAGCGTGGACGAATCCATCCGACTCGATACCGATTGGTGGCGTCAACAACCTCGTTATTACTCAGGTCACGAAAAAAACAAAATCCACCTGCATATCTGAAACAAAGCACATTTATTACCCGTCGGCATTTGAACTAATAACATTTTAAATTATTTTACGGTCGTCTTCTTTTGTTCACTTTGTCTTTAAAATTTGTGATAAGAAAACAGCTTATTGTTGTATTGTAATCTTTTATGGCAGTCATTAGCCAGATGTGTCGGATTATGACGACTTAGATACTGCAGTTGCGCAGTATAAAACGATGACCTTATGGAGGGGGGGGGGAGGCAGTCAAGCGATAGCCACAAGCGAAGCAAGATATCTGTACTAAAATCGGGAAACTAATAAGTAACGGAGTTTGCGCGTTTTATTGAATTACGACCTTCTGCATTACGTTTGGACTTGTTGTGTTCGGTTATATTTGTACCTGTGTTATACGTGTATACTGTATACTTAGTTCTAATAATCTCTATAGTAATTCTAACGAATTTTTTTCATTCCAGTCTCGCGACTGGTAACAATACAAACAAGCTCATCATATGTGTTGCGTCACTTGTCATCCACCAATTTATTGATGTATAATTTAGCACAGTAAGACTATGGTTAATATATGAACGTGATGCTATGTAAATACAGATAGATGATGACTATAATATATAATATAATATTTAATGTTGTTTAGAATACAGGTGTGCACATCACGGAACCGATAGGGTTTCTGTATATATATGTAGAAACCTTGTAACTTAGACTATATAGTCTAAGTTAAATTAAGAACAATGAAGAAATTAATATACTCCTAGAGTAACAACTTGTCATCTTATCTACTTACTACTGTCTTCTCGTGCGATTGAATAGGCGCTCGCCAGTGGTGCGTCACTATCCCACGGGGTAACCATCATCGACACACCACTCAACTTAATCAACTCCCACAATATCAAAATGGGCTAATTATTTCGCTGTAAACTACATAAAACAACTAACGCTGTTCTTTATGTAATATATATAGTTTAAGTAAAATTAGGAACAATGAAAAAAATAATATACTGCAAGAGTACAACAACTCGGCGTCTTATTTTTTACTCCACTCCATTAGGGCGATTGAGTCATAGACTCTCGCCAGTGGCGCGTCACTATCAACGTGGTAACCATCATCGACACACCACTCAACTTAATCAACTCCCACAATATTAAAATGGGCTAATTATTTCGCTGTAAACTACATAAAACAACTAACGCTGTTCTTTATGTAATATATATAGTTTAAGTAAAATTAGGAACAATGAAAAAAATAATATACTGCAAGAGTACAACAACTCGGCGTCTTATTTTTTACTCCACTCCACTAGGGCGATTGAGTCATAGGCTCTCGCCAGTGGCACGTCACTATCAACGTGGTAACCATCATCGACACACCACTCAACTTAATCAACTCCCACAACATTCAAATAGGCTAATTATTTCGCAGTAAGCTACATAAAACAACTAACTGTTCTCAGTGTATCGGAAATGAACTTAGTCTGTGGAACATTTCGAGGTGTCCCAGTTTCATATATGTTGGTTATTACGGTGGTGCAAAATACAAACTTCTAGCTTGCAACTTCAAAATAAGAACTGAAAATTCAATCTTATTAAAGCTCGGGCTCTATCTGGGATAATGTGTAATGTTATTGACTGATGATGATTGACTGTGGCCAAATGTGTGTTATTTATATCGTTAAAAATAACGCCCTTTAACGAATAATACTATTAGTGAATAGACATACGTTATCTATAATATTTCATGTCACTAACAGTTAATAACATTACTACATCAGGAACTCATTAAACCCATGGCTATATCTCTAAATCGCATATGGAACAGTCGAGTATTAAATAACAAAGATTCTGTATATTAGTAAGAAAAATCACTAGAAAGTTGTGTCAGGAATGCACTAATTTTGGTGTTACCATGTAGGATAAAATGTCAAAAATCGTTTATACTATAGTAGATTTATTTTCTCCGTGCAGTTTGGCTCATAAATAATCGGAGCGGTGAAGCGAGTATTTCGCTCTCTCTTCCACTCACGGGCCTTACAGGCAGGCATAGTGATACGCATTAATGTTGTTGATAAGCGTTATCGATAGTTTTGTCATTTTGTGGGTTAGTGATATAAAAGAAAGAAAAAAAATAGATAAAACAACGTATTTATTAAAATAAGAATAATAATAAATTATTAATTAGGTATCTATGTATTAAAAAACTATAAGCAGAAAGGTTTAGAATGTAATAAGTTATATTAAAAATAAATATAAATACTTATATCTAAGTTTAAAATTAACAGCAAAAAAGATAATAATGATTTTTATAAGAATTATAATCTTCCTTTGATAAGAATGAGTTTTTATCGATAATGGCGTTGCGCTCGCGCAACATGCTCACCGCCCTAGCCGGGCTGAGGCCGAGTTTGATTTATGACCCAAACTGCACGGGCAAAATAATTCTACTATAGACTACAAGAGCCAACTAATACAAAAGTATTTATCCAATTCTCTATTTCCCTTAACTTTTCCCTAATCTTTGAGATTATCACAATATACCTTTTGCTGCGTTATGATTTGTAACATGTATAAATAATAAATGAAATAATAAACCCATCGTTTTGAAATTTTTTCTTTTTTTGATCAGTAAAAAATTCACATTGGAGTTCGAATACTTTTTAAATTGGGACATTTTAAATCATTCCCAGAGAAAAACCCACGAATTTCCTAGAATTAAAAGTGGCGCAGTTTTGAAGTCCACGAATTTGCTGTGGATCGGCGAAAACTGCATCGAAATCGGTCCAGTACTTTTATGTGAATCCCGAACAAACATACAAGAAACCTACAAGTACACAATGCATGTTTTTGTTCTACGTCACATAATTTTATAATATTACTAGTTGTCCCGGCAGACGTTGCCCTGCCATGAAGAAATAAAATTTAGAACCCGACTGCAGCGCCATCTGCCGGTGTTACTTGTGAATCTCAGCCATCCTCGAATCCACTTGAACACACAAAAAAAATCATTCAAATCGGTCCATCCGTTTAGGAGGAGTTCACTCTCAACACACGTACAGAAGAATTATATACATAAAAATAGATATCGGTTTGTATCATATATTGTAGTTACTTTACATAAATAATATCAATAAGTGTATTGAGCTTTTGTTTCCCCGCTTACCTCTTCTACTTTGAACATAGTTTCATAATTAAGCAACCCAGTGAAGTGAGATGCAAGTAGTGCCGATAACAATGCATTGAGTTAGTGTCTTCATTACATCTTACTGTGAACAGTTTTGCTAAAACTGGAATATAATTTGGGATTTAACAATGTATCTGGCAACCCTAATATACTCGACGTATACATTAAACTACATTTTATTTTGGAATAAAATTAGAGAGGAAACCGAAGTATATATTTTTTTTTGTTTTATGCCAAAAATGTATAATACTGATTAAAGATGGACGACAGTTGTAGATGTTTTGTTTTTAATCACGATTCGGGTATCTTTGTCGATAAGTAATCGTATAAACTTAATTAAATAGGTATTTTTTAAGTTAAACCGTTTTATTGTAAAGAAAAATAATAATTACGTAGGTCCCAGGTACCAGTCATCACATTCAAGGGCATTGATCAGACAAATATTAATAGAATTTGTAGCTTTACGTATTGCTGGAGAACTCTCGAGCTAAATGTGTTGCTGAAGAACTCTCCAGCTATACGTGTTGCTGGAGAACTCTCCAGCAACACATATTTTTATTTTTTATTTTATTGCAGGAGTTCAGCAGACAGGCAGACGGCCCACTTGATGGATAGCGGTTACAATCGCCTATGGACATTTGTAACACCAAAGGTACTACTAATGCGCTGCTGCTCTCTTAAAGGAGACTGGAGCCTGGTCACTAATGCCGGAACACAACTAAGTGTTGTTATGGCGACATACTTTAGACCAGGGGTGGTAGCCATCCAGTCGGGCAAATGCCCTACCACCTGGCTGTGGGTTGTTTTGTCGCCTCTTACGACAGGCCGCCCGGCCGCAGGAAATTGTATTCTTTCTCCGTTCCTGCACGGATAAAGTGATGAGATAACGTGATGCTAAAAGTCTCTCAAGAAACTTTTGGTCGCTCCTTCTCTTTTAAACATCGAAGTAGACTTAATTTTTAATTTATATGTATGATTAGCTGTTACTCACGACTTCGTTCGCGTGGAATTTAATTCAATTTTCTTTTGGGTGCGGCGATGGCGGTGGCGAGTCCGTGGGCTTTTCAATTTATTTTCAAATATACACGTAGCCAGAGTTACTTCTTATAACATCAGCTATTTGTCGGTGAAAGTGCCGTCAAAATCTATCTAACTATTTCAGAGATAAGCCGGCACAAACAGACAAAATTAAAAAAAAATGATACGCAAAATTTCTGACGTAGCACTACCTGCCTTTCTGTCCTCAGTCTATAGTACTGTGGACCTCATCGGTAATATAATAAATCCATCACTCAGTGATTTTGAGGTCCCATATTTGACTGAGGCCAGAAATGCCTGGTCTTTGGCTTGCCCGAGTGAAAATTTTCCTTTAGATACAAAGATGCAGAGGCTGTGGGATGGGCCGCTCAGTAAGTCGGTGTATGACAATCTCTTGTCATCTTGCACCGGCGAAACTGACCGTGCTCGCCTCCTAGCTGTTTCTAAATGGGAGTCTGGTCTGTGGCTTCAGTGTCTGCCCTCAGCGAATCTAGGTACACTCCTGGATGATACTACATTCAGGATTGCTGCCTGCATTCGCCTGGGGGCAGTCGGTGTGGAGATAAAGTTGATAGACTGGGTCACCATGGCTTATCTTGTTTGAGGAGTGCTGGTAGAACTTCACGACATGCGGCTATCAACGACATCATCCGCCGGTCTCTTGTCACCGTTGGGGTTCCAGCTGTTCTTGAACCGAACGGACTGTGCCGAGACGATGGCAAGCGACCGGACGGAATGTCGTTGGTACCTTGGAAGATGGGACGCCCCTTAGTATGGGACGCAACGTGTGTCGATACGTTGGCGGCTTCCCATCTTCTAAATACAGCCGTCACTGCCGGGGGCGCTGCCACACTTCAAGAAACCCTGAAACGCCGCAAATATGCATCCATCGGTGACGGATACATATTTTTGGCTTTCGGGGTTGAGACTTTGGTGCCATGGGGACGTGAGGATTATCAACTTTATCGAGACTTTTCAAAGCGGTTGAAAGAAGTCTCGCGTGACCAACGGGCTGGCCTATATTTAGGGCAACGAATAAGCGATGCCATACAACGAGGGAATGCGGCCAGCATTTTGGGAACGCTTCCCACCGACAGTGATTTGGACTACATCTTTTACTTGTAAATATGTTTATAGTAGTATTTAATTTCTAAGTTTTTGTTTGTAGAAAAAAAATGTTGATATAATTATCGTATATATACTTTTATTATTTATTCCAGATGTTCAGCAGACAGGCAGACAACCCACTTGATGGAAAGCGGTTACCATCGTCTATGAACATTAGCAACACCAAAGGTGCTACAAATGCGCTGCTGCTCTCTTAAGGGAGACTGGAACCTAGTCACCAATTCCGGAACACAACTCAAGGCTGTTATTGCGACATACTTTAGACCAGGGGTGGTAGCCATCCAGTCGGGAAAAAGCCCTTCCACCTGGCAAATGTCCTTTAATATTATACACTTAGTAACAAACTGTTATTTTGGACATTACAAATAAAAGACTTCAATTTTATTTATTCGTATAATCTTCAAAAGATGTTCGCTAGTGGAGCTTAGTTTGAATTTAGGGAGCTATGACGTCATTCTAATGAGTCAAAGAGCTTATTAATAATAGGTATATATGTAGGTAGCGACGTACAAATTTCCGAGAACTACGAAAATTATGTTATATAGTTTCATACGAGCTTTGGGGGAAGTGTTCTCGTTTCCTACTCACCCGATAGTTCGATACTGTAGTTGGTAGTTGCCATAGCCTAAAGTTGATTTAGTTTAAATAGTGTTACAAAACTTATTATTGCAGTGTATTTTGGGGAAATTTGAATTTGTTTTGATAATATACTTCATATTTTGGTTATCTGTAATAAAATATGACGGCCTTTGTGGTTAAGCGAGCTAAGCCTTTGCCGGTCTACCTCACTTTAACGCAGAGGCTCCGGGTTCGATTCCTGGTATAGCAAATTTCGGAAACGTATTTTCTCCGTTATTTACTATGGTCTGGGTGTCTGGGATCGGCCCCAGAGAAGTCCGTTGTATATTACCTATAACACAAGCGTGAATTGCTTAATTTGGAGATATACATATGTGTATAACAGGAAGTAGCTAGTATTTGTTGTGTTTAAAATGATACCGTAACGAGAAAAAAAAACTAGAGAGGTGTCAAGGGATACACGGATGGAACGTAGTTCCTTTCGAATAATTAGTGAAGGAATTATTATATTTTTTTAAAAGTTATAATAGAAAGACGAAACGAAAATAACTGGCTTGCTTTCTATGAGAGAGAAAGGGAGGGAGAGGGAGAGAGAGAGAGAGAGAAACACGCGCACGCCACACGGCTTACAACTATAGCAAAAAGTGTCGTTACAACTTTTGGTCTTAATTTTGTCCGTCCCTTTCGCAACGCGTGATAAGGAACTTCGTTCCAAAATCAGCTTTTAGCGATTTTTGAAATCTCATAAAATTTGGAGCGACTTATTAATTTTCTTTTTGAGCTATCCTTTGGAGTTCTTAAAACATGGAGACTCAAAAAAATGTACGGTTTTTTAGGCCACCCAAAAATAACCTTTAGATATAGCAGAAATCAATTTATTTAATATAATTATTGGTATCTGTTTATACTTTCTTCCCAGTTTTACCTCCGACAAAGGCCTCTCTCTAGCTATTTGTAGCTCATTTTGACCACAATGCTGCGTATTTAAGATCGAGTCTAGAGCACCACTAGTATCCAGATTAAACCTAATAAATCACGCTTTTATTATATCCGCTGATATGATTTCATGCTCATCGAAAACAATGCAAATTAAATCTTAACTTCACATGTTAGGTTTGAAAATCGCGTAACTTATCAAACAAAAGGCCATGTGCTCAGAATTGTTCAATAAACACTAGGCACGAGTGAGTGTCACGCGGAATATGCCCAACACAATGCTGATACAGATAGTATGATACGATTTAACGAACTGATATATCGATATCGGGCCATGGAACAGGCGTATAATCGGTATCTAATAGTTCCGAGGCCGGATTTTTTGTTCCTAAGAGACTATAATCTAAATATTTCCAATCACGTTTTGCTGATATTAACGCGCCTCTCACCCTGAAGTGAGCATCGAAATAGTTAGAGAGTCCCAGCTCTCTGGTTTACAAATGGACGGGCTAGCCTGTAAAGGTATCGGCCACCGTCTGTCTGGGCTGGAAGTGCATGCGCAAGTAAATTTACAACTAGACAAGGGAAGTACGAGAATCGGCCTGGGGTTTTAATACGGGATGCTAATGCCACCCCGATGAGGTGAATGCTACACGCCCCACAGCGAGTCCTCCGTAGTGGTGGTGCCTTCAAAGGGCGGTAGCATTTTAATTTAAAAAGTTACCGTTATGTTATCGAAAATGACGACGTCATTAGTGACATTTTCGCCACGACCATAATGATCGCAGTCGTCTTGTGGAACGTTCACAGAGAATTTTGGGTATTGGGAGCTACTAATAGAACGCGCTGAAAATAAGCCTAAACGGCTCAACGGATTTCAATAAAAAATTTAGGAATTAATATGTGATTTTTTTCTGAAATGTGTCATTTCAAAGTCTTGTACAGTTCGGAAGATACAAAATACAAATCATGCACGAACGATAACAAGGGCATACATCGTTTTTACAAGCTTTTATTTAACTTACAATGGATGTAGGTTCATTTATTACATACATAGTTATGTGTGTATCTGATGATGGAGTTGGAAGGTGGTCCTAGCAACTCCTGTACTAAACAAGATAGACCCGTCGTGTTTGGGCTTGTTTTACTTATCTGGACTAGCAGTCTGCTACTACACGATATCCAGGATCTCAAAAGCTTGTATTTATGGACCTTTTTCTAAAATACAACTGTTATTATATTTTATATATATTATATTACTACTAACTAACTATTATATATATTTGTCGGAGGGAAGCTATAATTATTGGATGTATTGTTGACTGGATGTATAACGCACAATATCATTTGTTTACATTTTAATTACTTCTAAAATTCTTAATTTCATTTAATTAGATTTGTTAAATGTTTCTATAACTTAAAGATCGTTCTAGCCTAATAAAAGTTATGAATATTGTAATTTAATAAACGACCAATCAGAGCAGAGCATATGGCGGAGCGGGATCAGACGCCCTCTATACTTTGAGTAGTATCTACTTGGGTAGACTGAAGAGTTTTTGTGGCACATTTGGTTGGTGGCAACAGGTCGAGTTGGACCTTTGAGAATTTTAAAGAAAGTATTGAAGTTGGAAGTATCAGCGGTGCCCTGAACCCGCTGCTCGGTCTAAACTATGTTAAAATGTCTTTTAAATCTAAATCAAAAGTGTATAAACCGTGGCTATCGTGTTTTATGCTCGCATTTTACCCTGATGACGCCCACTAAACCTGCAATAACTAAAGGAGATGTCGTGAGAACGAGGCCGTAAAATATAATATGTCGCACATTTAACTATGTTGTCAACTTTACTTAAAAAATAAAGAAGCAATTAATAGTCGCTGTTTTAGTGGCTCGACTTTTCGTATCTCCCGTCCAATGTCCAGCCTGGTATCAATTAGGCCGGTCTCGGCAAATAACGCTGATCCTGATTGGGCCAGCTTTTGTTACGTCACGCTCGCAGTCCTCGTGTGCCTTTTGTTTTTTCCCCTGTTGACAGGAGTAATGTAATTCTGCCTCTATTTTTTTAACGCTGATTTTGTTAGTAAAGGATATTATTTGTATACGTTGTTTATTGTGTTCCTAACGTAAATCTATATATACGTACAGATAAATAAAAGTTGAAGTGTCTATTTGTGATGTCAAAATAAAAATAAAGGGGATAATTCTGACCAGGAGATTCTGAAAATGAATTTTTTTTGAATTTTTCTTTGTCTGTCTGGATGTTCCAGCTAATCTGTGAAGCGGGTAGACCGATTCTGACGCGACTGTCACTGACAGGTAGCTCATGTTATAAGGCATGATCGGCAACTTTTCAGCAGGCATCGGCCACAGACTGACAAAATTGAGTGAAAACGGGTCACACTTGTATATATATGTGTATGCTAGCTTTCATGTTTAGTTCATATTTATTTTTTCGGTAATTAAGGAGTAATAAGGTTTGTTTTCTAAAATAAGTACTATCACAAATTGTAATTAACAGCTGAGCAAACCTTTTCAATTCGCATATTAACGTGGTACACTGTAAAGTACACTTTCCCGCCTACTTAATAAATACGTTATAAGTATAATAATTATTTATTTTGTTAGGATCCCACAAAAAAAAAATATTTATAAAACAATCATGTGTCGCATGGAGTGCTGCTGACCGGTATTACAAGGACTAACTGAAACTACTTTTAGGCTTTTACGAAAAAATGTTCACGCGGATGAAGTTGATTTAGCAATTTCTATGGCTAGTCTATAATATTAAAAAAATGTAAAATGGCCATGTTTGTGTAATAAAAATTAGAACAATAGATTCCGAAAATGCTATTGTCGTAGTTTTCGACAGTTTTAAATAACTCTATTGTGAGCTTGTAAGTAAATTTTTGAAAATAAAATTGCACGGCATATATCACCTCTAAGTTATCATCAAAACTCAATTGTAAATTCTACAGGGGCATACTAGAAAATAAAAATCGTGCCTGTGTCCAGTTCACACGCAGTAGAAATGGAACAAAGTTTGATAAGGGGTGGGAGGGATTCTAAATTTCGTGACATCGCATTTCATATAATTATTATATTGTTACAATTATTTAAGCCTTAAATCACGTTTGAAGTGTTTAAAAAAATTCAAAACATTTCCAATTCTATTTATATGAACATTGAGTTTAAATTATTTATCCGTGCAGGAACGGAGAAAGAATACAATTTCCTGCGGCCGGGCGGCCTGTCGTAAGAGGCGACAAAACTACCCACAGCCAGGTGGGAGAGTATTATATATATGCTCGACTGGATGGCGACCACCCCTGGTCTAGAGTATGACGTCATAACAACCGTGTGTTGTGTTCCGGCATTAGTGACCAGGATCCAGTCCCTCTTAAGAGCGCAGCAGCGCATTTGTAGCACCTTTGGTGTCGCAAATGTCCATAGGCGATGGTAACCGCTTTCCATCAAGTGGGCCGTCTGCCTGTCTGCTGATCTCCTGCAATAAAAAAAATAAAATAAAAAAATATTAATATAATGTATTACATCCCATTCTCTCGCAGGCTTAGTCCTATACATGTATGTGTTATCTCTCCTTAGTGTTGCTTTTTTATTTCTAGCGTTTCAAATCACAGCAGTTCTAAATAAAAAAAGACTTTCTTTGAAGCAATAGCGACGTAATTACATTCCTTATATAAAGAGCATATTTTGAGAATTTATACGCCGCATTCTCAGCAAACATGCACTCAGCATATTGCTGTGCCGGAATTATATCCGACACAACGCTGGTTGTCAGTGCAAAGCTTCTTTTTGGCGTAAGACCAAAATGACCCCATTTTGTTAAATAATAAATAATAAAAATTAATAAAACTACTTTTATAATATTTAATTATGAAATCAAATAAGTGAATTTGAATAAAATCAACAATAAAATACTTTGTTACCTTAAAATTAATATAAATACCAGTGTAACAACTTGTATCGAATCATCTATTCGAATTCGATTGATTGTGGAGTAATAACCACATTTTGTGTGCCACGTCACTAACATGAGTATACAATTGACATATTGCTACTAAAATTTTTAGAGAAGATACACTTCAAAAAAAGTAACAAAAGAGACAATGAAACAGAGCAGGCGCCCGACGAGTAGCTGGGGTCACGTATCGTATACAATTTCATTATTGGACCTAACGAACTGAAATACAAGAACGAACTGATTGATTTCACAATCTGGTCCTGGTCGGCGCATGCATATGCATGCATGCTAATTTTCAATGCAGATTATATTGTTCTATTTACGTTTAGCAGTAGCGAAGCAACGAGTGGTCGGAATATGACCGTAATATTATTTATTATATATAAAAATCGCAAAATGTGTTGGTAAGCGCATAACTTGAGACGACTTTACTTTTTTGAATTTGATGAAATTTTGTGTGTGTATTCGTGTGTGTAGTTGGGTCCCAGGATGGTTTAAATCCACAATTGGAACCGGTAGGTGGCGCTGAGATCGGGTTCTAAAATCTTCCTAATCACCTGGAGCAATTTTGGTGATTTTGTTTTTGTGTGATTGAGTGGGTTCCCGGATGGTTTAGATTCGCAATTAGAACCGGTAGGTGGCGCTAAGATCGGGTTCTAGATTCCTCCTAAACACTTGGACCGATTATAGTGATTTGTTTTTGTGTCATAAAACAAAGTCTTTTAGTCATTCAGAAAATATGGCGGTACGAAGTTCGCCGGGTCATCTAGTACTTTAATATTAATACACTAATCTACTAAACTAATTATCCGTGCAGGAACGGAGAAAGAATACAATTTCCTGTGGCCGGGCGGCCTGTCATAAGAGGCGACGAAACAACCCACAGTCAGGTGGTAGGGCATATGCCCGACTGGATGGATACCACCACTGCTCTAAAGTATGTCGCCATAACAACCATGAGTTGTGTTCCGGCATTAGTAACCAAGTTCCAGTCTCCTTTAAGAGAGCAGCAGCGCATTTGTAGCACCTTTTGTGTTGCAAATGTCTATAGGCAATGGTAGCCGCTGTCCATCAAGCGGGCCGTCTGCCTGTCTGCTGAACTCCTGCATTAAATTTAAAAAAAAAACAAGTAAACGTTGCAAAACAAGATAGACTTGTCCAAAGAAAAGCAAACTGTGAAGTCAGGTGGTTACCAAGGCCATGCACTAGGATCAAACCTGTATCACTGTGTCAACAGTTTTGGCATTGGCACCCATCCAACTCCAAGAAATGACTTCTAAACCCTTAAGGCCGCGTTCCCGTTAATTTATCGTTGGACAACTGTCGTCTCTAGCTGTTCCCATTATAACAATTGTTTGTCGGCATTTTTTTATCGTTTAGCGACTATCGTATCTAGCTGTTCCCATTGGATCGCGACGACATTTTATCGTTTCACGGCAATCGCTTTGTCGTTTACACATCATTTGTGAGGGGTAAGGGAAAACATGTGTAAATATGTATTATAGATTTGCCGTCACGATTTAGTCATAACGATTTTTTATCGTTTTACGACTGTCGTGCTAGCCGTTTCCACTGTCATGACAATCTGTCGTCACTGCAAAAAATGTCGTAGACGATAGTAAATCGTGTCGTACTATATGTGAACACCTCCATTTAAACATATAAGCCACGACACTTAAAACTACACGATTATCTTTCGTCACAACAAAGTGGGAACGCGCCCTAACTACTACTTTATGATATTCATTCTTCAAAACAAAATATACAGTCGATCTCGTGCCACAATTCAACCGAAATGGATCTCAATATAACGCAGAAAACACCTCGAAGGTAGCAAATAAATCGCCGTGACGTAACAATCCTGTAATAGTGAATCCGGGACTCGCTAATTGAATTAGCGACAGGGATCCCGGGATCCCGACCCGTCTGTTTACTTCGAGGAAATATTGGTTTGGTCTTAATACCTTTTGTCGGTCGTTTCAATAGTATAGCTCACGGTAACGGGTCTCAAATGCTTGGCTAGTTTAGTCTTCAATTTGATATTATACTCAAACTGTTTTCTTGATTTTTTATGTAGGAAGGCTGAAAATGTGTTTTATGTGCATCGGAACGGAAGTATCGAATTATTGGGATGAGTGAGTATTTAATTGAAATGAACATTGGACAATGAGTCCGTCGTTTAAGAGCGTGGAGGGTACACGGTGTCTGGTGTGTGTGTGTGTGTGTGTGTGTGTGTGTGTGTGTGTGTGTGTGTGTGTTTGTGCGTGCGTGTGTGCGTGCGTGCGTGCGTGCGTGCGTGCGTGCGTGCGTGCGTGCGTTCGTGCGTGCGTGCGTGCGTGCGTGCTTGTTGTTTCTAAGGGTGCTCGAAATTCTGCAATAATAATTACAACTATACTTCAATGATCACAGATTTCGCCAAGGCTTACACTGTTAATTTGATTTGTTATTTTGATTGATTAGCATATATGCGCTATTTTTTTTAAATATATTTTTTATCCATAACTTTAAAATAATATTAGCGTTCGTAGCTTTTTCTTTTTATAAAGTATACGTGTCCGAAATTTTATACTCTTCCGTCTGCATAATATTCGTAAAAAGGGGTACAAAGTTTCAATGGTATAAACCCATAGTAACTGGTCTCAAACACTTGTTTAAAATTAGTATTCAATTTAGTGTTCTATTAATTATATTTTTTTTTATTTATGTAGAAAGTTCTACTAAGCTCATCTAGGACTACGTGAAAAGAGTAGGTAATTTAATGAAGTAAAGGCTGATTTGCATTGATCCAGCTACTGAATTGGGCAGCGGACTGACAACAAAATATTCACTCGGGAATACTGAAGTAAGTCAAACTTCGTAGCACTGTACGGACTTATATCAATTAACACGACGCCAATATGAAGTCTGCACTATCTTCCTTCCAATTTAAAGTCATCTGGGTCAATATACTACATCAGTTTTAAAGATTTAGTGGATATACGAATATATTTATTTAGAGTCACTTTCAGATGCGTATACGTATCTAACTCGTGGAGCTGCGGTTCGATCTGGAAAACACAAAAATATGATTTTTGCACTTATTGCCTGATATATTTCTTTTTACAGTTTAATAAAGATTTTGGTAAAAATGCAGAGATTTGGCTAAGAAAGTTCCAAATATACTCAATATTAACTATTTAGTCAGGGTTTCCCCTTTATTGTTCAGATTTTGATGTAATGCAATGCACAGCAATGAACACCGTCTTCATGCTTCTACGCCTTTTATACGAAAATGCTACCCTACAAAACAATAACATTGCATCATTGCTAAAAATAACAATTAAATCATAGTGTTGCCAAGATCATAAAAACAATTATAATAATTAGTTACTGATTCACTAAATTATCTAGACGATAATTTAGTGGGCTTATAATATTAACTCACTCGGAGAAAATGGTAATTAAATCATAAATCGAATTACCTGATAAATCAACTAAAAACATAATTATCTAAAATACTACTAAAATATTAATATACCCTATGATTCTCATGACTACTGTGGTGGATATCGTGTAACACAAGCTTTAAAAAACTCTGGAGGAAAGAAGAGGGAAGATGTTTGGCCATCTGCTACGTGACGACACCAAATGCATATTAAGCGAGGGCAATCGAAGCACCCGGCAGTGGAAGAGGCCTTGCGAGGCCCATGCCTGCAAGGGCTGCGCAGAGGCTAGGTCATATACCCGTAGCCCTGTCATAAGGCGAAGGACGGTACACCCAGGGGTTTTAGTGGGTATCCCTAACCGGGGAGTGGCAATAGCATGGCACCAGTTCTGACTGGGCATGCTAGTGCCGCCCTCGATCTGATGATTCCCACACTAGGTCGCGAATTATCCCCCAACGTTCTGCCCTTGTCGCGGCTTAGTCCTCAATCGGATTTCCCCTGGTTAAAAAAAAGGGGCAATCGAAGCAAAGAGATGGAAGAGTAGACTAAACGATAATTCCTTGTTGAGTTGACGAACATTCCATCTATTTCAAACCAATGTTTGATATCCATCAAACTGCCTAATGATAAGTATTACAGGTATTTCTATAAGTTTTATTCAGTCTATTTTACTGGAATCCTGTACAAAAAAATTATATGTTTAAGGCAATTTTACAGTTTTTTAACTATCACGTGCTGACAGACAAGGGAAACACCGTGATAAATCTAATCATTAATCGTCGAGATAGTCGATGTGTCAAACTAACTAATCTCTTTTGAATAAACGTGGCGCATATACTATCCATCCCTCTAACAATTAGGGGGCCCAAGTCCAACAATGGGATGATCGTGAGTTGTTATTACATAATATTATTGTACTTTTTACCTTCCACTATATTTCGCAGAACTGATGGAATCGGTCCTTGATAATCCTTCCTTGGTGGAATTCTGTAAAATTGAATTATGTTAATAATTAATATATACATATTATCCTTAAATTGAAGTGTCTGCTTATAAATTTAAAGCTTTTGGCTAAATGTTTATGTAAGTATATACGTTTTTAATATTTAAAAAAAATGTGTCTCTGATGTGGAGTTGGATGTTTCGGTTAATCTCTGAAACAGCAGGACCGACTTTGACGGGACTTTCACTGGCAAATAGCTGATATTCTAAGAAGTAACTTAGGCTATTTTTTAAAACGAATCTCAACGGACAAGTGGTCTGGAGAGAGCTTCCGGTCGAATATTTAGTCTACCTTAGGACATGAGGTATTTAATTAAGGATATTTAAGAATGATGTTACAAAATTTCTCAGAGGTCAGGAAAGCGTTGGCAACGCCCTTAGTGTTGCGAACGGCGCAAAGCAACGTTTACTGCTTGCTTGCTTTACTGCACTTTCACTTTAAAAAAATACATTAAATTTGAAATCACCGCCAGTTCAATGTTATTCACTCATGTTTTTTTTATTATTTTTTATTGCATGAGTTCAGCATACAAACAGACGGCCCACTTGATAGCAAACGGTTACCATCGCCTACGGACATTTGCAACACCAAAGGCTACAAATGCGCTGCCGCTCTCTTAATGAAGACTGGAACCTCGTCACTAATGCCGGAACAACTCAAAGTTCTTATGAAGGCATACTCTAGACCGGGGGTAGTAGACATTCAGTCGGGCAAATACCCTAACACCTGGCTGTGGGTCGTTTTGTCGCCTCTTACGACAAGGTCGCAGGAAGTTGTGTTATTTCTCCGTACCTGCACGGATATAGATTTCTCAAATCGTTAAATAAAAATACTTACATATGATAAATTACTTTATCATTATTACCAACATTTAAAGGTCTCATTACATTTCTGTAATCTTTATTAGGTTTTTCTTCAGAATCTCTTCCAATATGCCCATCTATAGCGTATACCTGAATATTTCTAGTCTTTCCTTCTTTAGCAGCCTTCAAACCGTTTATAACTCTTCTCAAGACATCCTTGATCACATTCTCTTCTTTACGAGATCCGGAAAGTTTTGACAAGTATAACGTTGATAATTCTTCCTTAGAATTCACTGTTTCTTTCATATCGCTTTCTTTTGATCAAGAGCGTCCCAAATTTCGAAAACTTCTATTCTAGGCTTGAACGGTCCCGTTAAAGCCACCGGTAGAATTGCTGAAATTATATATTGCTGAATTACAGTCAAACTTTCGACCTGATGTAAGATAGCTACAGTCATCTATGAATATGTTCAACATCAGAAATGATTATACCGTACAAAATAAATATTGTTTATTTTATAAATGAATGACAGCACTTTACTGTTCATTAAAATTTAAAACTACGTGCTCAAAAACTAGGTAAATCTTGAACAAAGGTCGGCCTTATCGCTCAAAACTATCTCTTCCAGGCAACCCCTTTTTTTTTTACATGAGGAAATGCGTTGTCGCATCGTCAGCCGCGCGGGGGATCTGCGCGGCCGGTATGTGGGGCTCCCCGACGCCGATTAATCAATACGACCGGCGCCGGTATACTCACTAAAACCTCATGGAAGCCTTCTTCCGCCTAGCGCCGGGGTCACGGTACATGCGCGAGCTTAACCCGCAACCCCGGCAGCGGCTGGCCGCCTCGTAAACAGAGGCGGCCTCTCCTGTGTGCGGGCCGGGGAGTGACGTTTCCCCGGCCCTGAGAGGAACGCGCGGCTGCCTCTCGCGGCATTAGTGCGGGCGGAGGTCTTTCTGATCCCCCAGACCTCGACGCCCGCTGCCGCCCGCCCGTGGCTGCCAGGAGTCACGGGCGCTATCCTCCTTCGGTGGGGGAGGGGGAGGCTGCAAGGATTGCTCCTGCGCTATCACCCCTCCCTCTCCTTTCTCCCCCCCTCGCCGCCTCGCGCTCTCAGCAGCGTCAGCGGCGGGGGGGGCTTCGCGATAGGGGGAGGGGGAGGCTGCGAGGATTGCTCCTGCGCCATCACCCCTCCCTCTCCTTCCTCCCCTTGTCTCCGCCGCCGCACGCTTACAGCAGCGTCAGCGGTCGGAGTCGGGGGAGGCCACCTAACTTCGGAAGGGAAGAGTGTTTTGGGAGGAGGTTTGGAAGGAAGGGAAGGCTTTTAGGATGAGGAGGCGGAAAGGTGGGACACCACTGTCACGGAGTGAATGGGGGAATGTGACAGTGGCCGCTCGGGGCCCCGGAGACGCATCCCCTTGTACCGCTTCCTGGACGGAGGGGAGTCCAGGGCGGCACCCCCTGGGGGAGGCGGCACCCCCAGGGGGATTCCAGGCAACCCTTTACTAAAGAAAATATTAAATTATGACACCTGTAGTGCAGATAATAAATAATTTGAAACATTAAAAAAATAGACATTATATACTACACAAACGTAAAACATGTCATTATATTATTAGACATGAAAAAAAGGCAATGCTGATTTAGGTTGTCTGGTATGGAGTGGCATTGAATTCCACAAATAGATAGATATTTTGTACCGTGAATGAGTTATAAACGAAGGGAGAAGAAGTGTCTAAATGCGTCACTAAGAAGATATTATTATTAGAGCGCAAATAACAGGAATGATAAAAATGTAGGAAATCAAAGGTTCCTTTAAATAAGGAGGAGTATGAAAATGAGTATTAGTTAAACTGTTACGAGTTGTAGAACTCGAATTAAAATGCCGTTAGAATGACTACATAAACACGTATAACACAGGTACAAATATAACTGAACACAACCGGTCCAAACGTAATGCACGATTCAATAACACGCGTCAAGTTCGTCACTAAATAGATTACCGAATGTACACAAGTCTTGATCCGCTCGTGGTTATCGCTTGCCTGCCTCATCTCTCAATTGTGGCATTGCTTTATACTGTACAAATGCAATGGGTCTGCTCGGCCGCGTCGAACGAATTTCCTAGAATCACACCTGGCTAATGACTGCCATAAAATATTACACAATACACAATGGGTTGTTTATCTAATTGCAGTTTTTAAACACAAGGTAAACAAAAGGAGTCCAAATGCCGAAAAGGTAATGCGTTTCTACAGGGCAGCAGGTGTGAATTGGTATTTTACAAATTTTCATCTCTGTATAAAACCTAGAAAAGAAACTTACATAAAAACATATAATACACGAATCCCATCATCAACGTTACAAGCCGCAGACGTTACCAAACGTAAAATAAACAAAATTATTTTTATTGAATTTCATATCAGTTTATGTATATTTTACGATTCCAAACCCACATTTTATGAGCTTTATGGGAAAATTGGTAAATCGTAAATTCGAAATTTTATACTCTTTTTATGTGTTTTAGAATAGATACGCTGTCATTGCTTCGTTTTATTTCGAGGGTATTCCATACTGACATGCTATATGTATAACTAAATCTAAGTTTTAATGGCTTTCGGTTTCAGTAGCTTTTATGAGGGCTCCCGAAACGTGCCCGAAACGTCGGAATAAAAATCAAATCAAACGCTGCGAATAAAACTATTGATGCGCCGGCGCTGTATTTAGGATAAGTGAACTGCGTCAAATTGAGAGAAAAGAAAAATTCGACAATATCGAAAGGTAATGGAAAGAAAGAGCACGCACATACCTGTTTGATGAAGCAATGGATGACAGCGGCTCATCTGCTCCTCAGTACTTTATTTGCACTTCAGTAATGTTTGTTTAATATGTGTTTATGTCTAGTAGTATTTATTTATATACATATATTTAAGCGGAACGGTGCGGAGCGGTATTAGTTGTGATAGTTATATATTATGTCATATTTTATTTAAAGCAATGCAATATTATATATGTCGCAGAACGGCCTCATTCTCACGACATCTCCTTTAGTTATTACAGGTTTAGTGGGCGTCATTAGGATAAAATGCGAGCATAAAACACAAGGCCAACGGTTTATACACTTTTAATTTAGATTTAAGAGACATTTTAACATAGTTTAGACCGAGCAGCGGGTTCAGGGCTCCCGCTCATACTTCTAACTTAAAACACTTTCTTTAAAAATACTCTAAGGTCCAATTCGACCTGCTGCCATCAACCCAATGTGTCACAAAAACTCCTCAGTCTACCGAAGTAGATACTACCAAAGTATAGAAGGCGTCCTTGACCCCGCTCAAGACATGCTCTGCTCTGATTGGTCGTTTATTAAATTACAATATTCATAACTTTTATTAGGTTAGAACGATCTTTAAGTTATAGAAACATTTAATAAATCAAATTAAAATAAATTAAGACTTTTAGAAGTAATTAAAATGTAAACAAATGATATTGTGCGTTATACATCCAGTCAACAATACGTCCAATTAAAGCTTCCCTCCGACATATATATATAATGCATATTACATAATTATATGTCGAAGCAGCGCGGTGCGGTGCGATTTATAATATGTTACTTTAATATATTTTATTTTATATACTTAGAAAGAAATTGTGTAACATGTTTCTGTATAAAATTTATTATTAAAAAAAGATTGAGTTAACCAATTATGAGACAGACGTGTTGCTGAGGAGTTTCTTGCCGCTTCTTCTCATTAACAGCAATAAAACGTTGCGAATAGTGTACGTACATAGGCTAAGAAGTAAAATTAAAATTTAACTTATATGTATAACCTTCAAAAAGTGTTCTCCAGTGGAACTTTTGAATATAAAAAAGTGAATTTAATTTTTATGTTGACAAAAACTAAAACTTATTATACAATAGGTCCGTTTGTTCTTTGTTGAAAATATATCAAATTGTACCTTCAGCGGCGGCTTTAAAACAATGAATCGGCTTCTGGCCAAAGCACATTTGTCACCGCATCTCAATAGACTGAGAACAGTGAAATGCTTTTAAAGGCAACCGCTTTATTTATTAACGACAAACAACCTTGGATATATTCGTTCTATTATAAATTATGGCAATATTTTAAAATATCATGTTACAACTCAGGCTCCGATAAAGACAAATTCCACGTGTAAAAGCACATTTTATTACCTGTCGGCATTTGAACTAATTGTAATCCTTTTATGATCGTTTTCTTTTGTTACTTATTTATTGGCATACGTTTCGTGTTATTGTGGAGAACAGCCTACTGTCCTATTGAACTCGTATACGACCATTTGCTGTCTGCATCATTAGCCAGGTGTTGTGGATTACAATTACAAGCTAATTCTAGAAAATCGTGTCAACGTTGCCGGGCGGTCACATTTGCATTTGTGAAGTATAAAATGACTGATTGAGAGGGGTCAGTTGAGCTACAACTACGATACGGGCGTGGCGTGTGTACATTCGGGAATCTAATAGTGACGGAGTTTGCGCGTTTAGTTGAATTACGAACTTCTGCATTACGTTTGGATTTGTTGCGTTCAGTTATATTTTTACCTGTATTATGCTGTTTGTATAGTTCTAATAAACTATATAATAATTCCAACGGCATTTTTGGTTCGAGCCTCGCGCTCGTAACACTACAATAAAAATCACAAGCTATTCAAACAAACACAATAGGTCAATGTAGTCCTCAATTGGTCTTAGCTCAGCAAAATTGCCTGTTATGAACCAGCGCTGATCTTCCGCTAGGGCCATTAGTGACATACACGAACACAGGCAAATGAGAAAAAGATATGAAGTAAACATATAATAATTAAAAATCTAGAAAAAAAATCCATAACAACATTAACTACATATTAAAAGACTAAATACATATTATAGTCTTGTGTGATTGATAGATAATATTTTACTTATCGCTAAGGAATACGAATGTAATTCTAATATAGATCAAATATATTTCTCAAGTTTTCACGACTATTACACGTAATAAAACTAAATTTTAACGGTTTTAAGCGCGGTATTTTATTTGATTTTTATTCCAACGTTTCGTCCACTATTCAGTAGCCGCAAGGAAGACAACGATGTCAAGTGGCAATGAGTAATGTTAGAGTAAAAAAGTGGCCGAAACGTCGGAATAAAAATCAAATAAAATACAGCGCGTAAAAGCGTTAAAACGTAGTTAAATATTTTTATTTCAAATCTTCATTACCGTACAATTATAATATATACTTTTAAGGGTCTAATCATTATTTTTGCAAAAACGAAAACTTCATGCTGTCGACATGTCCGTCTGCACATCTGTTTACCAGTCTTTGTAATGTCGTGTAACTGTCGGCAGAGACCATGGGCCACTTGTGAAGATCCTGACAAACAACAAAAAACAAAAAATCTACTTGCATTAATCTCCTCACAAATGCATGCTTATTTGTGATTGCTTATTGTGGGATGGGTTGTTTTGTTATTTTGCTAGGTATATTTAGTTGTCAAACAACTAAATATAGCGAAATATTCTTTATTATTTAAAGCTTCACGCCACTGAATGGTTCGAAAAAGGAAAATGGAAAATACTACTCGTAAATAAGATATTAAATGGAACAAAAGGAAAAATATCAAATAAATACAATCATAAGAATAAAAGCGTTTTCATGTTGATACAGAAACCTTTCAGACGAAGATCTGTAAATAACTGTAGTAGTGACAGATATAAAATACATAATATCCATTAGTAAAGATTTTTTTAGAACTACTCGAAATTGGAACTAATTTTTATTACATTAGTAGACGAATACAATAAACTCAACTTATTCAAATTCAAATTCAAATTCAAAAGTTTTTATTCAAAATAAGTTCCACTGGAGAACACTTTTTGAAGGTCATACATATAGGTTAAAATTTAATTTTACTTCCTAGTCTATGTACACCGCTTCGCAACGTGTTATTGCTGTTAAGGAGAAGAAGCGGCAAGAAACTCCCCAGCAACACGTCTAGCTAAAAATTGTTTTTCTTTATATTTGTTGTTCTATTTTTTACATTTAAGTACTTTTTTTTAAAATTTAATACAGAATTATGTTACAGAATAACTTTTGAAGAATTAATGGAGTTGTAGCAAATAGTGCATATTCAATAAGACAAAAGCGCAATAATAGCTTAGCAGCAATAGCTTAGTTATAATAATAAAACTACGTTTTAACGGTTTTAAGCGCGGTAATTTATTAAGTTTTGGTTTGTCCGACGTTTCGGCCGCTTTTCAGAGGCATTGGCATTTGACATTGAAATGAATGAAAATGTCACCTTTGTCACCGCGCTTAAAACCGTTAAAACGTAGTTTTTATATGTATACAAGTCGCGAAAACTTAAGAAAATATCAACTTAGTTATATTGTATTTTACCCACAGCCCCTAAAGACTAACAACTCCGTTGACTCAGCGACCCAAAGTGAGTCTTGGCCTCCCAGAGAGCACGCCACTTTCCTCTGTCCTGCGCAGTGTTTTGCCAGTCGTGGGCTAGTAGTGCGATCAGGTCAGCTTCCTCTCTATCCTTCCTGTCCTTCGATCGATCGGTCGCTCCAAGTATCTTTTATTCACTCCCCGATTCTCCTCCATCCGTTCTACATAACCGAGCCAGCGGAGACGGTGAGATTTTATCTCCCCAATTATGTTGTCTTCTATTTCGGAGTTGGTTCAGACCCTCCAGCAGCCATCTCCTCTTATTGTTGGGCATAAAATTTTCTTGAGACTTCTCTAAAGACTATAAGTAGAATATTGAGCCTAGCTGACCTTTTTCTATAGGTAAGGTCCCTAAAAGGCTGGCTACGATTCCCCGCTGGATGGCCATACTAATCCATCTATCCAGACCGTAGAGCAGAAACTCGCAATGACATAAACCACGCAAAGTCCACTGTTATATACTGACAGTGGTTAAACGCAAACCATTACTTTCATAAAAAATATTTTATTAAAGAAACACTAAACGCATTTAACACCACGAAATACGATTAGTGTCTTGCACAACGCAAAATTTGTCGCTAAATATGTTTAAAGAACTGTTAATACATTTTGTGTAATACGTATTTAGGCAGTTTAATATGATCAACTAGTTTCATTTAAAGGCGGTCGTTATGCCAGCGACCCCTAAGATATAAGGCAGCTTAGAATAAGGCATATTTTAGATGTAGACGACAATTTCTAGTGGTCTCAAAACAAACAATGTTGTCAGCACTAACAGCAATAATTTATAATACGATTGGATAATTTTCACCGCACATAAATTCCCCGGCTTAAGAGCTTAGCTGAATGGAATTTCCGAATGTCAGCCCGGGGGGCCCCAACAATATTTTCTATGGTCCTAACAGCAAAGTGTTTGTTTTGTATTATAGTAATCTTTTCGATCATATATATGAATACATAGTATGTGTAACATGCCTATGTACCTTTCACTTGGTCACATCCTAAGCCGAAAATAATAAAAAAATGTTTTAGGGAGAGAAATAGAATGGAAGATTGTTTTTATTGTATGAATGCAGCAGACAGGCAGACGGCCCACTTGATAGAAAGCGGCTACCATCTTTGAAAGTTGCACCCGTGACTGAAAAGTCGAGAGGAAGAAGACTAAGTTGGTATGGGTATATAATGAGGGATGAAAATCACGTGATAAAAATAATGTTAAACTACAAGATGGATGGGTACAGATGTAAAGGTAGGCCAAAAAAAGATGGATGGACTGCGTGAAGGATGACAATTAGGTGGTTTCACAGAAAATGTATGTTAGAATACAGGAGTGTGGAAGGAAAAGACATATTATGCCGACACCAATTAATTGGGACATGGTGAAAGAAAATAGAGAGAAAATCGATTAAAATATGACCATTTCAGTAATAAGCAATTATTGCCGTTGGATCATATGAGCATTTCAATTGACACTTGAACTGAAGCTCCTACTCGTAGTATAATCTCGAGTAGATCCAAGCACTCCCCAAGTACCCGCTCCAGGGCAAACCGGTAACGATCCCCATTAGCCGTGTTCTTGACATGGTAATGCGCAATCAGCGATCAGTGTTGCTAAGATACAACCCGAGTGTGGCTATGCCATTGGCGAATTAATCAAGGCATTTTTAACCAGAGGTTAAAAAAGTAAGGTTACGCTTTTTGATAAATGAGTAGGTATGTGTTTAGGTTTTATCTCATAACAAATACTAAATATTGCAATTAGATGAGTAAGTTTCAAATATAATCTAACTATGCACGCTGAACCAAATTATTATCAGAGAGTGTTTGCATAATTTATATATTTTTTCATCCATTGTTCATATTATTATACAATGTGCTGAAATATAATATTTACAGATATCATCGATGTATACTCGTACATACAGTTTGGAATCCAGACAGAGGTGTCACTGAAGAAAAATACTAAAACCAAAGAAGTATCGCAATAGCGATAGCTTTTTAATTATTGCAGAAGTTCAGCAGACAGGCAGACGGGCCACTTGATGGAAAGCGGTTACCATCGCCTATGGACATTTGAAACACCAAAGGTGCTACAAATACGCTGCTTCTCTCTTAAGGGAGGGATTATTTTTAAATATCACCATCGTACTGGCCTATTACATGTCAGTAGAGGTTTTTTAAGGTAAAAAAATCTTACTATTAGGCGTGGATCCTCATTTCAGGGAAAGGACATTGTACTTTTTATGCCGGCTTGTGTGGTTGAATAGACTAAGCAAAGTGGATCTCAGAGGTCCGGTATATTTCGTAGTAAATTTCATAAACGTTTCTTTGTATACTATGGTCTAGTAGGTGTCTTAGAACGATTCCAGAGTTCGTCTGTTGCACCCATAATATAAACGTAAGTTGCTTAGTTTGGGGATACATATTATCCCCAAAACGACCTGTATTTTTATGTACCATGTTATATGCAAATAAATGTCTTTTCATTTCATTCATTCATGTCATTTCAATAATTTGTGTTTACCTGCCGGTTATTATTATATGCATCATGCTTGACCAAAACGATAAACCTGAGGGCCTAAAACGCTCATTTTCGCAGATTATAAAAATGAAGCGGAATTTTATTCTATGTCTAAAAATGTGTCAATTTCATGTTACGCGATGTGCCTCACAGCAGTTATGAGAACCATAGAGTATATTAATATAACATAGACAATCGTCATAGGTAATAATATGATCCTGGCAACACTATGATATAATTGGTATTTTTAGCAATATTGTAATATTATTATTTTGTAGGGTAGTTTCGTAGTATTTTCGTATAAAAAGGCGGTGAGGCGTGTAGACGGTGTTCATTGCTTACTTACTGTGTGGTGTGAATAGTCACACCAAAGGCTGGACAATAAAGGGTAAACTCTGCCCAAATAGTTAATATTTGGTATCTTCGGTACTTACTTACCCAAATTTCTGCAAGGCTTTTAACATTCACTAAAAGATTCTCCAAATACGATCGCTTTAGCCCTTTGATCTTGATGCGTGTAGATTTTCTATTGATATTTTAATTTACTGCACCTGATGCTGTGCACGTAATATTACTTATTGCCAAAATATTACCTACTCGCTAATTTAAAAGCCGCACACGAACTTGTCAATCACTTTCCGTGCCATCCTTAATCCGTTTACGTCGAAACGTGGATAACTGGTACCGTATCTACACATATTGAGGACGATATAGCACAAATTAGCCGCGTTAGTCATGTATCTAACTTCAGATTCGCTAAACTTGACGTGAAGACAGTCTAACACACAAACTCTCACATGATAATAATATGCTAGTATTTATGCGGATAACTTAGACTGGTCAGAATACTAAACTTTAAAAGAAAAAATCTTCAACGGATAAGTGGAAAAACGAATCACAACAAAGTTAAAATTGTGTTGCGATTCTCTTTACACTTACTTCCGTCCGTCACATATTTCGTTTTTTCGCAAGTTTACTGCAAATTATGATTTGGATGAACGTATGTTTTTTTTATTGCAGGAGTTCAACAGAGAGGCAGATGGACCACCTGATAGAAAGCAGTAACCATCACCTATGGACATTTGCAACACCGGAGGTGTTCCAAATGCGCTGCTGTCCTCTTAAGGGAGTCTGGAACCTGGTCACTAGTGCTGGAACACACACAAAGTTGTTATGGCGGCATACTCTAGACCAGGGGTGGTCGCCATCCAGTCGAGCAAATACCCTACCACCTGGCTGTGAGTTGTTTCGTCGCCTCCGCCCGGCCGCAGGAAATTGTATTCTTGCTCCGTTCCTGCACGGATAAATATGCCATGCGATGTGTTATGTAAACATATTTTATTGCTTTAAACCAGAAACTGGATTCGATCATAATAACTAACATCCATAGTTTACTCTAAAATTATGCCCCCTCTCACTACGCGATATACCTTCTACTCCCTCCACGCTGCCGTAACGCTTTTTCGGGACAAAAAAAATTCTAACCCCCCCCCCCCGTCCATATAGAAGTTTCACGGCAAAAATAGTTTACGGACAGTAGGCCCTGTTCTATTCGCATATTTTAGATTTGCCACGGGCAGCGAGTGTTTCACACGAGTATGGAGTAGTGTCTCTGTCTATTTCAAAATTCATTCATGTTAAAGGGACATTAAAAAGATTGGTCTTGGATTTCACCTCCCAAGTACATTTTTAATTTTCAAATTATACTAATTGCTTTCGTATCAAATATTCTTCTTAAGATATTACCGGAAAAGTTTAAGGGTAGAAAATCAATACTGTTGCATTACTTAGCGCGACCCCTATTTATCCCCTCCGACATGTCAAAGATACTGTCAACTTGTGAATTATAAGCCCCCTTATGATGTATGTTTACACTTTCAATACCTTGGATTTTAGAAATTATCTGTTATGAGTAAAAATGTAGAATATTCTGAACGCATGGAGTATTTTTTTTTCGTTTTTATACAATATTAGCTTCTGCCAGCGGCTTCATTCGTGTGAAATAGTTTAAAAAAGTAATTAAAAAGAACCCCCCTGATTTTGACACTCTTCATTGGTGCTCTGCTCCTGTTGGTCTTAACGCGATGATATATAGCCTACAGCCTTCCTCAATAAATAGGCTATCTAACACTGAAAGAATTTTTCAGACTAGATTAGTAGTTTTTGAGATGAGAATGTACACCAACATTATAGAGTAAAATACACAATACTAAAAGTAAGGTAGTAAATGGATGGCCTTCTTGCTGAACGCAATCTCCATAACAACCTTGAGTTGTGTTCCGGCATTAGTGACCAGGTTCCAGTTTCCCTTAAGAGAGCAGCAGCACAGTGATAGCAGCTTTGGTGTTGCAAATATCAATAGGTGATGGAAAGCGGTTACGCTTTCCATCAGGCCATCTGCCTGTCTGCTAAACTTATGTAATAAACAAAATACCTAGGTTACTAATTCAATACACAAATGCAAAAATCACTCCACCATTTTCCAATGTGTACAAACACTTACATCGTCGTTTTTTCCTCAAAATCCAAATTCCTTCGGGCAAATAAATCAGTGCCAGGTGTCTCTGACACCCTATCGCTGGCCCCTATATTTTATACCCGTCTCTTTTTAATCATCACAGGGAATTTCACCCTTCGTTTAAAACTATGAGAAAAATACGAGGAGTATTATTGTTACTATATTTAATACAAGCTTCAAAGCTTTAAAAAGTAAGTAAAAAAAAACACCCTGATTTTGAATATATTCTTCATTGGTGCTCCTCTCCTGTTGGTCTTATCGTAATGATATATAGCTTTCCTCGATAAATGGGCTATCTAACATTGAAAGATTTTTTCAAATCAGAGCGGTTCCTGAGATTAGCGCGTTCAAGCAAACAAATTTTTAGCTTTATAATTACACATAGAAAACACTTTATTGTTCACTAAAACAAAAAATCCAAAAAAATGCACAACAAGACAATAGTTACTTGGTAAAACAAAAGGCGGCGTTATCGCTAAAAGCGATCTTTTCCAGGCAACCTGAATTAGTATAAGATGATTTTTTATAAAAGAATATAATATCTTCTAATTTTTGTATAAAAAAAATTCTTTATACAATATTTATTTATAAATTCTTTCTTTAAAGTGTATTTTTTTGTTAATAAATCAAATAAAAAAAAACAAAAATCTAAATGATTTTTGATTTTTTTTGATTGAGATTGATGAGAAAAAAAACATAATTGATGAAATAAACCTCCATCACATCAACAAGAACCTTTTTTAAAAGGGGCTTCTATATTTAAATTGTATTATAATATAGTAGTGTTCAAAATGTATGTTTTTGTCAAGAGAGTATGGTGGAATAGAAACTCTGCCTTCTATATTATTTCCCGGTCCATAACCAACAGGTTATGGGCCCAGCACGGATCACGCGCGGGCAATAAATATGCGTAAAGAAAGCCAAAATATAATTATTTAAAGTTTTGTCGCAATCACTACGCACGAAACAATGGCTAGCGGCAGTGGAGTCTCGTCAGTTCCTGTGGAAAAACTGAGTGGTATCAATGACTACCACAACTGGAAGTTTGCGATGCGCATGGTACTCATCCATGAGGATTTATGGGAGTGCGTGCAGTTGAAGGAAGTGAAGGACGAGAAGAAGGACCTAAAAGCTCTTGCTAAGATTTGCTTGTCGGTACATAGCTCGGTATATAGCCATGTACGCAACGCAAAAACCGTACATGAAGCTTGGAATAACTTAGAACAAGCATTCCAAGGCAAAGGACTGTGCAGAAGGCTGAGCTTATTGAGAAGTCTCTTTAGTATGAAGAGGAATGAGCACAATTGCATGGACGTATATCTGTCCAAAATCACCGATGTTGTGCAACAGCTGGATGAAATCGGATCACCTTTGAAGGATGATTTTGTTGCAGTCATCATATTAAGCGGGTTGCAATCCGATTATGACCCCTTAATAATGACATCAGAAAAATGTATGTTTTTGTCAAGAGAGTATGGTGGAATAGAAACTCTGCCTTCTATATTATTTCCCGGTCCATAACCAGTAGTAACATGAAGTTGTCAAGCGAGCTGGTGAAGTCGAGGTTGCTGCAAGAAGAACAACGTCGCGCAGGCAGTAGTGAAACAGTGACGGCTATGGTTGCTAAGAAAACGGTTGTTTGTTATAAATGTCATAAGAGTGGACACGTACAGAAAAATTGCCCACAAAATGTTTCCAAACAACATAAAAATAAGAAAGCGTGCCAAGGAAATCCTACAAACAAAGGCATGTTGACCGCAATGTCAGTAGCTCTGAACAGGAATACTTGGTATGTGGACTCGGGAGCAACGTCACACATGACGAATAACAAAGATTTATATATAAGTTTCCTGCCTATTGAACCAGTGCCAGTGAATGTGGCAAACGGTGATAAACTTTCGGCAATTGGTGTTGGTAAAGTAAAAGTTAAATTACAAACTGGTGAAAAGACCATAAGTCATGTATTTTATGTAGGTACCTAGTTTAGTAGCAAGTCTGTTGTCTGTGAGTGCATTAACTAAGAAAGGCTTTAATGTTAAATTTAATAAGAAAGGCTGTATAATTCTTAGTGGTAGAACGGTTATAGCTACGGCTACCCATGTAAATAGTGTTTATCAGCTTGATATTTGTAGTACTTTTACATGTAATGCTGCAACGGAAAAAGTCGTGCCTAAAGTTTCTGTTTTAGACACTGTTTTGACTTCGCAGGTGACTGAAGTTGCACAGTCGGATGCGTGCTCAAGCGATGCAAGCCTGGCATCGTTGACCGCTGACTCTGAGGCCAATACACCTAGTAAGAAGACTTCGCGGGAAACGTGGCATAGACGACTTGCTCATCTCAATGCCAGAAGCATGTACATCATGAAAAATGGGATGGTAACGGGCATTAATTATGACGAAGGTTCCTACCAACCATGTGAGTCATGTGTACTGGGTAAGCAATGTCGATTACCTTTTCCTAAAAAGTCAAAACGTCGATCTAAGGAAATATTAGGCTTGGTGCATACAGACTTATGCGGGCCTATGCCACAAGCGTCTTTTGGAGGTTGTAGATATTTTTTAACTTTTATAGACGATTTTTCTCGGAAGACTTTTTGTTATTTTTTAAAGGGAAAAGATGAAGTTTTTAGCTATTTTAAAACTTTTGAATCCTTGGTTGAAAACCAAACGGGCAAACCAATTAAGGTTCTAAGGAGCGATAATGGAACTGAATATGTTAATAAACAGTTTCAGAATTTTTTGAAGGAGCATGGAATAAAGCACGAAACTACTATTCCATACTCTCCTGAACAGAATGGGGTCAGTGAAAGAGCTAATAGGACAATTGTTGAAAAGGCCCGGTGTATGCTGCAGGATGCAGGTTTGGATAACCGCTTCTGGGCGGAGGCTGTCCAAACTGCAGTTTATATAAAGAATAGGTCGCCGACAAAAGCAGTGATGGGATCAACACCAGAAGAAAAGTGGTCTAACGAAAAGGTTGATGTAAGTCATTTTCGGGTGTTTGGTTGTGTGGCCTATGCTTTAGTGCATGACACAAAAAAGTTCGATCCCAAATCCAAAAGGTATATTTTTGTTGGATACTGCGAGGAAAGCAAAGGATATAGGTTGATGGATCCGGAAAACCTACCTACTTGCATAAAGGCTAGAAATGTAAACTTTTTCGAAGATAAATTTATTTCGAAAAATAATGTTACAGATGTGTCAAATACGTTATGTAATGAAATATTGACACCAAATATTATGAACATTATTTCTAATTCGGAAGTAAATAATATGAACGAAAATGAGACTGGGAGTGATCAGGTTTTCGTCAGGTCAGGTGAGCGAGAACATGAATCGTTTGAGCCTGATGCAACTGTAAGCTCGATCGTAAGTTGCAATAATTCTTCGGATGAAACATACGTTCCAGGGTCGTCTTCTTTAGACGATACGGATTTTTCAAACTTCGTGAGCTTGAATAATACCACTGAATTGGTAAATATGGTGATGGCATTATGCTGTGATAATGACGAGCCATTGACGGTGAAACAAGCACTGAATAGTAAGGATGCTGATCGTTGGCGAGAGGCAATGCAGGAAGAATACGATTCTTTTGCAAAGAACAATTGTTGGAAGTTGACAGATCTGAAAGATGGACAAAAACCGGTAAGATCCAAATGGGTTTTTAAGATTAAACGTGGTCTTAACGGAAATATACTAAAATATAAGGCGCGTTTAGTAGCGAAAGGTTTCACGCAGAAGTATGGTATCGATTACCAGGAAACCTTTGCTCCGGTTGTACGTCATTCGACAATTAGGATGTTGTTTGCTATTGCAGCCATAAAAGACCTTAACATTGATCAAATGGATGTCAAGACAGCATTCTTAAACGGAGATTTGAAAGAGAATGTTATTATGGAACAACCAGAAGGATTTGTTTTAAAGGGGGAGAATAAACACAAAGTTTATAAGTTAAACAAATCCATTTATGGCTTGAAACAAGCTGCAAAATGTTGGTACGATAAAATTAATACCGTATTAACAGTAAAAATGGGTTTTAAAAGGTCTAGTGTGGAGCCTTGCGTATACTTTAAAACTCAGCAGGGTAGATTATCTATCTTAGCCCTTTATGTTGATGACATTCTTTTATTTACTTCTTCAGATGCTGATAACCAGGAAATAAAGAAGCGTTTGAATGAAGAATTTGAAATAAAAGATTTAGGTCAGGTTCATGAATTTTTGGGAATGCGAGTTTGCAGGCAGAAGAATAAAATCACACTCGACCAAGCTAGCTTTATAACTAGGATTTTAAACAGATTTAAGATGGCTGACTGCAAACCTGTTTCGACTCCAATGGAGGTTGGTTTGAAGCTTACCAAATCTGAAAGAAAGCTGGAAAACTGTGAGTACAGAAATCTTATTGGCTGTTTAATGTATGTCGCTGTGTGTACTAGACCCGACATAGCGCATGCGGTTGGTTTCTTAAGTCAATTTAATGACTCTTATTCAGATATCCACTGGAAGGCAGCTAAACATGTTTTAAGATATCTGAAGGGTACTACCAATTACTGTTTGGTATACGACAAAGGTAACTTTGAAATATGTGGCTATGTAGACGCGGACTGGGCGTCATGTGAAGTAGACCGGAAGTCATACACTGGCTATGTGTATAAAATCGGGAATTCTGTCATCAGCTGGGAAAGTCGTAAGCAAAAAACCGTCGCATTGTCTAGTACTGAGGCCGAATACATGGCTCTTTCCGATGCATGCAAAGAGGGTTTATTTATACGTACTTTTCTTAAAGAATGTTTAAATTTAGATTGTGTTATTAACTTATTTAATGATAACCAGTCTGCACAAAAGCTGAGTAAGAATTCGATGTTGCATTCGCGAACTAAACACATTGATGTCAGGCATCATTTTATTCGTGACATTGTTACTAAAAATTTGATTAATATTAAGTATATGTCAACTGATAAAATGTTAGCGGATATACTGACAAAGCCTTTACCGAGAGTAAAGTTTTCAATGTTTTTAGGTCAGTTTAATTTGAGAAGTTATTATTTACGCGAATGACAGTATTTTTAGGAGGTCTATGTTTAGTTTTTATTTGTATATATAGTTATGTAATGCCACATATGTGTTTATTGTTTTTGTATGGTTATAAAATGAACTATGTATAATTAATTATATTTTGATTTGGAGATTAGTTCATACTATGTTGAAATGATTTCAGTTTAAGGGGAAGTGATGAAATAAACCTCCATCACATCAACAAGAACCTTTTTTAAAAGGGGCTTCTATATTTAAATTGTATTATAATATAGTAGTGTTCAAAATGTATGTTTTTGTCAAGAGAGTATGGTGGAATAGAAACTCTGCCTTCTATATTATTTCCCGGTCCATAACCAACAATAATTCACAAATTTCTGAGTCATTGGTCCCCAAACTAGGTCGACCTGTATCTTGGGGACCTCCTTCCTAGTGGTACAATTCTGATTGTGAAATTATTGTTACATTCATTTAAAATAAAAAAAGATTGAAATATGTATGAATGCATGCATGCGTGCGTGCGTGCGTGCGTGCGTGCGTGCGTGCGTGCGTGCGCGCGCGTGTGCGCGTGTGCGTGTGCGCGTGTGTGCGTGTGTGCGTGTGTGTGTGTGTGTGTGTGTGTGTGCGTGCGTGTGTGTGCGTGCGTGTGCGTGCGTGTACGTGCGTGTGCGTGCGTGCGTGTGCGTGTGCGTGCGTGCGAGCGTGCGTGCGTGCGTGCGTGCGTGCGTGCGTGCGTGCGTGTGTGTGTGTGTGTGTGTGTGTGTGTGTGTGTGTGTGTGTGTGTGTGTGTGCGTGTTATGTGTGACTTGTGATATTGTGAATTTGTATGTCTAGTCTAAAAAAATAAAATTAGAAATAAAGATAACAATTATCAATTAAATAAAAACAAGATTTCGGGTTGTACATATTAGTTAGTTGTGTTATATATTTATTTTTAACAATTGTTCTGTTCCATCATAATCAAGAGTTAAAAGCCAATTATTTAATTTTAACTTACACGCTTCGTATGTAAAATCGTAAACTCGTAGAATTTTGTTAACTTTATTGTATAAAAATATACCTAAGTAGCATACCTGGTGTTGTAAGTAAGCTGTATGCGAAAGGATATTAGTGCAGACGATGTCTTTTCTCCTTTTTGTTAATGATACGTTATGGGGTATCACTTTATGTTGCCGAAGAACAATATTATGTAATACGTAAATTTGCCTAACCGAGAGATGCTTACATTCATCGTATAGTTGAGAAGTCGGGTATCTAAAGGGTTTAAAGAGCATGACTTTTATGACACATCTTAGAGCTCGTTCTAGTTGAAGCAAATGGGTTTAGTAAGACCCACCCCAAACGGAAATACAATATCGAATAATCGAGAGACATAGGGCTTTGTAAATCTTGATTAGTAAGTCTTTGGAGGCAATATATCTTAATTTTCTAAAAACCCATATTAATTTACGAACTCTAGTAGTAATTAGCTCAACGTGTTGTTTCCATTTACAGAGATCATCAAGAATGACACCCAGATATTTAATCTCTCTAGTTTTATTTATATATAAGCAATCACAATTTTGAGATGTTACTATGTCCACTATTGTGTAATCTAAGATTAAAACTATTTAAAGTATTAGAAGGGTTTGTGATTGAAAAAGTCATAAATTTAGTTTTGTTAAGGTTGAGAGTAAGAAGATTAGCATTCAGCCACTTATAAACTGTTGCAATACCTTGTTCGGCCACAGCACGCACCTCATCCCAAGTCTCGCCATGAAAAATCAACGCCGTGTCATCCGCAAAGCTTACAATAATACCATTTTGTAATTCTAGGATACACAAGTCATTTATATAAATTAAGAAAAGACTTGGTCCGAGGATGCTGCCTTGTGGCACTCCAAAAGACATAGTTTGTTATTTGCTTAGGTGGCCATCTAATTTAGTAATTTGGGATCTATTTTCTAGGTAACTTTTAAAAATATTAAAGGGTAATCTTCGTATACCACATCTATCCATCTTATTTAGAAGTATGGGAACCAATGCAGTGTCAAAAGCTTTTTTAAATCGAGAAAAACACCAAAACTTTTTACTTCCTGTCCACTAGTGTTGTCACATGACTTATTAAACGGCTGACTGCGTCTTCTGTACATCTATCTTTTCTGAAACCGAATTGAGAGTTTGATATCAAATTATTATTTTCTAGAAATATCATTAAATAATAAATAAATAAATATAGTATAATAATAAATTTAGTGAAGTGTAATTTCGAGCTGCAAGAAGAACTGCCCCGTCTGGCGTGAGTCAACGACCTAAATATTAACTGATACTTTTGCTTGAAAACTATTTTAAATCCTAAATATTCATGGCTATTTGACTTTAGTCAAATTTACCAATCTCGCCGAACCTTATTAAGAGAAGAAAAAGAAATTAAACATACAACGATGTTTACAAAAACAAAAGTTATTTTAAAATCTTTTATACTTTCCATGAAAAGGGTCCTTCTACTAATTGATTGTTAGGAAAAATATAATTATTTAAAGGGTCTGTTTATTTTTCTTTTGATGAAAAAAAAAAGAAAATGGCATTTGTTTTAATTAGATTCCCCTTATAACTTTTAAACAGGAGAATTATTTCTTGTTATTATCAATATATAGACGTTTACTGGGTACTGCTTCTTGGTACAATAAACAGGCTTTGTCGACAATTAGATACTTGACACATATTACAATATATAATATTGTTACGAGCTACAGGACTCGAATTAAAATGGCGTTGGAATTACTATAGAATTTATTAACTGTACAAACACGTATAAAACAGGTACAAATATAACTGGATACAGCCAGTACAAATTGCACGATTCAATAAGACGCGCAAAGTCCGACACTATATCGCTTATCGAATGTACACGTCTTGATTTGATCGTGGTTCTCGCTAGACTGCCTCATCCCTCCCTTCGGGCATTTCTTTTATTTTGTACAAATACAATATGCCTCGATTATTCCATAGAATGTTTTCTTAGTTACAAATAAACACAAAGTAAACAAAAGAATTCCAAATGCGTGAAAGGTAATAAGGAAAAACCAGGTTTATGGCAGGCAGATGTGCATTTACTTTTTGTCGGCATGCAACAATAGTATAAAATTCTGAACATGCTGCATCTGTACCTTCAAGCTTATTATAATAAAACAACTGGAATAGACTATAATTATAAACGACGGCGAACACGATGCCTTTTTTGCATTTCTTGTCTGTTTGTCGGTTTGTCTGTTTGTTCGCGATTCACGTTGAAACTACTGAGCTACTATCGACGCACTTTTCGCTGTTCGACAAGAAATTCTTGGACTTAAAATCTGCGCAACTTTTTATCCCGGGAATCCCGCGGAAATTTCTCTGGGAATTATTTAAATAGGCCAGATTGAAAAAAAAACGATTACTATGTTATTTTTTTCACTGAACGATAGCAATTTTTTCAAGTTGTTTCGATGCATAAAAAATAGCTTATTCCGACACAGATTTCACTAAAATGATAGCTTACATTATTTTTTTATATGCTTTTATATTTTGTATCCTGGCAATCTCACGGGAATTGTAAGTCAAGCGTGGACGAAGTCACGGGCATATGTTCCACTCGTTTTTTTAAATAGCTTCAATGAACACGGCATAAGGCACACACTGCACATGCACTCCCTCGCAACACCAGCATGTAACAGATACACTGTACATTAGTATAAGTTTAGCAATTAAATTAGATTAAATTAATATAATAAGTTATTCGTAAGATGCACCAGCACTCAAATATCATTGAATTAATGTCACACACAATAAGAAAAATAACAAAAAAACCAACAAGCTTGTATTCATTCTAAAAACTTTCTTAGAAATTAAGTTGTAAAAAAGGGTATGGAACTCGAGGCCGTAGAATTGTTATAAAAAAATGTTTAGAATTTTATAATATTGTAGGTTATAGATGGAAAATCAATGAATCCGAAATTAAGTCGACTTAATAAATAATTATACGAAATCAACAGTTCGCGGCGCTTGTCAGTCGTCCAGGCAATTATGTCCTTATTCGAATGGCGGGACAACGACGAAACGCTTTTAGTACTATGAATATTTTATCATCAGTCCTCCATTATTATTGATTAACTTAGAAGAGATTCCCCTTTGCTCTTAAAATTAATATATAAAGCTGAAGAGTTTGTTTGGTTGCTTAAACGTTTTAATCTCAGGTACTGGTGTTTGATAGCCCATTTATCGAGGAAGGCTATAGGCTAGGTATATATCATCACGCTAATACCAATAAGAGCGGAGCGTCAATGAAAAATGTTTCAAAATCGGGGGGCTTTTTAACCTCCTTTTTTAACTATTCGACGCGGACGAAGTCGCGAACAGAAGCTGGATTGATGTGGTCTCCATCACTTATTGCTGGCGTTCTTTACAATTAAATTAAAACTGTACATCGACGAGCTACAGAGAATATAATGATGAATGTATCTGAGCGAATTTCCGGCCTCCATGCCCGCTTCTTATATCCCCCGTTCCACCCGACGCCTAGCTGCTAACTGTGCGAGCAATGAGCGTCGGCGGTATGTGGGGCTTGAAGATAAGGTGTGTGCCAGCAGGCGGGTCAGGTAGGTGATTTCTGTCTGCAACAAATAAAACTTCCTATTTTTCTTGTCCCTCAATTATTTATGTGCATTATTACGTCACGCTTACTTTAAAAACCCTTAAAAATGTGGACGAGGAACGGTCGCCCGGGATATGTAGCGAAAACTTCAGGAAGCCTACATCCATTAATGGACACGGATTTGCTGAAAATAACGATTTAAAAATTATTTGTTATAAACGCTGTACTTTTTTACCATACTGTCGTGCTCTGCCCAACCAAAAATCTATTCGAATATTATCTTACAATCCATTCAAATTTGTTTCCTATATATAATTACTAGCTATGCTTTTGACTTCGTCCACGTGGGATGATTTTTCGCGAAACCCCCCAAAAAAAAACACAAGTTACTCCCTATAACTTCAGCTATCTGCCAGTGAAAGTCCCGTCAAAATCGGTCCAGGCGTTTCAGATATTAGCCGAACATGCAGACAGACAAAAATCTAAGAATTACACTTTCGGAATCTTCTGGTCTGAATTATCTCCCCTGATGTTTGTCACATCTTTATTTTGATATTAAAAACAGACACTTATTTTTTTATATGTATAGATATAAGTCCTTCTTTGAATATATACTGCACTTTTTGTTACAAACTTTAGTTCCTTCGCATTTATGCCCACACCATAAATAATCTTATTCATCATAGATTTGATTTAAATCTAACGCTGCTATTACATGTGCAAATTGGACCTGCACACAAACGGACTAAGGCTTCTGTACACAAATTCTAACGTATCTCACCATGTTTTTACTAAAGGAGGACAGTTCATTGTAAGGCGTGGAATGAGCTGTCCCCCTCCTTGCCACTTGTAGTTGGCAGGTTGAATCGAATGTGTATTTTTAGGATTTCCAATCGATAACGTTTATTTACTCGCATGGCTTGGCATTTATATTTGCTTTATACGAGCTGTGTTTAACTAATAATACAGCTTTGAACGCTAAAGTATTAGAATAATTAAGGATCAAACTTGTCTCTATGGCGCTTTTCTTTTGTTCATTTGGCATTTGATATATGTGATAGTAGATGATACGGTACAAGTTGTTACAAGAGTTTTGATATTAATTTTGAAGTAACAAAGTATTTAATTGTTAGTTTTATTAAAATTTATTATATTTTATTAAATTTATTTATTTTGTTTACTTATTACATGTTACATAAGTAGAATAAGTTTTATTAATTATTATATATTTTTTATTTAACAAAATTCGCCAAACGGAAGGTTTGCACTGAAAATCAGTGTTGTGTCGGATATAATTCCGGCACAGCAATATGCTGAGTGCAAACCTTGTTTGGTGAAAATGCGGCGTACAAATTCTCAAATTGTGCTCTGTGTATAATAGTGATAAAAGAATCTAATTAGGTCGCTATTTCTTACATACATAAATAACTTCACGCCAGATCCCTTACGGGGTAGGCACGAACAACAGAGCGCCATTTAGGCTTATTCTTACACACCTCACTTGCTTCTTTGACATTAATAGTTCTTGTCATGCACGCTCGTCTGTTCTTAAGGCTCCTGACATCACCTTCTGCTAGTACACGATCAATTTGATCATGGAAGGTGTGTCGTGGCCTTCCGCGACTTCTGCATCCATCCACTTTTGCATTGTATATCTGTTTAGTCATTCTTTCATCATACATTCTTTCAACATGCCCGAACCACCGGAGCATTCCTTTCCTTACCTTCAATTCCGTCGCTATTTCTTCAAATAAAGGTTTTCTTTCTTTCATTTTATCGTAATGAATATCGAACTAAAAAACCCTCGAAGCGCTTTGTGCCAAAAGAACACTACTTGGGTAGATATGGACACCATATAATATTTTTTTAAAGGGTACAACTCAACTTACCAAAGTACTTGATTATGTATAAGATTGTTTATTATTACAGTTATTGTTAAGAACATACAGTGAAATAGCATTTAATCGGGGGTCTCCCTGGCGAAGCACGCCTAGAGACAAGGCGTGCTTTGTTGCTAAGAGTATCCCAAATTAAAGTGTAGGTGAGAGCGGGAGCATGAACGAACGTTCATGCTCCGCTCCCGCCAAAGCAGGACGCGCCGGTGCCGGAAGGCAAGCTTCTATCTTCAGCCGCCGGAGGATAAAACCCCGATAGTGGATGTGCCCTTCGAGCCCACAACGGCCAGGGCTTTCTCGTAGTCCTGGCATAAGATGCAGGAAGGAACACCCAGGAGTTTAGTGCTTTTCTCTAACTGTGGAGAGGTAATAGCATCTTTAGTTCTGCCTTAAGGTGCTAGTGCCACCCTGACCTGGCGAAACCCGCATATGGGTCGCAGGACCCCCTTCGAACGACTCATAGTCCTGATCTCGGACCGATGAACTTCCTAGGACCTAGGAAATGAAGAGGGACTTGGTTCGTTAAAGTCTGGCAGCTGGCATTTCACAACTACTGCCTTAGTGAAGGTCTGTGAAGAGGTAAGACCTGTATTTGACTAGCCGTATGCTTGATTAGTCATTGGGCAGAAAAATAAGAAACTGACTAAAAAAAACAATTTAATTACGATTGTAATTATTATTCTTATGCATTCAGAACACAATTGGCTTTTCAAACAAATTAAGGCCATACTTAAGGGCACAACAGAGTAACGCTTTTAGTGCGATGAATATTTTATTATCTGTCCCCTCTTCAAGTGTACTCCGTCAGTTGGATGACGGACTTCCATTTCCGAGTGTGTACCCTTGGCTAAATTATTTTGAAAGTTTATACAAGAAAGCCTTACTAGAATCCTCCTACATTTTGGTGGCAACTTGAAGGCCAATGTTATTTTGTGCACTATTTAACCTCGTCGACTATCCCGTAACACTTGAAAACGATAGTATTTAAGCGGTGTGTCCTCCCCGTCCTCATCTAGATAACCGAGAGGTGGACACTTTTTGATGTCCGTATTGGTTTGCTTTTGACCACTGTCTCATCTGATGTTGATTGCTGGGGCTGTCTAGGATATAGCACTCTTGTCTAAGAGATACAGACTAGATTGACGGCCTCTATGGTTGAGTGGGCCAAGCCTTTGACGGCCTACCTCACTGCAACGCAGAGGCTCCGGGTTCGATTCCTGGTATAGTAAATTTCGGAAACGTATTTTCTCCGTTATTTACTATGGTCTGGGTGTCTGGTATTGTCTCCAGAGTAGTCCGTTGTATATTACCCATAACACAAGCGTGACTTGCTTAATTTGGGAATATACAATATGTGTGTTTGTCTGCCGATTATTATAATATTATTATTAGTACATACTCATTCGTGACTTGAAGACTCTTAGATTGTATTTGTTAGAAAAACAGACTGACATCAGAATTGGTCCACAAATTGCAAGTCATTCAACGGGCTATGGAGCGAGCTAAGTTGGGTTTTTCTCTTATAATTAGAAATGAGGATATCCGTAAGAGAATCCAAGTAACCGAGATAGCTCCCAAAATTAGCAACTTGAAGTGACAATGGGCTGATCATGTATGTCGCAGGACCGATGGAGCAGACGTGTCCTGGAATCTTGGAAACAAAAATATTTTGTAACATTGAAAATTATTCATAAAAAAATGAATAATAAACATTTTCTAATTTTTCCAACGGGGTTCTATTCTAAAGCCTTTCAAGAATTTCTCCAAGAAAGGAAAAAAATCTTAAATTTATAGTTTAACAATTATCACACTTGCAATGTTCATGTTCAAGCAAAAAATTTTTTTAAATTAACTATTGAATAACTAAATGAAAATTGTTATAAAAATTTTTTTCAAGCAGATTATTGTTCATTTATCAATTCAGTTAGTGCCTGAATTTTTTCAATTTTTTATTTTCATATTTAGTATGTTTAAATAATATTTATTCATTAAAGGGCCGATGTGGGTGTGGCTTGCGTAAGCCAGAGTACCCGTTTTTGGCCGTATTTTCATCCCTCTGGGAAATTATAAATATTGATCTTACAGTTTCGGGAGTCAAGACTTTTTTTAGCAAATTTCCTCCTCTTTTCGAATCTTTGTTTAAATTTGAAAAATCTTTATTACTTTTTGAGATATTTGCAAAAAACTAAACCCCCCCTTTTTTTAGTTAATTGTTAATAACTTTTACATTTTTTTTGCAAGCGGAACTTCATTTTTTCAAATATCATCTAGATGCCATTCCGAATCGAATGACACCTCATTTATAATTTTCGGAGACTGCCGGAAAAGTTGGTCCAAAAGGCACTTGTTTACTAGTCTATAAGTTTTCAATTAAAATTCTAAATTGACCCCAATACTCTTTTAAGTATTTTTCGCTATATCTTACACCTTCGGATTTAGTCGCAGAGCCTAACTTGAAAGATTTACACTACGTACAGGCTGAATTTTTCAACCTGGCTTTCAGGGCCAGCTCCTAAATCAATTCAATCTTAAACTACACGAAGTGATATTCCTTTACAGAAGTTGATACCTAAAAGATATATTATAATTTGATATAATAATTTAGCATGTCTTTTGATAAATGTATAGATTTTTCTTTCATAATCAGCCGATTCTATTCTTGACAAAGGTTTTAATAACCTACTACATACTTTTTTTGTTAAAATCGGCTCCAAAACTCCTTTGAGCGTTTTCCGCTATATCTTATAATTTAGAATTTAGCCACATGGGGCCCACTTCAAAAAATCACCCTGTATGCCGGCTTAGTTTTAATACACACATTCAACTGAGTATTTAATTTAATTATTCTACACTAAGTATTCAAAACACAGCTTTTGTTGACTAAACAACATAAATCACAACGCAAACAACACAAGGCAAAATAAAAACGAAATGAAAATTTTCTTCCATTCATAGCGCGATATTTGAAAAGAAATGGGCGCGTATTATTCTTGTATGGGGGCCCTTTGCCCCCACACTTCAAAAATGAAAGTCACCTCCCTAGTAGTTAAGGGCAACTTCATCATAGGCTGGTGGTGCAGTGAGGGCAATTTCTAAAAAAAAATACTTCTACTTCTATTTATCAGCAAGTCTTAGTGTACCGTACACGGCGGGATCAGTAACCCGAGGGCACAAACCCACAGGTAATTTTTTGTAGTTAGGTACTAGGTACTTACCTGGTACTCCAGCCGACCGTGGTGGGAACAGGAACAAGGGGATCACTAATCTGTCAGTGTTTTAAGGAAGGGGCGCTAATACCCGCGCCTCCTCCTATTTCGTCACAACCAATTGCTCACTGATTATATCTACTAATTATAATTTTTCTAGTGTTCCACACACTTACAAGTATGTCATTCTTGATAAATAATTAAATATTAAATATAATGCGCGAGAGCAATCACACCGTGCGTCTTCAAGTCAATTCACTTTTTCGACGCGATAAAAAAGTGCCCACATATGTATCGCGTGACAATCTAAAACCGGCACTCGATATCTATATTCCGAATACTTAGTGTAAACGCTAAAGCTGTGTTACCGCGTAAATAAAAAAAAAAAAAAAAAAAAAACTAATTGCCAAAGTAATTGTTGACTGACAGTGACACTTGTGTATTCGATTTTCCGCGTTTATGGCTTTCCTCGCGCTGTAATGTCGATAATGTTGGGCATCTGTCTGTATCATAAAAAGATTAGGATCTTTCATCATCATTTCATCTCATGAACGTTTAAAAATAATATTTCATTACTAGAATATTGGTGTGCACATCACGTAAACTATAAGGTTTTTGTATATATAGTCTAAATCGTGGCGCGAATATAAGCCCAGACAAATTTAGATTCCAAAATAACAGCAAGTACAATTTTGGATATAATACTACAAAATGAAGAAAGTTGGCACAATGTTAAAAATATGATAACTGAGATTATGTCCAAAAAGGCTCGTGACGAAATTGAAAGGCAAAAAATATCGCTCTTCCCCGCTGCAGTGAAGTAATGCCTAACGGTATACCACTGTAGTGCGAGGTTTAATTAAAAAAACTGAGTTATATTACGAATAATTAAGAAATGAATAAACTGCAAGTATACAACAACTTGTCTTATTTTGTACTCCCCTCTCGGGTGATTGAGCCATGGGTTCTCACAAGCAGTGCGTTACCCTATCCCACAGGATAACCAACCATCATTGACGCACCACTCAACATAAAACAACCAGCACAGATTTTAATAATCGCTCCTAGTATATCCCCAACTCATGACTAGGCGGAAGTGAGTCTGGAGTAGTGTAGACGACTCGACACGACTTGTCGACTCAAAAATCGCCAAGTCATCGCACAGCAAAAGGTTTATTACCATTCTACATTTCATATTCGAGCCATAAGGATTTGAATACATCATATTTTTGCTATATGGAATCCAGGGATCTTGACGCAAGATCTACTTTTTTCTATTCGGGGTTTTGCTTAGAAAAATAGGTGTGGAAGAAAAATACTTTTTGCAGGTGGATAAATCTTCCCTTTACTGTCCGAATCATCCAAAAACGGAACGTCTTTTAAAATTGCCTTGTAAAAGGCAATTTTTCGTTGCAGAATATATATAGGGTGGCGCAATAGAACGTGCATATTGCATCATCTTTTTTCGCGGGGTAGAAGGTGCGCGGGCGGGGGGAGCCTGCATCGTTGGGTAGGCGGGCTCATGGAGTTTTAGTCACTATGAGTCACTTCGACGGGAAGCGTCGCGCATTTTGCGTGCGCGCATTTTACGAGAACTCTCGTTCATACATCGTTACTAGGCGTTTATATTGTTCTGAATATGGACTACGGCAAATTAGTGAAGCTCCGAGTGCTAATTTAATTAAAATATGGGTACAGCGTTTTGAAGAGACTGGTTCAATGTTTAAACCACAAGCAAAAGATCGTCCAAGAACATCTAGGACCGACGACAACATTGAGAGAGTTATGCAGTCTGTACGAGGAGATCCACAAATGACTACTCGCAAGTGATCGTCTGTCTTACACTTATCGCGACGAAGGTTTTTTGGCTCCAGAGCTTGAAAATTCAAGAATAGTGAATTCTAGGACTTGGTTTCAACAAGACGGAGCTACCTGTCACACATCAAATGACTCCATGGCGGTTGTGAAACAGATGTTCCCTGGCAGACTGATTTCGAAAAGAGGTGATATCCCATGGCCCCCACGTAGTCCAGACGTCCGCCTCCTGACTTTTTTTTGTGGGGATACCTCAAGAACAAAGTCTACAGCAATAATCCGAAAAACATCGATCAGCTCAAGGAGAATATCCGTGGTGAAATGGCAGCAATTACACCAGCATTACTGAAGAAAGATTTCAATAACTTCCGTTTGCGATTAGAGGAGTGTCGTCGTAGAGAGGGTCATCATTTAGACGATGTTATTTTTAAAAAATAAACTTCAGTTATTTCTTAATAATACCTCAGTTTTATTTTAACTATACCTTTTGTATTTATTTTTTAATCAATATTTTAAATATGCACGTTCTATTGCGCCACCCTGTACATACATATATATCATAATTCCTATTCAATACTTTATGTAATAAAATTGCTTACTTTACATCTCGCTGCCTATGTTTGTATAAGGATGTTACTTTAATACAATACACTATTGACACTTTCAAGGAAGTACACTGTTCATTGTTTAAGTATTAAGACATTCCTTAGAGAGGTATCTGAATGACCGTACGCGAAATGAGACTTTCATTGGTGACAGTTTTGATAGCAATCTTCTGTGTGTATGATGTATATGGAAAGTTTGGTGATATTTTTGATAATTTTCCATCAGAGTTTGGGGTAAGTGCCTTCGCTAGTGTAAACTTCCTTAGCTTCCTCCGTGTATACTTCGAACATAATAATATATGCTGCGGAAGTTTCGATTTTATTTCAGAATTGGGAATTTGTTACTTTTAAGTTCTTGAGAAACTATTTCGAAGTTTAAATAGTGTCTCACATCACTTTTATCTTACTAAAGTCATAAAATCTGGCTGTGCCCGCAATTTCGTCCGCGTGGATTTTTTTTCGCGGTACCATTTAAACCAAGTAACCTTAGTCACTCCTCATAACATTAGCAATCTACCCGTGAAATTCCCCTCAAAGCCATTTTAGAGATGAGCCGGATCATCCAGCCGCACAGAAAAAAAAATTAAATAGTATTTTTGATATAAGTACACGTAAATACATACTTTTATATGCATTCAATAAAAAGCCTTTATTTTAACAATACAAACATTATTTATTAAACATATTAACCTCGAAATAAGGAGCAGGTTCTCAATTCGTCGGGATTTTTTGTTGCTTTTTTTATGTATGTTCGCCGATTACTCCGTGATTTATGATCCGATTTACGTGATTCTTTTTTTGTTCGACGCGGAATAGCTGCCATGTAGTCTCCTAAAAATTTTACATAGTTTGGCCCAGTAGTTTTCATTTTACGAACATTTTTTTGTTCCCGTTTCTTGGGACCTATATTTTTTAAGAAGCGCGGCACCATTCGTAGGTCCACCCATACATAGCTAGACACTAAAAAGTAACAAATAAAAACTTCGTTGAAAAAAACCGACTTCAAAAACGAATAAACTAAAATGTATAAAATAACTTATTTCTAAAGCTATTATTATTAATATATATTATCTAAAACATCTTGAAGTCGGTGCAAAGTAAAACATAAAATTACTATATTTTGAAAATTACTAAGCACCGACTTTAAGATGTTTTAGATAATATATATTAATAATAATAGCTTTAGAAATAAGTTATTTTATACATCGGTCATGTACGCAACGGTTCTGTAGAACGTTTCTCTTGCGTACCGTGGGGATTTGGAATGAGCTCCCAGCCGAGGTTTTCCCACAGCGCTACGATATGGAGTTTTTCAAAAAGGGTGTCATAAAATTTCTTCGAGGCCGGCAGCGCGTTGGTGACATCTCTGATGTTGCAAACGTCCGTAGGCGACGGTAACCGCTTTCCATCAGGTGGGCCGTCAGCCTGTTTGCTGTACTCCAGCTATAAAAAATAAAAAAAAAACATTTTAGTTTTTGAAGTCAGTTTTTTTAAACGAAGTTTTTATTTTTTTTATATAGATTATTCGTAACTTTACTGGGAGAGAATTGCAGTTTACGTTAGTAGTTAAAAACGTCGGTAAGTGGCGCATGAGCTAATTTACTTTTTCTTTATATATCTCATTATTTATTATTATAATTATTTTCTAGAATGCTTTATCATCTGCATGGAATTTGGTCAAAGAGTCAATTAAAAAACCAGTTAGAATAAGAAGACTTGGGAAGGGTGGAAGTAAGTAAACTCTTAGATTACTTCTCAAAGTTAAAATCTCGTCACACGGCACTTCACGACATTATCCGCCGGGCTCTTGTCACTGCCGGGGTACCTGTCGTTCTGGAACTAAACTGCTTCTGCCGCGATGATAGCAGGGGAACGTTCCCGGTAAGTAGCAGTTTTGGGATCAATATTTTATCTATAATTATGCCCTCATCTTTTATTTAATTTTAGGATTATTTTATAAAATAATTTTAGAATATATTGTAATAAGTGTTGTGTAAATAAAAAAAAGCTATTCAAGTCTTGGCTCGGGCCTAAAGGGTTTTAAAAAAATACAAAATATACGGGTGACTGAATTGCAGGTCTCTAATTTAATAATGAATAAAATCTTAAGAGAAAAACTTAAAGCTAATAAATGCTGACATGCGTCTGCGGGCCTTCCGCTGGAGAAAGCTTACTCAGCATGTCGCCCGCAGATGCATGTTTACTAATCTAATATGGAAGGACGGGAAGAGATCATAACTAGCTATTGCATAGCATGTTTTATCAACTTATGCAGTATTAATGTATTTTTGTTATATGCGGTTTTTTTTTCTTTGATATTTATTCAAGTTACACTTTTTGATCGTGGTGAACGATAAGAAAAAACACCTCTCATCTCAGAATCGGACTGTCTAATAAAAATACCAAATCCTCGGCCATAATTTTCAATACCGGACATACCTTGAACCGCTACGAGAGCTCGCGGCTCACTGTGGCCACCGCATGCCTCCGCTAGCCGCGCTCACGTAAGGCCCGTCACCGCGGATTCAGTGTGGACGCACACATACACGTTAAGCGAACGCTCGGCCGAGCTACATGGTAATGTTAGGTTTTATTTTCGTTACGGAATTTCTTGATTCGGTCGCCGTACTCAAAGCCCGCGATAAAAGCTATGCAATAGCTTAAATAAAGATTCCATAAGTCAAATAGTTGATTTTTTGTCCTAAAATTACTTGTGGCCGGCACTTAGCCAGTGGCATTTTTTCCGACACCGTAAGCAGCGTATTATCTTGTGTAATTCATGAATTACACAAGACTAATACAGGTCCTAATGGAACCAGGTTGGAACCAGGTCCAAGCCACTGGAAAATTTACCTGCAGGCTGACTAGATTATACTTTAGGTAGCAATGTTTACTTACATTTTGGCATTTATTTAAAATCACGCACACTCTTAGTGTTACTAAGTTACTTGTGTGGTTGTTTCTCATATTTTTTTGAAGTTAATAATTAATTTTGTAATGTACCCTCTTATTTACAAACGATATAGTCGTTTGTAAATAAAATATAACAAAACTATTTATTAAGAATAATAAATAGTTTTGTTATATTTTTAATTATTCTGTGATTAGCGCCTATTAATAAGAGACCATAAATGTCCCACTGCTGGGCTCGGGCCTCCCACTATAGGGGAACGGACAGTATACCCGCCACGCTTGTCCAAGGTGGCTTGGCAGGTTTGACACATCGGTTAACTCGATGTGCAGGTTGCTTCACGATGTTTTCCTTCACTGTTCTTAGCACGTGGTAATTGTAACAATATGCACATAAGGTCAGAAAGTTGCCTAAGTGGTGCATGCGTTCCGGCCAGGGTGGAACCCGAACCCTTTGAGTTTTGGGACGCGTGCGCTAGCCATTACGCTACCACGATTAATTATATATAACCATATTTATTTATGTATTGAGTTGTGTTCCGGCTTCAGTGGCCAGGGTCCAGTCTCCTTTTGGTTTAACAAATGTCTATAGGCGATGGTAACCGCTTCTCATCAGATGGGCCGTCTGCCTGTCTGCTAAACTCTGCAATAAAAGTTTATATGTCCTTAGACTTATTCAATATATTTGTTGCGACCTGGAACTGTATTGTTGTAGAAGGTTGGTATTTAAAGTAAATATTTGATCAAATATGATTTTCAGAGCGTAAAACCACGCCTCCAACCCTCGAAACTGTGCCAGCAGCTGAAACAACCTTGAACACCTTGCTCTTTAACACAAAGATAGACAATAAACTGAGATTGCCAATAATACCAATGCCACAATGGAGATCTTTCGATGATTGGATACATTTACAAGACCCAATTTACTCTACTAAGAATAATAAAGGTAGAAATTTTTATAATATTTTTTTTCTTAAGTTTTCGCAACTCGTATACATAATAAAACTACATTTTATCGTATTTAAGCGCGATTTCGACGTTTCGGCCACTTGTCAGTGGCTGTTCTTGCGGCGCTTCTTTTCTTCCAGCCACAACATGTTGCGAGGTCATGGTAAATTAGATTAGGCTCCCATAGAGTAAATAATAACCACAAACAAAATTAAAACTAAATAATTAAAATGAACAAGTTGGCGGTAGGCTAAATAAAACTTTAAAAATACTCATTGACACTTGACATCTTTGTCTTCCGTGACCAAGGCTACTAAAAAGTGACCGAAACGTCGGAATAATAAAATCAAATAAATTACCGCGCTGAAAACCGTTAAAACTTAGCTTTATTATGAATAAAATAAAATAAATGAATGAATTATATTGAAATGACGTCTGGAGCCTACCCAGGAGTTTTGTAGTTAGGGGTTACTCGTATACCTGGATAAAGATTATCATTTTGGGCAGTATTGTGGCGAATGATGTTGGAACCATCTAGTTAGTTTTAGAACTTTTAGAAAAAGCTAGAACATTCTGGAAGGAAAAGACAAGGACGGATATAGTTTAGAAAGGGATAGACGATGAACGAAAGACAGAGATAGATAGATGTTAGAAAGGAATAGATGTATAAACGAAAGTTCCCGGACTGAAGGTTCAGGAAGGGAGAGACAGAGATAGATAGAGGGGTTCCAGAAAATTCTTTCGGGTATATAAACAGCGTAAGGTGCGCCTACCGAGCAGTTTAGAGTTGAGCTCAGTCAAGACGGTGAAGACGGTATAATTTTATAATAAATGTATTAGCATGATTATATTGTGTTAATCAAACATAGCTATTTATGGATAAATAGTGTTTTCTGAGTAAATTTACGTATTTCAGTAAAAGTTTTTGCTACAGGCACATCATCAACAGCTGAAATACCATCAGAAACAGGAACCTGGAACCCCATATCTAATCTGGATGATGAAAACAACTTCGGGGTACTTTTTTATTTGAAGAGAACTGCTGAAACGTTAACAGAATTTGACTCAATAATGGACGCGAATGAATAAAACATTGATTTCTCACAAAATAATGTTTATTTCGGACTACTACTGCCCCTGACTTCATTCACGTGGAGTTACATAGATTTCTATTCATATCTTATGAATCTTGCAACGTATATAGGAACAGTCCATAAACGAAGCGCTCCCGAGATAATTTCTGTGGGAATGATTTAAAATGACCTCGAATAAAAATAAATCGAATTCCAATGTGATTTTGTGTGATTATTTTTATCTCAGGAATCCCGCGGGAATTTTTCCGGGAGCGGTTTGTAGTTTTTCGGGTGCATAAAAGTCAGCTTATTCCGACATATCTTTCACTAAGACGATAGCTTACATTTCAAGTCAATTGAATTTTAAGACAGTATAGACGAAGTTGCTTCACTTCGAAGTCTTAGTTTAAATATAAAAAATCTGCGATAGACAAGTATGAAGTAAAAGAATTTTTAGCTGAACATGTTTATACTCTCTAAACCTACCAGTGACCAACTAACTACCTTATTGAAGAGCAACCGCTCATACGAAACACCATATTCACAACAGAATCATATCTAATAATGATATACTCGTGACCTGTAGTAATGATTACAAAGTGTAAGTTTATGTCTTAAGGACACTCGTACTGAGTGCTCATGTTTTAAAATTAACACGTTATTGTTTTTATAAATGTTTAAGTCTCACAAACGTCGTAACAATTGTTCACATCATTGTATCAATTCATAATAAATTTTGATAGTCAATTTTTAAACTACTTCGCGTTTGGTACGTCCGGTTGGTACATACCACTTACAACTTATTGAATTCATGTGTATTTTCCGTACTCACATAGCGTGTAGTATTATTGTAAGAAGATGTAGTGATAATGGTTAAAATAGAAATGTTAAGCAGGCCAAGGCTTGGAACCGGTTTAAAATTTTAAACCGGTTAATTAACCGGTTTTAAATTCAAATTCAAAAGTTTTTATTTAAAATAACACTGCTTTGACTCATTTTACCGGTTTCCGAGCCTTGGACATGTACAGAGAATGGTTGAAAGCAGAATCACGAAACAAGTATATGAAAGCAAAGTGTATGGTAGCGTTTGTGTCGTTAGTGTACATCTGACCAAATTGAAGATATTTGAAAGGTTATGTATAAAGCACACCAAATAACCGTGCATGTATAAAAAGATTAATGAAAGTAGATGAAGCGGAAGGTGTTTATCAGGGTCGTCGTAAAAGGAAATCCATCATCTCTACCTACCCGAATGGGAAACATGCGTGATAATACGTACTTAATTTTAAATATAGAACAAACCATTTTCTAAAATTTAAGCGAATATTGTCCTCCAAAAATAAAAACAACATTGGAAATTTAATTAATACAATTTAAGCATAATTAAATATTAAGAGGGCGTCCTACGTTAGCCGAGAGTCTTTACTCCAGGTCGCGGTTCATCGGCCGTCGGTCTTGCGACAGATATGACTGGCCCAATGCCACTTCAACCTTGATTACCTTACGGATATCCTCATTTTTTATTCTATCCTTAAGCGGCCGTTGAGTGACTGATTTTTTAGACTAGTCCCACCACAGTCTACGTCTAGCAGCGGACTGGGACTGGCTGGAGAAGAAGAACCACTAAGAAGCTTTAAGCGTTACATTAATAAATGATTATAAGGCAGGACTAATATGGTTGCTTCGTCTAATGGCGGCGTAAATCTCTCTTCTTAAATCCTACGACTTATTTAACTTCGGCATTTGAAACCATGACCGTCAGGAAGATTGTGATTAAACTGTTTGTTTGTTTGTTCTCACTTTGTTGGATTGATCTTGTGAACGGCGTTTCATCTTTTTCAAATTTTTTGGATCATCTCTCAGAGAAGATAATGGTGAGTGGATCTTTATTTCTGTTCACTTATGGGCTATTTCTTACTATTGATTCATTGGCCTTACCATCAGTTAAATTTTGACATTAGTTGTATGGAGCTTTTGTCAATTTTTAACCGATAGTATGACAGATTAAAGGTCGAAAAGAGATAGGAACCAGCCACTAATCAATATGTTTTGTATGCTAACTAATGAGTAATTTATAACCTAGCCTACTAACCAAGAAAAGTGACAAAAAGTAAATTCGAATGTTCAATAACTTATTTGGGATTATTTTAAAATTAAGGCCAAACATTTTAATTCTATTAATACAATGTTAATGCGGGATTTATATAAAATAAATATTTATATATTTATATAATTTATATAACGAAACACGTAGACTTTCAGAACCTTCACAGTGGGTTTGTTGTATTTATAGTGTTGTAATACGAAAGTACCTTCTTTATTTTAAAATATAAATAGCTCAACAATGTATTCTGATTAGTTATTGCGCATAATATTTCATTGGCCCACAAAAAAAGTGGTTTGACTTTTGATCAGCTCCCAAAATATTAAGAGTGTGTGAACCAAACTGACACCAAATCTGGATTTAGTGCCTCTTATACATAAGAATAGATTGAGCGACACAAGCAAGAACTGCGTGTCACGGAGATGAAAATGCTGCGTTGGATGTGTGGAGTGACGCGGAAAGACCGTGTCAGAAACTCCCGCATCCGTGGCAGTCTTCATGTCCGTGACATAGCAGACAAATTGCAAGAGCGTCGCTTACGTTGGTACGGCCACGTTTTACGGAGACCGGCTAATTATGTGGGGAACAAATGTCTAGCCATGCCACCTCCGCCAGGTCCCGGACGAAGGGGGAGGCCCAAGAAATGTTGGCTTGACGTCGTGAAGGATGACATGCGTGCCAATGGTCTCAAAACGGGGGATGCCGAAGACCGCGCGAAGTGGAGTAGAAAATGCAAGAAAGCGGACCCTGGGCGTCGGAGTGAACGCTCCGAACGCAACCGGGATTTAACGCTCGGATGAAGATGATATACATAAGAATAGATGAATCTGGTCAAAAGTTCAGACCACTTTTTTTAAGGGACGATGTAATAGATGGACCCACTAACACAGAAAGTGAGTGATTATTAACAATACATAATACATACTAACATTGTGTATATGTATGTTAATTCGTAATACTCGTAACGCCATCTAGCGAATGTGGAACTAATCATAACAGTAAATTAAAATCGCGTTGTCATTGTCGTTGCCATAACGATGTATTATATTTTATTGTTAGTAAATCGCAACGACAGCATCTCTAAAAGGCGATTAAGACGCCATCTGTTCATCTATCCCTCGAGAACAGCACTTTATCTGGATAAAAGGTCGTACGTCCTTGTCTATACCTCTAACAACGTTTACACCAAACTTCGTGAAGATGAGAAGAAGAGAACTCCGAAAAGAGACTACTCCACTCCTTATTGCTCAGCGCTGTCTCCTAATAGGCAAAAAGCCCGCGCAGATCAGACTTCAGCAATATCTGGGCCGACCAATTTTCTCCAATCGATCTTCTCCCCCATTCTATATAGAGGGCCGAGATCACCTACATCTCAGGACCTATAACCGTTGCAAATCTGTAAATATAAAATAGAAATATTCCAAATTTCAGGAGGCTTTCGGAGACACTTGGGCATTGATGAAACGTACCATAAGTGCTACTATAAACCCAGCCAGTGAAAAGAGAATGAGGTCATATTCTGGACACAATTCTTATGAGAGAAAAATTGCAGGTATCAATAACATGTTTTTATTTAATTCTGGGGGTAATCTTTAGCGACGAATAAAATGACGTATAATTTACTTTGTTCTGGATTCCGTAACCATTCTGGAAATTACACAACTCTGAAAAAACATGGTGCAATAAATTCTATATCTTGTCTTTATACAGTAAAACAAAGTCTCTTTCCCCGTCTGTCTGTCTGTCTGTATATATATCCGTTAACTCTTCCTAAAATCACGCAACGGATTTTTAAGCAATCTTTTACCGTCATCAATTGAAGGTTTATATATACATATATATATACACCTATATAGTTTTTATGCAAGTACATAGAGCTACTTCCTTGGGTACACGACACTTCCAATTTCTTACTAGGGAAAGCTCCAATTTACTTATAAAACAACAGTTGTTAACATATAAAATATATATCAAAATACGTGATGTACAAACCCCAATGTTGGGATTGCATCTATGCGGACTGTATTATTGCGAATTGTTTGCGAAAAACGGTTAGTTGGCCAGTGAGAATAAATCATAGATAGGTCAACTCACCTTGCAAAGATCGGGTTCGAGTCCACTAGTCGGCGCCGACTCCTTTCTTCGTGAACACAATTTTTGTTTAAAACGAGTAATTTCACAACACTCGTGACGACGATGCAGCACTGATGCACTGGTTGGCGACAATCGCGAATATTTTACACAAAATACGAAACAAGTCTCTTGTGAGGTGGATTTAACAACGAACGACTTCCGAAATATTATGTCCGTACTCGAGGAGCCAGGGAGTGACTCTCTTTGCAATTTCTACCTTCATATCACTGGCTCACGCGTCAATAAAAATATACTAATCTAATTCAAACAAATTTATCAAATACAAAATGAACTTAAACTATATATTTTATTAAACGCTAATTAATAGTAATAAAAAAAGGAAGCGGTTTGTGCACGTGATATAAATTATTAATATATAAATAATAATAATAATCGGCAGACAAACACACACATTGTATATCCCCAAGTTAAGCAAGTTACGCTTGTGTTAAGGGTAATATACAACGGACCACTCTAGAGCCGATCCCAGACACCCAGACCGTGGTAAATAACGGAGAAAATACGTTTCCGAAATTTACTATACCGGGAATCGAACCCGGAGCCTCTGGGTTGCAGTGAGGTAGGCCGGCAAAGACTTAGCCCACTCAACCACAGAGGCCGTCATATTAAAAATAAATTCATGAATGACATTATGTGATATTTAATATCAATGAATTAATTAACTATACAGATTAAATTAATACACATGTATTAAAATCGGAATCACTCAAGCGGCGGAAATATGCAACCCTGAGTGAGAGTTATATGTTTGTGCCGTTTGCTGTCCAGACGCTTGGAGCGTGGGGTCCTGAGGCCATGAGCCTCTACCACAATTTATCAAAATGACTCATCGACTCTTCAGGTGATCAGAGGGCTGGTGCCTACCTCGGCAAACGGATCACTATGGCGATCCAGCGAGGAAACGTACGTACAGCCTTCTGGGCACCTTACCCATAGAAGACGGTGATCTGGGCTCAGTATTCTACTTATAGTGTTGAGGGACTATGGGTAGAATACAATACAAATAAGTTAAGTTTTCTTACATTGTATTCAATAGTTAGTAAAACATACACATGTTGTAAAATTATTCAAATTATAGAATAGGTACATAGGTAATGAAATAAATAGATGTCCAGATCTTGCTTGCTTGCACACCATTAAAACTATCGTAAAATGCACAGACAGATATAGTATAGGATCCCAGTATACAACGACCTTCACCGAGTGCTTATTTGATGAATGAAATGTTTTAGGCAATCCATATGCAATATATTTATTGACACATTAAATTTAACATAAAATAGGTTTCATCAAATAAGCATCTCGGTGAAGGTCGTTGTGTAGTTGGATCTTAGGCTAATACATTTTTGAGAATCTAACTACATTCATGTTAGAATAAATACTTCGTCACATTTCAAATAATGTTTAATTTGAAATAACGACACGAATAAGAAATCTGTAAGTCTGATGCTATAGCGGTACTAATTTAATTCCCCTTACAGCTTCTTCTTTGACTGTCACGGAGGCAATGATACCAGAAAAGTCAAAATACAAGTTATTCATCCCAATAATAAGACCACCAAAATCTATGTATCACTATTTATGGGCTATACCTGAGACGAAGGTAAAAGCGGAAAAGCGTCAAGGTAATTGTAAAATTTGATTGAAAAGCACAGAAATAAAAGCATATGCATATAATTCAAGTTCATGTTTATATGTATCACTTTGGTTGATTCGTTCTAATTAACAGACAGTAATTAACCGTCTGCTGTTGACTTTAGTGATTAAGTCACTGAAGTGTAATTTCATGTTTTTTTAAGCTGGAGTACAGCAGCCAAGTAGACGGCCCACTTGATGGAAAGCGGCTACCGTCACCAGTGGACGCTGACAAGCGCTGCCGATCTCGAAAAAAAATTGATGACACCCTTTTTAAAAAGCCCTGTATTGTAGTGCTGTGGGAAAACGGCTGGGAGCTCCTTCCAAATCCATACGTTGCGCAAGAGAAACTTTCTAGAGAGCCGCTGCGTACAGGAGCGAAGCGGCTCAAGGAAGTGAGGATAAACGCTCAGCCGATGGCGTGCGATGCGTGGTAAAAGAAGTTAAAGCACCATTCTGAACAGTTCCTCAGAACACTCCTTGTTAACGCCGACCTATTTGGTCGCCGCCTCTTTTGTTTCTTTTCTTCCGCCGCATCTGTCACTATGCAATGTGACATAGTCTACGTTCGACCGCTGAACGCATCGCTGCTCCCGCACAAACCTCACCGCGTCTTGTGTGTTGTACCGCTTTTTACACCCGCTTACAACAACCCGCACGTTGGAAGGTGCACGCTGCATCGTTCCAGCTGGTCCACTAAGTCGAAGGAACCGCAAGACAAGAAGAAAGGATCAAGAGGAAGAAGTGCCTGCCGCTGCGAAGACGCATCGTTCGTAGCGTGTCTGGTGCGGCGTACCTTATCCTGTAAGTCCTTTCCTCCTGTTTTTCCCCGCCCGCGCCATCACTCCTCATTATACAGTCGGTAGAATACCTACGCAGAGAGTGTCATGTGGGTTAAAATTTAGCTGCATCACATCATTTTTAAATTCGTTCAAACCGGACACCCCCAGCTGGTTTATTATATTTTAAAGAGTATTTGATCAAATTAATTTTCCATTTACTTGGCAATTTTGGAAAAAAGTAATTAAAAATACCCTTTTTATGAAAATGCAACAAAGGTTGTTGGTAAAATAATGTAACAATACTTGTAAAAATTCTAAGCATACTTAAAATCTGATAGTTCCTAAGATAAAATATATAATAGTAAGATATTAGGAAAAAAAGAACGAAAATAAAATAAAAAAACGCTTATTTTCCCCAAAAAAGAGAATAAAAAAAAAGAAATATAAAAAAAAGAGCTCAGCCTTCTACGATGATGGAAATGGAGAATTCAAAAAAACAAAGACTACTTTGAATTTCGAGGTTACAAACATACAGAAACTGAATTTTTATATTAAGATAATTATAATAGGAAATGACTAGCTAATAGTAGTATAATTTCTTACAGCGCCTGTTCTCCAGTCAATAAACATCGCAACCTTGTCTTCCGAAGAATACAGTACAACCAGAGAAGCAAAAGAAAAATTCGAAAACTCATTGGAGCAAAGCGTTTCCTTTAATTTTTTTTATTTTAAACTTTTCAAATTGAAACTATTTTACAAATGGCAACTAGATTTCTAGAACACAGTTTTCAAAATTTGTTGAAATAGTAAAGAAAGGTGGTAGAACATACTTATTACAACATTAATTTTTTAACTACTGAGACTTGAAAGGAAATTAATGTTCTTACATAAATCCTATCCCAAACGAGAAAGTTTTTGACGATTTATGTTTGTTACTAATGCTAATATAGGACGGGTAAATTTAATTTAATCAATTTGGTTGAAGGGAAATAACTGAAAGAAAGCATTCAATTTGAACGATTAAAAAAAGGCAGAAATTAACCGTGTAATATCGGCTTAAGATGTTGTTGTTTGTAAGATGTATGTGTGTATGCAAAATAAACTGCAAGGATTTTGATGAAACTTTTCATAATCATTTTAGCTTCATTGGACTAAGCCAATGATTATCCTGATTACTTATAAATGGGAAAGTAACTATGTCGGTCTGTCTATGACGAATTCACGGAAAAAACAACGTATAAACATTTCTGAAATGAAGTTAGTATGTATATGGAAGAATTTTCTTTTTCAACATAAAACAAACATCAATGTCAATCTTTCTTGTACATTATGATTTTGTCGTTTACTTCTACAACACTATTCTGTTTATAAATATGTAATATATCTTATAATAATATAATAAGCTGAAAAGTTTGTTTAGTTGAAAGCGCTAATCTCAGAATTACTGGTCTGATTCGAAAAAATCTTTCAGCATTAGATACGCCATTTACCGGCAAAGGCTATATCGGCTATATATCATCACGCTAAGACAAATAGGAGCGGAGCACCAATGAATAATGTTTCAAAGTCGGGGGTTTCTTTACTCTTCCACGCGGACGAAATCCCGGGCAGAAAATAGTATTATATAATATTATTAACATTATATATATATATATATATATATATATATATATATATATATATATATATATATATATATATATATATATATATATATATGTCGGAGGGAAGCTTTAATTGGACGTATTGTTGACTGGATGTATAACGCACAATATCATTTGTTTACATTTTAATTACTTCTAAAAGTCTTAATTTATTTTAATTTGATTTATCAAATGTTTCTATAACTTAAAGATCGTTCTAACCTATTAAAAGTTATGAATATTGTAATTTAATAAACGACCAATCAGAGCAGAGCATGTCTTGAGCGGGGCAAGGACGCCCTCTATACTTTGGTAGTATCTACTTCGGTAGACTGAGGAGTTTTTGTGGCACATTGGGTTGATGGCAGCAGGTCGAGTTGGACCTTAGAGTATTTTTAAAGAAAGTGTTTTAAGTTAGAAGTATGAGCGGGAGCCCTGAACCCGCTGCTCGGTCTAAACTATGTTAAAATGTCTCTTAAATCTAAATTAAAAGTGTATAAACCGTTGGCCTTGTGTTTTATGCTCGCATTTTATCCTGATGACGCCCACTAAACCTGCAATAACTAAAGAAGATGTCGTGAGAACGAGGCCGTTTTGCGACATATATATATATATATATATATATATATATATATATATATATATATATATATATATATATATATGTGTGTATATATATATACCTGGCTCATGACTGCCATAAAAGATTACAATACACAGTGGGCTGTTCTCTAGATTAATTAGTAAACAAATGCCAATATCTAATTAAATAAAGAAGTCCAAATGCCGAAAGATAATAAAATGTGTTTTTACAGGCATGCAGTTGTAAATTTGTTCTTGTCAGCGTTTAGGTCCCTACATTATTACATGTCTCAGGATGGCGGACTGACTGGGTGATTGCAGTATTGGCGGCTCCCCTCCTAGCAAAATAGAACCGGTTAAACTCCAACAGTATTTGTTAGTGCATTGCAACGGTGGCGCCAATGAAACGTTGCTGCAGCGCCTTCTTTCCTATATTCATTTATCCCTCGGGAACAGTAATTTTTCTGAATGAAATGTACCCTATGTCCTTTTCCATAACCCTGAGAACATGTATGCGAAATTTCGTAACGATTGCTTGAGTAGTTAAGGCGTGAAAGGGTAACAAACAAACTCATACGCGCATTTGTAAAAGGCAAGGAATATGAGACTTTTGTCTCTTTGTACAAACGAATTACACCTAAAGATTTTTATTTCACATTACACGAGACGAGCAACCGAAAAACTGTACATGACATTTTGTGGCAACTTGACAAGGGTGTAAAACTTTAGACATTTGTATCACCTGAGCCTGGCGTGGTCTAAAATATGGACGAATGGCTTCTGAAAATATTAATTACTAGAACTTACCTCTAGTGCGTTCCACTTGTTTAAAGACGTTACAACACAGGTTATACTGTATTAAATTTTCATGTTAGTACTATTTGCCCCGGTAGATTATATATTCATTTTATATCCAAATCGACCAGATCGACCAGATCGACTGAATCGACCAGATCGATGAAATCGATCAAATCAACCATAATTACGAAAATGACAAATCCCAAAAAAAACCTATCCTACTTCCTTATAACCTTTACATAAATCTATGCCAAAATCTAACCCATTATCCTGGATGAAACAGAGAGAGAGACAAACATATTTTTAACCCGGAAACTATCCTATTTTTCGGTAAGAAAGTATCCTATGTTCATCTTCGACATCGAATATATATGAACTCACACAAAAATTTTCATCAAAATCGGTCCAGCCGTCCAGGAGGAGTTCAGTGACATACACACGCACACAAGAAATATATATATAAAGATATACTGAGTTTTCGAGTCTTTCCGTGAAAATCGAACAGATACGCAGACAGAGTTACTTTCGCATTTATAATATTAATAAGGATATACATTTTAAAAGTATCTTTTTTGGACGTTTTTAGTTAAGTAGGCGGTGGTACTAACTAGTGACTAACAGTCAATTAGTAATCTGCAAGATTCCATTTTGAAAAAAATAATATATTCATTTTCATTTCCGTTTGGGTTTTCAAGCCTTAAGAGGATGAACTGATGTTTGTAAAATTTGCTACATTCATGTTATATTAATCTATTACTACATAATTATAATTACAAGGTAATTATCAGCTACCTGTTGAAATAAACCGGCGTTTAATAGTATGAAATTAGTACCACATTGTAGATACCTGATCACGAAGAACAATTGGTATTGTCTTATTGTAGAGATACCTTTTTTAGAGGAGTGATCAAGTTGTTTCGTAAATAACTTGACAAAAAACGTGTGCGCCTCGGGACGCCCGCCAGAAGTGATAACTTGCGTGAGAGAAATGGAAGCCAAACAGACTGGCGCCGTAACGCGTTACGTAACGAAGCGGTTTACCCTCAAATAAGAAGTTATCAGTTCAAAAATTGTTAATCCAACCCAAGATATATTTTCCATACAATGGTAAAACAAACCTATACGAGTGATTGTTTAGTAATAAAATTGAGATGGAAAAAATAATTATATTATATCTATATCAGTAAATAAAATTGAAGTATACTATTTATTATGATTGTGATCGTTTTAAGAATTTTTGTTTGTTCATCTAATATATAAAATTCTCGTGTCGCAGTGATTGTAGTTAAACTCCTCCGAAACGGCTTGACCGATTCTCATGAAACTTTTTGTGCATATTGGGTAATTCTGAGAATCGGACAACATCTATTTTTCATCGCCCTAAATGTTAAGGGTAGTCCACGTCTAATTTTTTTTTCATTTTTAGATTTTTTTTATGATACAGCATTAAAAAATACATACAATTTCAACCCTCTACGATCAACCCCCATTTTTTATTTATTAATTATAAACTTTAATGCTGTCGGCATATCGATTGAAGCTTTTTTGGGCAGGACGACGTCTGCCAGGACAGCTAGTTGGTCTATAAAAATTACGACTAGTCTTAAATACACTTCAAAATTGCTTAACACATTTAGATTAAAATTAAAACATAAATATATTTTTAAGTTAACGTGCTTGTTCTATTTCGACATTTTGTAGACTTCAGATGACATGAAAATAAAGTAACAAAGTGGTTAGTTATAACAGGTCCATTCCCGCTACCGCTTGTGACTTGGATCAAGTATGATGTGACATATTCCTTAGACATACGTTTATTTTTACATTTTATTTAATATACAGAAGTAAGCTTTGAAAGGGGCTATATTACAAAACGAATAAAATTGTATACAATAAAGTCCTTTCATACAAATTACTGACTCAAAATTTCATTAACAGTAAAAGGAATTATTTATCAAGTAACCCGAATATCGTATATAATATTTTATATTAAAAACAGTGAAGCTGAAAATATTAAATACTGGCTTCCACCCGCGACTTCGTCCTCGTGGAAAGTTTTTTTAACTATCCCACGGGAACTATTTAGTTTTTCGGGATTATAGTATCCTATAATTATGTTGACCAGGAGCTACCACCATGCAAAATTTCATTGAAATCGGTCCAGTCGTGTCGCAGATTAGCCGGTACAAACAGAGAAACAAAAAATTTTAAAAAAATCTCAACTATTTCACTTCTTACATTCCCCTGACTCGGTTTTAGCATTATTTTTCATTGTACACAAATTCGACCTCAACTGTTATGCCTTATATGAGGATTACTTAATAAAAAGAAAATGAGTAACGATATTAGTATTAGATGGAAGCAAATTGTGCAATATTCGGCGAAACTTAAGTAGTGAATTGGCAAGTACAAGAAGATGTTTTAGATAATATATATCAAAAATAAGATATTATAATTAAAAATTGCTTTAGATATAAATTATTTTATATTTTTTAGTTTGTGAAGTCGGTTTTTTTAAACGAAGTTTTTTTTATTCGTTACCTGTTTGTGTCTAGTGGGTAGGCCTACGAAAGGTGTCGCGCGCCTTAAAAAAATAGGACCCAAGAAACGGGACCAAAAATTTTTTTGTAAAATGAATACTACTGGGGTAACATAGTTTGATGTTAAATTGTTAGGGGTCCAAATGGCAACTATTCCACATCAAACTAAAGAAGAATCACGTAAATCGGATCATAAATCTCAGAGTAATCGGTGTACATATGGGACGGAATGATTTTTTTTCATAAAAAAATTCATAAAAATGAAAACCTCAGGGCCAAACTATGTTAAATTTTTAGGGGACCAAATAACACCTATTCTGCGTCGAACTAAAGAAGAATTAAGTAAATCGGATCATAAATCTCAGAGCAATCGGTGTACATACATAAAAAAAACATACAGGCTAAGTTGAGAACCTCCTCCTTTTGGAAGTCGGTTAACTAGTTTAATAATACGTGGAATAGGTGAAGGAGTATATGCAGACGACATCAATATGTACAATCCATAAAATACCATCACAGTATAATACGGCCGGCGTATCTTGGCAAATGTGAACATAGGCTCTGCGAACTTTAGAGCATGTACACTCGTGTGATGAGTGGGCATACGATTCGTCAGTGAATACAATTGGTCGCCTTCATCCCTGTATTTTTTCATTGGTTTGTACTAGTTGGTCCCTGTATTTTCTTTACGAGTTTACATGCGCTAAAGTTCGCAGAGCCTATGTTCACATTCGCTAAGATACGTCGGCCGTATTATAGTATTGGACAAATTCGATAGCTATTTGGCCGCCGTTGACCTTCTAGACACGGCCTAATATCCATTTCAGATGTGATATCTCCCAAATGGGAAGCCCGTCATCCAAATCCATGTATTAAACTCAATTTCATAAAAAGGTTATATCGTAAAACATAATTTTATTACGCCTTTATTCCACTCTATTTTTTAGGTAGATATTGGATTTCGGATATACCAATGCGGTTTTTGGTATTTCGTAATCGAACTATTTTTGCTGATAGCTTTTTTATTTTACATAGTTTTGTATAAGTCGAAATTAGAGGCTCATTTTTGCCTATTGGATAGATCAAATTAAGCCAAAAAAGTAACTAAATCCAGATAATGTCTATATACACGTGAAGCAAAACACAGCGAAAACTTTGTACCTCTTGTTACGAAAATTGCGCGGACGGAGTAGTATGAAATTTCACACACTTATAGTTTACATAGAGAAGGAGAGGAGAATGCTATTTTTTTTTAAATTATGCATAAAAAATACATTACATCAATTAAAAAAACATTACACACACTACTATGTATTTGACACACACACGCATATAATAATAATAATATTTATTGATGGCCTAATGTCGGAAGTAGCTTCGGTGAACCTGCAGCCCACCTCTCTACACCCCTTAGCCACTCACACCCATGTTGCCCCTGCCTTTTATGGCATTTTTAGGGCCCATGCAGGGAGTGGCGAGTCACCGTCTGCCCATTTTCCATGTTCCCTGAACATTGCGACGGGCAGACGTCATAGTCCCCATATTCCCAGACCGCTAGTACCACTAACATTTCACCCCAATAGCCCGGTACTTTTTGTCCTCATTTCCCACAATAGTCCTACACTGGCCGGGGCTTGTCCTTGGGTGCATTATTATATGGTGTAGACAGGGATAATCGCCGGTCAGTGTCACGCCACATATTTACATTAAATTTGTCAAGGGGCCTCTACGTGTTGGCCTCCCCATGGCCCCACGCAAGCCCTCCAAAAGTCCGGGCCATTTTTATGGCCCGCGGTCTTGAAAGACATACAAATAATCATATTTATTGACACCATATATATATACTCTTTTGTTTATTGTTAAAGGAAAATTAACAGCGTAGCTGCGGGGAAATCTGATTTTAATTATAATGGTCGAAATTCGACCACGGGCGACCACTAGTTCATAATAACCCCTGCAGATTTTTTGATATAAGTACCATATATACTTTCGTATGCATTTAGTAGAAAGCTGGTATTTTGACATTACAAACAGACACTTAAATTTTATTTATCTGTAGGTATGTATAGATTTATAGATATATACATATTTGCTTTTTAAGTAAATAAACTGAAAACAATTATAAACACTTGATATAAGATTTTTCCGTGCAACGGAGAGACAATACAATTTCCTACGGCCGGGCTGCCTGTCGTGAGAGGCGACAAAACAACCCACTACCAGGTGATAGGTCATTTGTCCGACTGGATGGCAACCACTCCTGGTCTAGAGTATGCCGACATAACAACCTTGAATTGTGTTCCGGCATTAGTGGTCAGGTTTCAGTCTCCCTTTAAGAGAGTAGCAGTGCATCTGTAGGACCTTTGGTGTTGAAAATGTCTATAGGCAAAGGTAACCGCTTTTCATCAAGTGGGCTGTCTGCCTGTCTGCTGAACTCATGTAATAAAAAAAACACTATTTGCCCACAAATAGCTATGTCTGTATAATATTAATGTTTATACATTTATTATAATAAGTTATGTCTTTTGAAATATCAGTTATTATATTTATTTTGCAAGTACTCGGAGTTACTATTATTATTATAATACACTAGCCGTCCTGGCAGACAATGTCCGTCTGTGAAAAAAAAGGACTCCAAATGAATAATCAAAATTGTGACTTTTTAAATTTAAATGCGATATTATGAATTCAATTTTTCAAGTAGAAACAGGCTTTCAGTTCACCCCTTAGCGAGCTATTGGAAACCTGTCAATATTAACACAAGAGCGAATTTAAATAAAGCCGAGGTTGAGTTTGTACAGTGGCTCCTATTCTGGGCTATATTGAATTTACATTCTGCAAAAGCAGGGCTGGCAAGTCGCCAACAAACCGCTCATTAGGGTGTCCAAGAAGAATAAAATATAAAAGAAACTAAAAATACAAAGTCGGAATTCATAACGAGCTCTATGAGTGCTCATCATGAATAAGGATGCGGATACAAAAGTAAGATGATTAGTTGTTATTTTATATATAAACTAGCTGACCCGGCCAACTTCGTAGCGCCATATTTTTTGAATTCCTAAGACTTTGAAATCAAATCAAATCATTTATTTGCGTAAAAACATGGTTAGTAAAAATATTGGTTGACAATATGTTATTTTGTTTCACATGTTTTTGCCCTTTCAGACATACAAATAGTGTTTAAAAGTTGAAATCAACTAATTAGTAATAGTAGATTGTAACCTACTCAAGCCACAGACATTAGTTATACTTTTTTCTAAAATTATACAGTAGTTGTAGATAATATGTCAAGTGCAGAGTTATTCCATATAAAATAAAATGTCAAAAATGAAATATTAAAATAATAAAAATTGTCAAGGTATATATTATGTCAAATTTAATTTAAAATTGGTCATTGAGAAAAAAATTTACATCGTAATAGCACTTTTCGGATAATATATTTTGTAGCCTCTTTTTAAACAAATCTATGTTATTATCCCTAATAGATTTGGGTACTTTATTAAATATTTGTTTCATGACACAAATACAAAATCACCATAATCGGTCCAGGTGATTAGGAGGATTCTAGAACCCGATGTCAACGTCACCTACCGGTTCTAATTGCGAATCTAAACCATTCGGGAACCTACTCAAACACACAAAAACAAAATCACCAAAATCGCTCCCAGTGATTAGGAGGATTCTAGAACCCAATCTCAGCGCCACCTACCGGTTCTAATTGCGAATCTAAACCATCCGGAAACCCACTCAAACACACAAAAACAAAATCGCTCCCGGTGATTAGGAGGATTCTAGAACCCGATCTCAGCGCCACCTACCGGTTCCAACGGTATAAAAAGTATCCTAACTTTCAAGTTGGATCAAACTGCACACGGTGTGCAAATTTGATTAAAATCGGTTCAGTAGTTTTGGATTTTATTGGCAACATCATCGCGACACAAGATTTTTATATATATAAGATAGTCTCATGTATATAATATTTATTTTTCTTGCAGGAGTTCAGCAGACAGGCAGACGGCCCACTTGATGGAAAGCGATTACCATCGCCTATGGACATTTGCAACACCAAAGGCGCTACAAATGCGCTGCTGCTCTCTTAAGTAGGAGACTGGAACCTGGTCACTAATGCCGGAACACAACACACGGTTGTTATGGCGGGCTACTCTAGACCAGGGGTAGTCGTCATCCAGTCGAGTAAATACCCAACCACCTGGTTGTGGGTTGTTTTCTCGCCTCTTACAAAAGCCCTGCATGGATAAAATATTTCTATAGAAGAATAGGTACCAGGTTCATTTTAGTTTAAATAAAAAAAATATGAAGTCTTAAGTTAGTTAGAATCGCTCTGTTAGAATGGTGGCTCGTAGTTGGGTCCTTTTGCAGTAAAACATACTTTTGTACAGTGGGAAAATTTACTCTCACCGATAATTTAAATTACAATTATATAATATAAGTAAAAAATGCTGAATATGCCTTTACATAACTGCTCGTATAAAGTTTATTGGTCTGTGAAGTTTTCAAGATGATAGAAAGTGTTTTAGTTGATTTGAATGTTTGCTCTCCAATTTCAATCCATACAGTTGTACTTCCAGAAATGAGCTGCGATTGACTGATGACGAGGACCTGAAATTAATTTTGTTGGGAAGGATCTTGGTATTTATTCTACTCAACCATAACATTACGAATATCAGTACATAAGAATATGACCTTAATATTAATGAGTAAAACGATATGGAAATTCATATTTAATTTTCTCATAATAATATATGAAGATATACATGTTCTTTTTTTATACCCTGAAGCAGGCGTTTGACTGGTAACCACTTTCCGTCAGGTGGAGGTCACGGAAAGTGATTACTGTCACCTATGGACGTTTGAAACACCAGGGTGCCACCAACGCATTGCCGACCTCTAAGGAATTAACCCATGTCAAAGCGCAAAGGGAAAAACGCGTAGGGAGCTTCTCTCCGAATCATTGTTGTATGCGAAATAAATGTTCTAGAGAACCGTTGCTTAATTAAGCGTGGGAGTTCAAGGAAATGAGGGTGAATAACCCGTCGCTGGCGAGCGGTGCGGTTTTAAAAGTGAGGCGTTGGAACTAGATCAAACAGTTCAAAATATGCAGAGGGACGCAAAGTCGCTTCGAAGACTAAGCGATTCTAAGTCGGCGTACGAACGGCGCAACGATGAATGGGGTCGAGGTGGTCAGTCTGGCAAGCTGGTGTTTTGGCCCATAGATGTGAGCAGTCCTCCATATGCGTTCTGATTTGCGCTTTATACAGGGCAAGTCGTTGCCGTGGAGTAAAGTACTGATTGGACCGGCTTAGCACAAAAACCTTTTTGGAGGCAAGTTTATCCTCCTAGGCCTTCCATATGACCACGAAACTGCAGGTCGTTCGTTATGCTGACGCCAGAGCCCGGATACTGTTGGATATAGTTATATATGTTCCTTGAAACTGTGCGCAAGGAAAAATGGTGTTAGCAACACCAACAAACAATTGAAATTTGACTTTGTCACATAGAAAATTTTCCTACGATGTAATGGTGCAATACTATTATATTTATTAAATTCTCTCAATGTGCAATTCGTACCCTTCCCTTATTTGTTTTGACTTAATCATTTGGTCCTTCGAGCCGGATATCGAGTCTCCGACTTTTTGAGGGTAGTAGGAATACAAATGTGAAGTTGAAACACGTCTGCATTTGGTTTTTTTGCCATAAAGACCCCATTGATTAAATCAAAACTAATAAGGAAGGGCAAAATTGTACTGCGAGAGATATTTTATGAATCTTTGAAATTTGACTTTGTCACATAGAAAATTTTCCTACGATGTAATGGTGCAATTTTGCCCTTCCTTATTAGTTTTGATTTAATCAATGGGGTCTTTATGGCAAAAAATACGAATGCAGAAACGTGTTTCAACTTCACATTTGTATTCCTACTACCCTCAAAAAGTCGGAGACTCAAATAACAACAAGTTATCAATATTTACGTCGTCTCAGAAAATCTTAATTTTCATTGAACATATTGTCTCCCTACGCGCTATGAATTATAGCTTTCGTAAAATTTTGTCGCCGCTTTTTTCTCAAGTCCAGTCTCTTTGGCAAGGTTAGGTGTCTGTTTTGCTTGGAAAGCTCTTTTTGTTTGGGACTTTGCGAGTCTAGACACGCAAACTGTTACGATCCAGTTAATATACATATTAGTAATGGTCTTTGAGTGCTTTTTGAGATAATCTAACTGTTTGAAAAAATAAATATTAACGTGTTGTATCAAAAGTTGTCAGTATTTGTCCAGCTTTTTTACTGCACGAGTTCTGCAGACGGCCTTGATGGAAAGTGGTTATCATCTTCAATCTATGGCCATTTGTAACACCAAAAGTGCTACCATGGTGCTGCCGCTCTCTAAAGGGAGACCGAAACCGGGCCACCTATGCCAGAACATAACTTAAGGTTGTAATGGCGGCATACATTAGGCCAGGCGTCGTAGCCATCCAGACGGGCAAATACCACCCCACACAGTTTTGAGTTTATTTGTTACAAATATACGAATCTTTCCTATTTATAATATAAGTATTATCCCCGCAAATTGGTAATGCGCTGGAACCTTGTCAAATTAACATTCACGTGACGTCATCCGCAACTCGATATGTACGCGTACTCGCTGGCCAGTGATTCTAACAGTACTGAGTGTTCGGTTACGTCACCAAAATGGCGGCCAGGCGCAATAGCAATTTGCAGGGATAATAGAGATATCTGCGTATATAATTAATAATAAAACTACGTTTTAACGGTTTTAAGCGCGGTAATTTTATTTGATTTTGGTTATTCCGACGTTTCGGCAGCTATTCAGTGGCCGTGTTCACGGACGACAAACATGACAATTGTCCAACGAGTATTGTTAAAGTTTTATTTAGCCTACCGCCAACTTGTTGTTTTTAATTATTTAGTTTTAATTTTGTTTATGATTATTATTTACTCTATGGGAGGCTAATCTAATTTATCACCGTTTTGACGCGGTGTACATAATATTAAAATAGGTGGAAGGATTATTCTTCCTTTTACCCATTTAAAAATCATATATTTTTTTTAGAGCTACGCATGTTTGCTGAAGAGTTTCTTGCACCGCTTCTTCTCTTCAAGCTACAACATGTTGTGAAACGTTGGTAAATTAGATTAGGCTCCCTCCCACAAGGTAAATAATAATCATAAACAAATTAAAACTAAATCATTTAAATAAATAGTTAGTGGATGGATGCAGAAGTCGCGGAAGGCCACGACACACATTCCATGATCAAATTGATCGTGTACTAGCAGAAGGTGATGTCAGGAGCCTTAAAAACAGACGAGCGTGCATGACAAGAACTATGAATGTCAAAGAAGCAAGTGAGGTGTGTAAGAATAAGCCTAAATGGCGCTCTGTTGTTCGTGCCTACCCCGCAAGGGACCTGGCGTGAAGTTATGTATGTATGTATGTATGTAAATAGTTAGTAGTTGGCGGTAGGCTAAATAAAACTTGTTGGACAATTTTCATCTTTTTCGTCCGTGACCACGGCCACTGAAAAGCGGCTGAAACGTCGGAATAACCAAAATCAAATAAATTAAAACCATCAAAGCGTAGTTCTATTATGTATACAACCCGCGAAAACTTAAGAAAAAGTTATGTGCATATACGCAATTGTCGAATACAATTTTCCCTCCGTATCTTAATAAATTGATTCAAAGACGTTTCATTTCCAGTTCACTACTCCGAATAATCATAGAAATAGTTCTTTCGTAAATAAATATATGGAACTGTTTGTTAAGACTCCCCTTCACGAACATCAGCAGTTGATAACGGTTCAAACGCTGATTTCAAAGGGACATTCCCCTCAACATAGTGCCTATGTATCTTTTTTATCGCAGTTTTCCTGCGTCTAACTTTATCAGTTGAGTGAAGACGTGTATTTTTTGGGACGGAGTCGCTATGAGTTAAGGGTCTGCTGTGAGGTTTTTTTTTTAAAGCGGGGGAAATGCATTTCGCACAATACCGGGTCTGGGCTGGGTAATCCATAGACCATAGTTGATTATAGAGGCAATCCCCTTGGGGCTGCCAAACAGTAATCAACCGGCTTGTGTGGAGACTCAAGTACTCAATACTGCACTAAAACCACCCTCCTCCCATGTGTCCCGCGCTTATGGTAGGAAGATCGTGAGACTTAGAACTTAGTTACGCCCACGCTGATCCTAACGCTTGAGAATGCCCCGGGAATCAGAGCAAACTCACTTCGTCAACAGGGGAGAAGACTCCTCTGCTCCCTAGATGCTAGAGGGCCCCTGCAGCGGTATTTCAAGGAGGGAAGTCATGCGCATATCTGCGCCTCCGGGACCCCGACCAATGTCGGTACCCGTGAGGCACATGCGCAATTATACCTCTCTCCCTATATCGTTCTGCGGCCTTCTTTTGAGTCATCACTGCCTCGCAGAAATTGGACGCACCCACCCAATGATCATCGCTATGCAGCATAGCTTGCGATAGGCTGCTGAACGAATTGATCGGACCTACTATTGTCTCGAGTTCAAACCTCGGTGGTGCCCATGCTGCGCACTCAATTAGTGTATGAAAAGTAGTGTCTTGTGCACAACAATCTACTGTGCAAATGTAAGAAGCTTGCCGCACTGCAAAAACCTAGAATAAGATTGTACCTGTCATTAGAAAGACAGAATAAGTAGAAATATGTAATAGAGTACAACAGTAAATTTTTTTTAGATATTGAGTAAATATGTAACAAAATTTAGTAATAATCATTTATGTTTAAAACATGTTTAGGTAAATTTAAGTAAAATTGTAACCTAGAAACATAACAAGAATGTAATAGATTTAGACCATTTTTTGAAATAAAGATCAAAACAAAAGAGAAATAAACAAAAGAAAAACAAAAAAGAAATAGACCAAAATAGCAAAAGTAGATAAAAGAGAGAAAACAAAAGCCCCTAAAAAAGATAAAAAAACCCAGGCGATCAAGTTAGCCCGGAGAGAACGAAAAAAAAACAATCTACTGTGAGCTTGCTTTAAGGGCAATCAATCACTCTACAACTCTTTATTGTACACCAATACAAAAAAGAACTTACAGACTAAAACTATGTCTCATTATGCACAAAGGGCGGTCTTATCGCTAAAAAGCGATCTCTTCCAGACAACCCCAGGAATTGATTGAGATTATAATGACGATGGTATTATACATAATACATAATAGTTCAAACTCTTACATTCTAGTAATAAATATATAAATACAGTATATACGGGTATTCTATATATTTAACTAGCGACCCGCCCCGGCTTCGCACGGGTGCAATGCTGATACAAAATTAAATACACTACAGAAAAACTTGTATTATACATATAAACCTTCCTCTTGAATCACTCTATCTATTGGAAAAAACCACATCAAAATTCGTTGGGTAGTTTTAAAGATTTAAGCGCACATAGGGATATAGGGACAGAAAAGGCGACTTTGTTTTATACTATGTAGTGATGATGATGAAGTGATGATAGTGATAGTGATATACAAAATATACAAATATTTATAGATAAATATATATGTACATACATTTAAATATCATCACATTTGCAACACCAAAGGTGCTACAAACGCGCTGCTGCACTCTTAAGGGAGACTGGAACCTGGTCACTAATGTCGAAATACGAGTCAAGGTTGCTATGGCGAAATACTTTAGACCAGGGTGGTAGCCATTCAGTCGGGCATTTGACCTGCCACCTGGCTGTGGGTTGTTTTGTCGCCTTTTACGACAGGCCGCCCGGCCGCAGGAAATTGTATTATTTCTCCGTTCTGTATAGATCAGGGTAGATCATTTTTTAAACAAAAAAGAAAAATATAGTAGGATTGGTTTCATCCTACTATATTTTGGAAAAGGAAAATATATAATAAAAATGATAGGAAAAATCATTTACGGGCGATCTGAGGTCGGGAAGTAGAAGTTGAGTTTTAAGGGTGCAGAACGGTTAATCTCGATTTCCGGCAAACTACAAGTCCTAATGGTACGAGAGCGAGCAACGTCGGAAAAACAAGAATTTCAAGAAGGCCAGTTTTTAGATATGCTATATCTCTCACTCTCCCGGACGTCATACGGGCAGTCTGGCTGGCGGTAGTGGTTGCGTTCATCAGTGCGCATCGTATCTGTACAGGGAAAATATCAATTTTTCAAAGCATTTTAAGAAGGTTTCTTTTTTGCTTATTATTTTAATTGGAATTTTTGACACATGAATCTATTATTGCCAGACATTTTTGTTGTTGTTTAAACCGTGCCAGACGCCAATTCAGAATTGTTTTTTTTTCAAATTATTTTAGTATGGATGAAATTTTTATATGACGTTATTTAACTAGCTACAAACCATAAAATTAATTTGCCAAAGAGTAATTCAATTGTTAACCTTCAGCTAGACCGATCGTGAAGTGAAGTGAATAAGCAAAAAAGGAACCTTCTTAAAATGCTTTCAAAAATTGATATTTTCCCTGTACAGATACGATGCGCACTGATGAACGCAAGCACTACCGCCAGCCAGACTGCCCGTATGACGTCCGAGAAAGTGAGAGGAATAGCATATCTAAAAACTGGCCTTCTTGAAATTCTCTTTCGAACGCGTTGCCAGCTCTTAGACGATAAGGAAAAAAGTTAAATGACAAAGTTTTAGGTAATTAAAAGATGTACAACTATTGTCATACACTTGTTTCACATAATGTCAAAGTCGCTTTAGAGCTGTTGGAGTCTTATCAGCATGACGATGGTTTCGCAGCAGCTCTCGGTGCATTCCATTATCATTCTCTTATCATCAAACCATCATTTGTACCCGTGTCGTATAGTAGCTGATACAGACAGTGTAAAAATAATAAATGTTCCACTTCATGTAATTTTTGATAATACGTTGTCCGACTAGCCCTTACGGTTTTTGTCTTCGAATAATTTGAAAAGATCCTTTTGATTCTTTATCTCGTATTTCATCCCGAGCTTTGAAGGTAAGAGATCAAAGTGATAAGGTCAAGAAATATTTACTTTGCATGTACGGTTATAAAATCTCTGCCCTACTTATTATGGCCGAAGGATATCCGAAGGGTATAAAAGAAGGTTTATTATTTCCTTTCCAAGAGTTCCACATCTTTTTATCTTTTATACGTATCTTTGAAGGATGGAGACGTATCGTATATGTTTATTGAAGTGTAAGATGTACCAGTTCTATACAAAGATATATTTAACTACCAATTTTATGCGCGTGTTTGCCTATATAAACTTACTTTTTATACATTGGTGTCAGTGTAATGTAAATCACGGAACCTTGGAATGTAACAACATAATGTTACGAGTGCGGGACTCGAATTAAAATGCCATTGGAATTACTTTAGAATTTATTAGAACTCTACAAAAACGTATAACGCAAATGCAAATATTACTGGACGCAACCAGTACAAACGTGATGCACGAATCAATAACACGCGCAAAGTCCGTCACTATATAAATTATCGAATGTACCCACGTCTTGCTTTGATCGTGGTTCTCGCTGGACTGCCGATCTCTCCATCGGGCCATTGGTGCACCGATACAATATGGCTACCAATTGTACCGGATTTCTTAAAATCAGTTCGACACACCTGCCTACTTACTGACTGCCATAAAAGATGACAATACACAATGGACTGAATGTCTATTAAGTTATAAAAATATTAACAATTTTAATAACCAACGAGCCTTATATATAATAAACTTACTACATATTTTCAAGTCGGTAATTTTTACAAGTTTCACCCATGACTTTATTCAGCTGAAACTCTGTTTCTTTCATGTTCAACGTAACTTATTTACGGTTAAGTAGGTTCATGAAAGGCCACTACTTTGAGCAGCCGGGCATAAAAACTCGACTATAATAATGAGAATATTAATGTACTAACTATGCTCGCAATCTCTACTGTGCAAGAGATTTGATATAGGTTACGGGCAATTTGATTAATAGGGCAGTATTAATATGGAGCGATTATTGTGAATAATGACTAAGAGCGTCGGTCAATTTGATAAATTTATAAATTTAGCCAGCCTGTATTAATAATTCACAGCGACCTTGGTCCATTTAGAAATCATGGTTTGAGATAAGTTGAATTTATCACTTGGTACGGGCATTATGTATACAGACCGGCCTTTATTCACAGTGACCGGATTTATCAAATTGTCCGTAACATATCTAAAATATTACAAAATTCTGAGCTTGCCGTCTCTGTACATTGAAGATATTACAAGAAAAACAAACTTCAAGATGTTTTAGATAATATATAGTTGTTGCGGCGGCGCTGGATTTAGCGGAAAGCGAACTATGTCAAACTTGCGGGAAAAGAAGTGTGGGACAATTTAGATGGGAATTAGAGAACAAGCACGCACTTACCTGATTAATGAGAATGAAATGGAGCTGCTCCTCTGTTCCTGAGTCCACTTCACTTCACTTTATTGTATTTTATATATATGTTTATAGTATTTAATTTTATGTGCGTATTTTAGTTTAGTTTAATTTATTTTACATTTACGGTGCGGAGCGGGTTATTTATATAATATATATGTTTTGCGGGCGCGGTATATTTAAATTATTTTATAATATTTTATTTATATACAAAGCGAGGTGATTTATTTAATTTAATGATATGACATGAATGACTGAAGTGACGTGCGAAAGGGGAACGCGCCGTCACATTTGAAGGAAGAATTTAAATAGTAAGAGAAAAGTATTAATAGGTCGAAAGAAGGTTTACATGGCGGTACCAGTAGTAGTAATAATAGCTTTAGTAATAAGTTATTTTATACATTTTAGTTTTTGATGTCGGGTTATTTTAAACGAAGCTTTCATTTTTTATTTGTTACTTTTTACTGTCTAGCTATGTATGGGTGGACCTAGGAATGGTGCCGTGCTTCTTATAAAAATATAGGTCCCAAGAAACGGGAACAAAAAAAATGATCGTAAAATGAAAACTACTGGGCCAAACTATGTCAAATTTTTAGGGGACTACATAGCAGCTATTCTGCGTCGAACAAAAAAGAATCACGTAAATCGAATCATAAATCTCTGATTAATCGGTGTACATATGGAACGAAAAGGAATTATTTCATAAAAAAATGTTCATAAATTGAAAACTATTGGGCCAAACTATGTAAAATTTTTAGAGACCAATTGGAAGTTATTCCGCGTCGAACAAAAAAGAATCACGTAAATCGGATCATAAATCACGGAGTAATCGGTGAACATACATTAAAAAAAATAAGATCCCGACGAATTGAGAACCTCCTCCTTTTTTCGAAGTGAGTTAAAAAGGTTTATATTTTTCTAGTACAAAATGAAAAACTTCAGGCCAAATTCGAACTAGAAGAGAAGAAATCCTAAACATAAGGCCACGAGTAAAACATGCTATCGATTATTTAAACCAATTTATGTGAATGAATATCAAAAATTGATAATTGGAAAAACTTACACTACACTATTAATTCATTCGAAATAAATAAACCCACTACAATTTAAAAAAAATTCGCTATATAATAAAATAATATATACCGAATTTTAGCTTTGGTCGGTTTGGTCCAGTGGTGATTCCGTAAAAGGATAACAAACAGAGGAACAAAAATTATTTATCCCGAAAACTATCCTATTTTTCGAGATAAAAAGTATCCTATGTTCATCCTCGGCCTTGAAAATATATATATACTGAGTTTCAACCAAATCTGTCCAGTTTTCCGTGGTCACTGAACAGACAGACGAACTGGCGTTGTAACGCGTAACGAATCGGTTTAAGAAGTTATCGCTTCAATAAAAACCTTAAAATAACTCTCATATTTTTACTGTCTGGGCCCAAGAATGTATGGAAGCGTATCCGTCTCCTTTTATTATATACCATCAAATCCAGCTAAAAATCAGTTCGTTATAGTTTAAGCTGTGGCTTTTCACAACGTTTTTTTAAGCTTTATTAACTTTGATTTCAACATTTGACTGTTTTAGTCTAAAAAAATTAAAGTATCACATCTAAGCAAATGCAACTAAAATACTTAAAGTAAAAAGTACATGAAATTATGATAAAATTTAACCTAACATAATCCCTCGAGATTATAAGTAAAATCACAAAACTGAGATAAAGAAATTCTCTGAATTCATCGAACCAATAGACAGTGAAATCCGGATATCGAGCGTATAAATCAAATATGGCGGCGGCGGAAGTCAAGCGACGTGATTATTATGCTTCCTTACAATAAAATTTTACTATTGTCTTAGCACTAACTTTTTATGCTTACAAAATAAATATAGTGTCTTTTTGTTGTATTCTTAGTATATTCCATCATCACAAGACTCAAGAATATTACCGCGATTTGGAAAGAAAAAGATAACTATACTCTTTACTATTCTTTAGACATTACTCCTATATAAGTAAGTATGAAGGAGACAGTTTAGTAGATAAATTCCCCGCGTCCCGCTTGGCAACCAAAAAGACCTAAAAAACGACTTGTGCGCATCTAATGACTCTTGCCAAGTTGCGTACCGGTGACTGTACGATAACGCAGGGTGACATTGATGTATGTCACGGTCTATGCGGCTGTCAAACTGTTCTGCCAGTGACGTTGACAGGCGCGTTCCGTTTCTATTAGAATTATCTAATAAAGTCTGAACAAACATTATAAATATTAAATCACAGCTGGCCTGTAAGATGGAAATGAAGATGGACAGTTAATAAATAATGATTGACAGAGAGCTTCTGCAACATGTTAAGTTATTAACTTTTCCGGGCTTCGTATAATCATAAGGACAGACTTCATAACGCATTGACCTCATAACAGATCGACTCATAATGCGAGGCACGCATTACCAAGTTAGGGTGACAAGGCTACCATTTATTAGAAACATGTCGCGTGAAACAGCTTCTTTGGAACTTTAAATATCTGTATATTATTACGTGAAGAGAAAACTTTGTACCCAAAGAGGACTGTTACATTTAACGTAGCTAAAATTTATAAGGAGGAGTATAGAAACCCACAATTTGTTTTGTTTTACACATAAGTTATTAATTTACTTACAATATATATTTTTTTGTTTACGTTTATACTGACAACGTAAAAACATATTATAGTATGTAATTATTTCAGAGAAATAGGAGAGGTTATCGCCAAAAAAATAATGGCAATGTTCGTTGATAATATAGACATTTATTGTACACATGAACAAACAGTGAATATAATGATTATGTATCTTCCGATGATTATCATTTCTTGTGTGTGTGTGTGTGTGTGTGTGTGTGTGTGTGTGTGTGTGTGTGTGTGTGTGTGTGTGTGTGTGTGTGTGTATTTTTGTCTTATTTCTATGTCTGTTTATACTTGCAAATTATAAAATCTTATATATATATGTATGTCGGCGCAAATACAACAATTAACGTATCACACAAGCAATAATCATTTATTTAATTACTGTGAGTTTATTGTAATGTGAAATTAACGTAAAGGGACAAGATTTTGTTGCAATTTCAATATTAACCTATTTGTGACCATGTGCACGTGAGCTGGCACGTACACCAAGCCCTATAAATACGGCCGCACTGTCGAGACTGTCAACACTCAATCATTATTGCTCGAACCACCAAACGGGACGCACCTCTCTGGGAAGTCGTAGCGCTCAATACCGAGTACTCTTGAAATTTTATTTCGAAGACTCAAATATGGATGACCCATATTTGAGTCTTCGAAATAAAATTTCACCAAGAAGCCAACAATCGTGACGTCAGCATTGCTGGCGTCATACTCTTTATAAACACTACAGAGGTACTTCCTCTGTCATATATATTTACTTTTTTTATTTTATTTACATTGCAAAACCCACATGTTAAACAATTGTTCTCTAATGCATCCTAAGGTTGTTTGGACAAAATTGCTTTGAGTGTATTTAGGTGAGCCGTACTAAAGATGAGAGCAGTATTCCATGCAAGACAATATTTGTGCTTGATAAAGATTCAGTAACTGAAGTGGTGTGACTTATATAAATATTTCTGTTAAAAAAATACTCCGCGAAAGTATTTCTAATATTACAGCTGACTTGGTCACCCTAACGCCTGTGAGTAACATCTCACTACATCTCGGCGCGTAATGTTGCGTCGCTTATGTTAGTACGTGATGCATAAAGGGGTTTTTATGTTCTCCCGGGCGAAGTGTGTGTGTAAAAAACGGTTTATGAATCCGCTACGGCTTTGGTGGGAGCTAAAATTGAACGTCGATCGAGTTAGGTTGCAATCTCTTCAAGGTTTTCGGTATTTTAATAACACACTTAGAGTTTAAGGGAAACTTAAGTTGATTTACCACTTTATGTACAATGCTGGGAATCCTATTAATAGAATGGATTTGAGCATACTATGAATAAAACATAAATGATGATGCCGCATTATTTTTCAAAATGTCACGTACCTAAATAGATATTATTTACATAAATACTTAATTATGTTTTATCTTCTCTAATATATGAAATTCTCGTGTCACTCTTCTACCACTAACCACTATTTCTAATAGCGATAATGTATTTTAATAATTTTGTACTGGAATGATTTAGATTCAAATTTGAACCTAGTGATGGCACTGGAACCGGGTTCTAGATTTTTATTTTTTAAAGGCAGGACAACGTCTGCCGGGTACAACTAGTATATATATATATATATATATATATATATATATATATATATATATATAAATATCTAACTAATGGGGAAAATCGCTTAAAAATCCGTTACGTGGTTTTGACGGAGTTAGAGACAGACGTGGCAAGACGCGGAAGACAGGCGAAAGCAACGGTTACTCCTGTAATACAGGTAGTGTAGAAGTTAACAATTGACCGGACCCAGACTATTAAGTAAATAATTGAAAATTCGTTTACGAAATTTACCATGCTAGGAATCGAACCCGAAGCCTCAGTTCGCTAAGGCTTAACTTATTGAACCACAGACTCAGGCTGAAAATGCGAAGTAACAGCTTAAAGAGCACAGTGCGAGCAAAACTAGAATGCGTGCTTGAAGTTAGTACAATGCGTAGACGAGACTTACAGAGGTGAGAGGTTAGAGTTTCTCTCTCGATCGATCTCTCTCCAGATTTACGTAGCCTCTCTTTAGTACTACGCAATGTTAGATATAATATCAAATGTTAACTTTATTGGAACTGTGTAAATTTACGAAACTAACTTCACACAAGACGCGTTGTAGTTTTGCATGTATTATATCCATGAATGCACCAGCCGCCATATGTATAAAAGTCTAATAACAACAATAGCATTGTTGTTATTAGACTTTTCATCATCTTACCAAATTTTTACAGTCTCATAGATTTTATACAGGCATAGCTACGTATGCCGGTTCTTTACAATTAAAGTGAGTCAAATTACGCATTACTATAGTTAAAACGATCATTAAAATTATTTCTATGATGATTAAATGACAGAAAATTTTCTGATGTCCGTTTTTTGTTACTAATAAAATATTAGTATTTATTGTAATACGTATCATCTCAGTTCATAATGTTGTTTTTAGCTAGAGATGCCACGAATAGTGGTTTGACCGAATACCAAATATTCGGATACAGAATCTTCGGTGATGTGTGATATTCTCACAATTTAATAAAAGCGTTTAGTTAAAAGAACTGATGTTGCCTTCCAATCCTAAGTGCGTACCCCCGCTCGCACGTATCAATAATTTGTGAACAATTTTCTTACGTTCTCCCAAATGACAGATACACATAATGTAAAGTATGTTTTGACGATTGTAAGCGTCATTTTTTTTTAAAATTGATTCTGACTTTTTTATTTCAAATCGCACTCGGTTAGAAAGTAGTTTAACTATAAATTTTTGGTGTTTTTTTTACAATTCGCTGAGTACCAAATAGCAGCTAGTTTTAACATCACACGCTATGAATGACGAAAATTTTTTTGACATTTTAATAGATTAAATTATGTCAGCAATAAATATAATTCAATATAACTTTTGATATTCGCTCTCATACAATATAATAAATGTCTGAAACGCGTCGAATTCCCAACGCCACTACACGACGTTTGAGGAATGTTTAATTTTAAAATGATTCACGTTCTCTTCGATATTATTTATCATTTTATAGAAGTGTATTATAGCAGTTGCTAAACATTTTTATAGATATGCTATCATCCCATTCGTTTTAAACTTTCCACATTTTCAGGTTTCAGTCCCAATGATGATAGCTTAAGTCGCCATTTACGCAAGTTAACTAGTCTCTTCAGTCTCTCTCAGACATAGGAATTCATAATCATTATTTTCAGGGAAAAGGAGTCATAGGAATTTATAATCATTATTTTCAGCCTGGAAGCAGCGTGCTCGAGGAGGCACTTCCTGTGAGGTTCGACCTCGGCTTGACGATTGCGGGGGAATAACTCTATCGGATCAAGCCGTAAAAGGCCGAATGAGCCAAAAAGTTAAAATGATATAAATGGAGACGAGCTACCGACTTCACTGGCGGAGCCGGTCCTAGTTTATCTTTACTACCACTTCGCAACGTGTTGTATCTGGTAGAGAAGAACCGGCGGAAAAAAACTCTCCAGAAACACGCCTAAGCTACTCTGCCCCGTATTAAGCCAGTTCGCCTCTTTTTATACTGTCGACCAACAATATCCTGTTCACATTTTAGCAATCTTATAATCTAAATCTCATTACAAAGGTTATCAAAAATCCTAAAAAAGATATCTGAAGTACCTAACAATATAAATCTTACCATTTAAATGTAATCTAGTTTTTATTAAGGTAAACACTACTGAATATGCCACGTGTAGGTATTTTAAGAAAAACTAAAGTACCCTCAATACAAAGTCACAATGTGTCTTGGCACGGTAAATACATAATTTTATTTATTCAATGTTTCATATATACTATCGTGTGGGTAGCGGGCAAGTTTTGCAGCGTCTCTTTTTTGAAATTGTAAGAGGGTAGAGTGAGATTTTGAGTAAGGAACGAATGGAATGAATGGCGCGTACAACTACGAAAATAACTCTATCTGTTACGCTTTCATGGTAAATATACGAAACCGTTTTACTGAGTCTCTCGGTTCTTGTCAGTCTCTATCTATCTATTTATTATATTTCTATTTTATAACGAAGCTGCGGTACCGCGGCGCTTTATAAGGTGCTGGTACCCAAGCTTAGCCGTAAGACCAAGATACGTATATATAAAACTTCCATACGTCCAATATTGATGTACGGATGTGAGGCTTGGACCCACCCTAACACTGAAGGAGGAGAACAAGCTGTTGGTGACTGAAAAAAAGGTCCTAAGAAAGATCTTGAGTCTGACACGGGGAAACGATGGCAACTGGTGGATCCGAAAAAATGCTGAAATCGAAGAATTGGTGGATGATCCCAATATAACAGGCGAGAGCAAGTACATCGCTTGCGTTGGCCTGGCCACCTACATAGAATGGTGAAGGGTCGCGCGGTGAAAAGAGCCTTTCTGTGCAGACCAGCGGAACGGTGACTAGGTTGGCCCAGATATAGCTGTAGTCACGTAGTGGAGGCTGATCTGCGCAAGCTTCATGTCGATGACTGGCAGAAGACAGCGCTGAATAGAAAGGAGTTGAAGTATTCTCATTTCCGAGGCTCACTCATTTTGGACTTTTGGGTTTTGGACTCATTTTGGGTCCTTGAGCCGCAGCAGTTAGTTTGGTTCTTTTATAATGAAAATTTAAAATATTTTCTATCAATGACCAAAAGTAGTCGAACAATAATTCTACCACAGCAAAGAAAATAGCGAGAAGCATTAATATCTACTAATGAAACTTAGCTTGTGGTTTCCGTGTCCGTTACACGAGGAAAAGTAACCGAAAACACGCGATTAATCATTAAGAAAACTAATATTTGTTGGCTTGCAGGGGAAAATATTAAATGTACTAGTTAATACGGGAAGTTTCTACTTATTTTTGTTTGACTTCTTCTGACCCGGAAAACTGACTGCTTATTATTATTATTAAATATGAGAATTGGTGGCAGTTGCTTCTTGTTTGGAAATTAAAATAAATAAATATAATGAACTGTATGATTATTATTATTAAACCATTACATAAATAATAAGACAATGAAATAATATAAATAAATAAAAGAAATAGACATAAAGTCATGTACGTATGACAAATTATGCGTGGGAGTCGAGAGAGACAGTGGCAAGTCATCAATGAGTAATATCAGAATTGTATGAATTTTGCCTCCCAGGTCGCTCGCGCGTGTCGTCCGAGGCCTAGCTGCTAATTGCGCGAGCTATGGGCGTCAGCGGTATGCTCCGGGGGGGGGGGTGATCAGTGAGGCGGGTGTCTGTCCGCAAAAATGAGGTTTGAAAATTGCTCTATAAATATATATTCTGTTTTTCATTTGTTTATTTTAGTGAGCAATAATGTGTTATCTATATTTATATTTTATCTTACGCCAAAAGGAAGGTTTGCACTGGAAATCAGCGTTGTGTCAGATTTAATATTTTATCCGTGCAGAAACGGGTAATGAATTCAATCTCCTGGCGCCGGGCGGCCTGCCGTAAGAGGCGACAAAACAGCCCACAGTCAGATGCTAGGGCATTTGCCCGACTGGACGGCTAACCAACCCTGGTCTAAAACATGTCGCCATAACAACCTTGTGTTGTGTTCCGGCATTAGTGACCAGGTTGCAGTCTTCCTTAAAAGAGCAGCAGTGCATTTGTAGCATCTTTGGCGTTACAAATGTCCATAGGCGATGGTAATCGCTTTTCATCAAATGGGCCATCTGCCTGTCTGCTAAATTCCTGCAATAAAAAAATCCGGCACAGCAAAATGCTGAGTGCAAACCTTGTTTGCTAAAAATGCGGCGTACAAATTCTCAAAATATGCTTTGTGTATAATAATGTATAAGGTGTGTAAATACTTCGCTATTGCTTCGAATAAAGTTTTTCTTTCTAGTCTCACATCATTACCTTTACATTTCAATAATCATTTTATAGTATTTTATGTATTATATAAAATATATAATAACAGCCCATAACTGTCCCACTGCTGGGCTCGGGTCTCCCACTGTAGGGGAATAGACAGTATACCCGCCACGCTTGTCCAAGGCGGCTTGGCAGGTTTGACACATCGGTTATCTCGATGTGCAAGGTTGCATCACGATGTTTTCCTTCACCGTTGTTAGCACGTGGTAATTGTAACAATATGCACATTAGGTCAGAATACTGCCTAAGTGGTGTGTGCGTTACGGCCAGGACAGAACCCGCGCCTTTTGAGATCGGGTTGCGTGCGCTAGCGATTATGCTACCATGCCTTCATTATTATTTTATGTACTTCTATTAAAATTTTCAAAATATGAATATTTGTCTATTCTTTTTTTGTGGTTGTTTTATAAATAATACAATATTAAGGGCCGCTTTCATAACGTTCCTTAAATTTATTTAAAAACTCTACACGCATTTGACACCCTTAAATACGATTTGAGTCTTGCACAAGGAAAAATTTGCCGCTAAATATGTTTAAAAAACTGTTAATACGTTTTGTGTAAGACGTATTTAGCCAGTTTACTATGATTAACTAATTTTATTTAAAGGCGACCGTTATGCAATGACCCTTAATATTCATTAGTTATTTTTTCTTCTGTGAAGGTGAAATTACTGCCTGGCACTAACGGACGACCAGCGATGGTTGCTATCAACTAGAATTTGCTGAGTTAGGGCCTTTTTAGAGTTAGTTAACCTTTGGCTTTTTTATTTATTTTTAGTTTAAATAACTCTAAACAATCATTATTTTATTTCGTTCTTTTCTAGTTTATGACAGCTAAAGAATTGTAAAACCTGCACATCCAGTCAACCGATGTGTAAAGCCCCTTTAGACAAGCATGACAGGTATAATGACTGGTCCTCTAAAAATGGGAAGTATCGACCCCAGCAGTGGAAGTTTTATGACCTAATAAATATTATTATCATCATAAAGTAAGTATAAAAGGTAATTTAAATATATGCTTAATATAACAAAGTAAATGACATAATAAAGAATTCCGCAAGAATAGAAATGGCTGCATTTCTCAGCGGGATTACGCTACATTTCCTCCGCTCGCTTATTTTGGAACTTAATTAAATTGGGTTGGTACCTTTATTCATACTGAGTAGTTTGTTTGTAAGTTTGTTTATTCCATTACCATCTATTGAACACATTATACCTGCATTCTGTAAAGATTCACTAATTTATAAAATACTAGCTGTCCCGGCAGACGTCGCCCTGCCTGAAAAAGCTTTAACCGATATGTCGACAGCATCACCACCTAAATGAAATTGTGAACTAACTCAGAAACCTTCCCTGGCCCACAGAAAACAACTTTGCTAAAGATTATCACATGATCAAATGTATAGTTTACGATTCTATAAAGGATATATTCAAATTCAAATTCAAAAGTTTTTATTCAAAATAAGTTCCACTGGAGAACACTTTTTGAAGGTCATACATATAGGTTAAAATTTAATTTTACTTCCTAGTCTATGTACACCGCTTCGTAACGTGTTATTGCTGTTAAGGAGAAGAAGCGGCAAGAAACTCCCCAGCAACACGTCTAGCTAAAAATTGTTTTTCTTTATATTTGTTGTTCTATTTTTTACATTTAAGTACTTTTTTAAAGATTTTATACAGAATTATGTTACAGAATAACTTTTGAAGAATTAATGTAGTTGTAGCAAACAGTGCATATTCAATAAGACAAAAGCGCAATAAAAGGATAGAAAATAATTATAGTTATAAATATAAAGACGTAACGTAATTATTTTTTTATACAGACGAACAATCATTTTTATAGATAAAGATATGCATAAAGACTAAAAAGGTTTCTCTAATAAAATATTTGAATTCATATTGTGGTGATCGAGGATAGAATATTTTAGTTATGACATACAAACCAGTTTACAAACACATATATTGTATGTCCTCCATATTAAGCAAGTTACGCTTGTGTTATGGATAATATACAACACTTTGAGCCTGGTCCCAAACACCCAGGCCATAATAAATAACGGTGAAAATTCGTTACCGAAATTTGCCTTACCACGAATCGAACCCGGAGCTCTCAGTTGCAGTGAGGTAAGTCTGCAAGGTTTACCTAGCTCAACTACAAAGTATGTTTTATTAAAGCAAAACCTGGTGTTTGGAAATTAAACGACTTCACGACATATTATTTTTATGTTTTTAAATAAGAAGGGTAAACTAGACTTAATATTAAAGACATAATAGTTAATATTACTTAATAGACATAAAACAAAGGACGAAAATACTGTTCATTTGTCATCTTTACAGAACCCGACATAGTTCGTGGGTTGCCGCGCACTTGGCTGGTTTTATTAATTAATTTAAAAAATTACATAGAAAGAAAAAGCCTACTGCTTATACATTATAAAACATTATTACGAGCTGCAGGACTCGAATTATATTATAATGACGTTAGACTCACTAGAGTTTATTAGAACTATACAAACACGCATAACACAGATACAAATATAACTGAACACAACCAGTGCAAACATAATAAATAGATTACCAAATGTACTCAAGTCTTGCCTCGCGGCTGGTTATCACTTGACATTCCTCCATTGGGTCATTACTTTATACTGTACAAATACAATATGTCTGCTCGACCGCATGAAATGAATTTCCTAGAATCACACCTGGCTAACGACTACCTACCATAAAAGATTACAATACACAATGGGTTTCGAACACAAATTAATCAAAAGAAATCCAAATGCTGCTAAGGTCATAAAACGTCGACAGTTACGGAGGTGTGAATTTGTCTTCTGTGTGCTCAGGTCGTAACATTATGATAGTAATGATAATAGACTGTATGCCTACCAATTTTGGTACTATTCTCATGCGGCCGTGACGATAGAACGTTGCAAGAAAATGTGTCATTTTTTATTATTTTATATACTATAAAATGTCTTCACTATGTCGATGAAAAAGTTTGATTCCAGTATATAAGTGAACACTTGGCTCTTAATCCCTTGTTGAATTCTTCGAACATCTTTGTTCAAGATATACAAAGAGGGGGTTACAATCGAATAAAAAAATGTTTTCAGCAGATGACGTCCAATCCTATTAAGACATAAAAGCTACGTTTAGATTCCTTACATTATACAGGTGCATACGCAATTCCATACTTCGGTTCAATACAAACACTGGTTACAATGCAATGTTGCTTACTAAAAGTCCCAATAAATCACAGTAAACCCTTACCCGATTGCATTAAATCATATAAACACATACAGCGTGTTAAATAACCAAAAATAACAGTTTAAAGAATCAATAACACCCAACATGAAAGCGTGATCGCGGCGAGCTCAGTTGTCTGGGCGCCGTAGCGTCGGTCGGACGTCTACGCCGCTACGCGCTACGTAATCCGTACTACGCACACGCTACGAACAAAAAGTGTTCGGAAAATATGGAAGTACAGTCGTGTAGAGTTGCTCTAGTTATTTTTTAAAAAGTGTTATTTTCAAAATATACAGTGAAAATGTGGAACATTATTATACTGTTATGTTTCATCGCTTCAGGCCTGTGCAACCCGGCAAAAATGGGTCAGTACTGCTAATAATTTAGTTTAGAGGTTTTGCTTATCGCAGAGATTGGCAGTTTGACGCTTGGAACAAAGGAGTTTAGAGTTAAGATATTCGAGGTTGAGGCTTAGTTGATTGGAAATACAAGGCTCAATACCAGTTGTTTAAAGTTTTACAACTTACTATAACTAGCTAAGTTAGTTTAGTTTGGATCTTAACTTCTATGAAATATTTGCCTTGTTTATTTAAAATTATATTTTACAAAACTCAGTTGTCTAAAGAAGTTTAAAGTTATTTCAACCGTATTATATAATAACTAGCTGATGCCCGCGACTTCGTCTGCGTAGTGCGGTTTCTTAACTATCCCACGGGAACTCATTAATTTTTCGGGTTCAAAAATATCCTATATGTTGACCAGGGATATATATGTAGTCGTATGTGTGTAGTCGTTTCGGAGATTAGCCTGTACAAACAGAGAAACAAAAAAAAATCTAAATTAGTTCTAACTCACTTCTTACATACCCCCGAATCGGTTTTTAGCAATTTTTTTTAATTGTACAGAAATTCAACCTCTACAGTTTTATTATATGTATCGATTTATATCGATACATATAATCGTATAGCAATTGACGGTTAAAATATTTATTTGCATTTTTGAATACATTAAGCGCTTATTATGTTTCGTGATATCAATGTTAAGACTAATGCTGATATTAGACTAATCAGCCAAAATGATGAATTTGGTTGAAACGCACTGAACTGAGACGATACGACGCTATTCAATTCATTGGCTGATTCAATTTTCTGTTTATCTAAATCACTTTGGTTGAATCATCCATATTTTTTGTTGAAAGACAAAAAAGCACCGTCTAATGTGACTTAAATTTGACTCAAAAACTAATACTATTTTTAACAACGGACCTTAAAATTTGTGAGCTCGTTTTATTTTAACTTCTAACCAAAAGTTACTTTCAAGTATTGAATCTCCAGAAATAGACCTTACGATCCGGCTCGAAGGACCATTATGTATATGACCATAGGTTGTGTTCCATACAAGAGTGGATGATGTTTTTGTTTGTTTTCCCAACCGAATGTATAAAAATAGACAAGTCGTTTCGTTTCGTTTTACTCAATATATATAGATAAATACAATTCAAAAGTCTGTTTGTAATGTCAAAAATAACAGCTTTTTACTAAAAGTATACACATGCGGTACTTGTATAAAAAATCATTTTTTAACATTTTTGTCTATCTGTCTGGATGTTTCGGCTAATCTCTGAAACAGCAGTACCAACTTTTACGGGACTTTCACTGGCAGATAGCTGATTTTTTTTTTATTGCAGGAGTTCAGCAGACAGGCAGACGGCCCACTTGATGGGAAGCGGTTACCATCGCCTATAGACATTTACAACACCAAGGTGTTACAAATGCGCTGCTGCTCTCTTAAGGGAGACTGGAACCTGGTCACTAATGCCGGAACACAACTCAAGGTTGTTCTGGCGACATACTTAAGACCAGGGGTGGTAGCCATCCAGTCGGGCAAATGCCCTACCACCTGGCTGTGGGTTGTTTTGTCGCCTCTTACGACAGGCCACCCGGCCGCAGGAAATTGTATTCTTTCTCCGTTCCTGCACGGATAAAAAGGAGGAGGATTGTTTAAAGGAGTAACTCAAAATACTTTTCTTTTTTACTTCTTTTTAGAGTTCCGCGAAAAAAATCCACGTGGTTGCGAAGTTGCAGGCACAGCTATTTATTTCATAACCTATGCAATATGTCTGCCTGGCCGCGTTGACCGAATTTCTTAGAGTCAGTTTGTACTTTTAAATTCGAGACAACTGGCAGATCACAATACAACAATAGGCCTTAAATGATCACAATACACAGTGGATTGTTTTTTTATCACAAATTTTAAACACAAAGTAACCAAAAGAATTCCGAATGCCGAAAATGTAATAAAATGTGTTTCTACAGGGCCGCGGGTGTGAATTTGTCTTTGTCGGCACCTACGTCGTAACAATACATATAATCATCTACGCGTGTGTATGACACGGAATAGATGGACCGAATCCCTGGTCATATTTTGATGATTTTCTTTATGTACATTATATATATACACAAATAAAATATTATAAGTGGGTCTTCGTATGGCTTATATTCACAATTAGACCCGTCAGGTGGCGCTAACAGCGGATTCTAGATTTTAAATTTAAAAAATTCAAAGCATGTACTCGTATAAAAAAATGTGGATATGTAAAAGTAATACCAAAAAAATGTAAAAACATAAATAAGTAAAATACCCTGTCATAATGAATAGTCAGGAGGGAGTTGTAAATTAAAAAAAAAATATCCAAATAGAGTTCTAAAAGCCTGAAGAAAATTTATTATTCAAGAAAAAAAGTACTAAAAATGTAGTCATAAAATTCAGACACTAGGCCTTTGCGAGCAGACCTTTTTGGATTATTTCAACCGTGAATATTGTCCATTGTTCACGACTTATAGTCACTGCCTTTATGGATTTCGAAACCTAAGCCTGGACTTAGTTCATTCTTTTTGATGTATATTTGTTGCTGCTAAACATGTGTGGCGGATTGTGGAAGGAAGGAGATAGGCTTTGTTTTAATACGAATTATTTATTTCTGGTTTTTAACAATTAAATTCCAAGAATAATTTTCAGAGCTATCAAAAGAATGACAATGTCAAATAAAAAGTAAAAATGTATAGAAAAATAAATGTATAAAAAGGTTGTCCTACACATGTTATGCCACTTTTTGAAGATCAGTAGCCAAATGGCAAAAATAGACTAGATATTGTTACAACCTAGGCACGACAAAAAACAAATTCCACGTACAGATCTGTAGAAGCACATTTTAATATCGGTCAGCATTTGAACTAATTTTAATCCTTTTATGATCGTCTTCTTTTGTTCATTTATTTATTGGCATACTAATTATCGTGGAGAATAGCCTATTGTCTTATTGTAATCGCTCGTTAGCATCATTAGCCAGGTGTTGCGGATTCTTTTGAATTTGTGAAGTACAAAGAGGGAGGCAGTTGAACTTCGACTACGATAAGGGCGTAACGTTAGTACATTCAAGAATCTAATAGTGACAGACTGTGCACGTTTTATTGAATTACGACTTTGGGTTGGTGTGTTCGGCTATACGTATTGGTATAGTTCTGATTAACTCTATAGTAATTCTAACGGCATTTTAATTCAAGTCTCGCGGCGCGTAACAATATAAAGAAATTGCGCTACTTACCACACCATATCACACGATATTGCAGCTGCAATCAATATACATAATGCGCGAATGTTGCAGCGATACTCCTGGGAGACATCCCATCGTTTACTGGCTGCGACGTAATATTGTTTAAATTCACCCTATACGACCGGTAATGGATGCTTTTCAACGAAATATTGCAGTAGACAGTAATTTTAAATGTAAAATATATTCCGTTTTGCAATGGTGCTTTACTTTTCTTTATCCCTCGGGAACAGTACACTTTTTTTGGATGAAAGTTCCCACATGCCACGCGGAACATATACGTCGTCATTGTATTACTTCAAAATTTGAATTTGATTTATTTTATTGCAGATCATCAGTCAGGCAGACGGCCCACTTGATGGAAAGCGGTTACCATCGCCTATGGAAATTTGCAACAAACACCAAAGGTGCTACAAATGCGCTGCTGCTCTCTTAAGGGAGATTGCAACTTAGTCACTAATGCCGGAACGCAACTTAAGGTTGTTATGGCGACATTAGACCAGGGATGATAGGCATTCAGTCGGGCAAACACCCTACCACCTGGCTGTGGGTTATTTTGTTGCCTATTACGAGATGTAGCGTACACATCCAAAATGATGGTAGCTATATTATGGGAAGATACGTCGATTCTGGTTTTCTAAGTGTTTTTCAGACTCGACCGATGTTTGAAGTCTAGGCTTCGCAGTAAAGATATAAGCAAGTACTTACCGGATGCTGCTAACACCTTTAGTTCTTCGATATATGAATTTTGTTGATTTTCAGCGGGAATGATTGTTCGGTTGCACACGCGTGTACTATGATTCGTAGCATCCAACGACTGAGTGACCGCTCTCGATTTTGACGGATAAGGACGTGCTAGACACCAAAAAATTGGTGTCTTCGATACCACTAGGGCCGTGACACTCGAACATCGATTATTGGAATATTAGAAAATTAATTATATGCAAACGAAACACGAGATACTGCTCGGCCGGAGGAAATTTAAGTTTAACGGTATAAAAAATACGACTGCAACGCCATCTATTTGGTTTTTTCTGTACGGTGCTAACAGTATTATTGTGTATAAAAGGTATCCTATTCTTTTTTATTAAGTCCTGTTTTGTTACTCTGACAACGTGCATGCTAAGTTTTATTAACTTCAGTTGAGTTGTTCCTGAAAGCTTTTCAAAAAATAAAGGAAACGTGGACTTTCGGGTTGTAGTCATCCATCCAGTCGGGCAAATACCCTAGCACCTGGTTGTTGGTTGTTTTGTCGCCTCTTATGACAAGCCGCCCGGCCGCAGGAATTAGTATTATTTCTCCGTTTCTGCACGGATAAAAAACTTTGATATTACAAATGATAGGCAGTGGTCGTCAGCCTGTCTAAGGAACTCATGCAATAAAGAAATGAAATTGAAATGAAATAAAATTTAATAGCAAGTAAATAAGTAGTACATGGTACATAAAAATTACTAAAATACAGAGAACAGTACAGATGGCGTCCCAAAGGAAACACTGTTTCCCGCGCTAGGTCTCCTTAGAGCCTGTGTGGCGGGCCACAGTAGGATTCGCTCCAGTCATAAAAATTCATATCATTGCTCATAGTATGTACATTAATGCAAAGTCTTTGTGTAGTAAGTAAAATGTACTGTGTGTGTGTGTGTGTGTGTGTGTGTGTGTGTGTGCGTGTGTGTGTGCGTGTGTGTGTGCGCGCGCGCTCGTAGTGTTTGTGTAGGCGTAAGTGAAAATTATTTTCAAATATGGTTAGAAGAAGGTGACTAGCAAATAAATCGTAGAAGTTCTTCAGCATCTTTAAATGGAAGAGAGTGTAAGTAATTATTTAAGCCTTTTCTTAATTGAAAGTGTGTCATGATAACCAAAACTAATTTACTAATATATATGTTAGTTATAATATGTGTTTATACCTATGTCAAGACTTTGTTCAAACATATGGCACGCTAAATATTCTCTAGAAATTGCAAATCGTAAATGCAAAATCCGCGCGCTAAACAGCGGCATACAACTTACTGATTTATGTCCGCTTCTCTTCTACACAAATGCACAATTATTGTGGAGTTATGATTTATGGTGCGTTCTCACACACTGTAATATACTATGGTGTTATGTTGCCATGGAAATTTGTGTAAGGTACGATAGGGATGGTTACGATGGGGTCTTGAAGAAGGAAAACATACCGTAAATATGCATAAAGATTTTTCATGAAAAGAATCACTGAGAAGGATTTGTATTGTTAGGTTATATTATGGAAGATGAATAACAAAATTAAGGTTCGTTCACACTATGATACTGTTCATCATATGAGCAAGCTTACCTACTACAATATAAAGTCCGTCGGCTGGACCTGGGCCTCCCACTATAAAGGTGCCATTCGAACCTCGGCTGCAGGCTGCGGATGCAGGCAGCACATGCGGCGGCTGCACGACTGATTTTCTAAGTAGTATGTATGTCTGTGAAAAAAATTCCGAAACGCGGCTGCGGCTGCACGTGCTGCCGAGCCTCGGCTGCATGTGCTGCTGCGACTTGCAGCCGCAGTCGATCGCAGACCGGTAGTGCTGCGGCTGCAAGCTGATTCGCACGTAGTGACGTCACTCCAACGTTATTTAATCTACAATAATGCCTAAACTGATCGTCATCATACTTCAAGTGTTTCTTAATTAGTATTGAATAACTTCCATCAGTGGGTCTACATATTATATCAGGACGTGTGGCTATTCTTCTCTAGCTAGTTAACAATGACAACATGTCATCATCATCCTCTTCTTCTTCTAATAAAAGGTATAACATCAAACTATTCTCACGACTACACGCAGCCGCTGCCTGCATACGCAGCCGGGAGTGATTCCGAGGCTGGAGGCACGTGCTGTGGCAGGCAGCAGGTGGTGGCCAGTCGCTTCCAATAATTCAGGATGTCGGACGGGAGGAATAGTCGTGAGAATAGTTTGATGTTATATATTTTATTAGGAGAGGAAGAGGATAATGATGACATGTTGTCATTGTTAACTAGCCAGAGAAGAGTAGTCACACGTCCATTATAATATGTAGACCCACTGATGGTAGTTATTCAATACTAATTAAGAAACGCTTGAAGTATGATGACGATCAGTTTAGGAATTATTGTCGATTTAATAAGGTTGGAGTGACGAAACTACGTGCGCATCGGCTTGCAGCCGCAGCACTACTGGTCTGTGATCGGCTGCGGCTGCAAGTCGCAGCAGCACTAGCAGCCGAGGCTCGGCAGCACGTGCAGCCGGAGTCGCGTTCGGAACGTTTTCACAGAAATCTATATTACTACACAGAAAACCAGTCGTACAACCACAGCGGGGTTCGTTCAGCCGCCGCATGTGCTGCCTGCACCCGCAGCCTGCAGCCGAGGTTCAAATAGCACCTTAAGGGAACGGACAGTATACTCGCCGGCGATTAGGCTGGTTTGTTACATCAGTTATCTTGATATTTAGGTTTCATCACGATGTTTTCCTTCACCATTGTTAGTACGTGGTTATTGTAACAAAATTCACATTATTTCAGAAAACTGTATAAGTGGTGCATGCGTTCTAGTCAGGATTCGAACCTGCGCCCTTTAAATATAGGATGGTTGCGCTAGCAATTATACTACCACGATTACACCTAAAATATACCTCTAAACAATATGTTCTTATAAAGCTTAATTTGTCAGTTGTTGTCAATCAAACAAACTGAAGAGTTTATATATAATTTTTTTTTTTTTTTTTTTTTTTTATTGCAGGAGATCAGCAGACAGGCAGACGGCCCACTTGATGGACAGCGGTTACCATCGCCTATGGACATTTGCAACACCAAAGGTGCTACGAATGCGCTGCTGCTCTCTTTAGGGAGCCTGGAACCTGGTCACTAATGCCGGAACACAACACAAGGTTGTTATGGCGACATACTCTAGACCAGGGGTGGTAGCCATCCAGTCGGGCAAATGCCCTACCACCTGGCTGTGGGTTGTTTTGTCGCCTCTTACGACAGGCCGCCGGGCCGCAGGAAATTGTATTCTTTCTCCGTTCCTGCACGGATAATTATAAGATATAAGATAATATTATAAAATTCTAGAAATGCCGTGTCTGTATATTGAAGGGCCGATTTCGATGCGGTTTTCCCTGATCGACACTAATACGCAGATTTAAAATCTACGCTACTCTTTATCCCGGGAAACCCGCGGGATTTTTTCTGGGAATTATTCAAAATGGCCAGATTGAACAAAAATTGAATTGCAATATTTTTGTTGACAGATAGCAAATTTTATGTAATAAAATGTGTCATATAGTCTAACCCCGGGAGTCCCGCGGAAATTCCAGTCAAGCGTGGTCCAAAGTCCATATTCTAATAAATTTATATAAAAAAATGGGTAGCTAAAAAGCTTAATACGGTTATAAGTATTGTGTTAACATAATAGTTTCACTGCGTTTGCTATATACTTAATAATACGCATTTCCTTCCCAGTGTGAAGTAGGTTACTGGAATTTGCTTAGTAAATCCAAAATACCTAATTTGCAAGTCAAAAACGCCATAACGGGAAGCTTATTACGTCAGCCAAATCGTTTCAATATAAGCGCGAAATTGATTAACCTTTTTGAAGCCTTCCGTGGAAATTTTCAACAAAAATATATTATACTAACTTGGCAAGAAAGAAAGTCGGTGGAAAAACTCGCAACATTCCCAAAGAACGTGATAACTCGGCTTCATTTAAACTTTAATTCAGACGTAAACGTGAGAAGTGGAGAAAATTAAATTCCATTCAAAAGGCGTGTAGGAAAATTCGGTTGGAGTAAGTGTGGGGAGTATTGCCTTTACCACGCCCTACTTGTCTGACGAGTCTGGCGTTTCGACGTTAGGCTACATTAGGACATCGCATCAACCTCGAAGTTTTATAGATGGATATATAACGTATATTTAAACTTATATCTAATATATAAAATTCTCGTGTCACAGTTTTCATTGCCATACTCCTCCGAAACGGCTTGACCAATTTTGATGAAATTTTTTGTGCTTATCCGGTATCTATGAGAATCGGCCAACATCTATTTTTCATCCCCCTAAATGTTAGGGGTAGTCGACCCCTAAATTTTTATATTTATTGTTTAGACAAAATTTTTAATTTCTATTTTTTTATGATACAACATTCAAAAATACATACAATCCTCAATTTTCACCCTTCTACGATCAACCCTTATTTTTTACCGGGCAGGACGACGTCTGCCGGGACAGCTAGTTGAAGTATATAAATGTGCAAAAAATTAGAATAAAGCAAGTGTTGAAGATACAGTAGAATAAATAAAAATAATAAATAAATTGTAATGATTGACAGTATAGTAAGAGAATTTAGAATATCTAGGTAAACAAAAGAAAGATGTAAGATCAGTGATAAGGGCCTTATGTAAAAGAGTTAATTGATTATGACAGTAAAGATAAAAGAAAAAGAAGCATAAAACGGAACAAGAAAAAAAAGAACTTATATTTTCTTAAAAAAAAAAGAAATAGTTAAAAGTATAAGCAAACAGTCTGTAAAATATTATTAGTCATAGAGATGTAGGTAATTTCTATGTAATTCAGGAAATATATAAAGTAAAAAGTAGATAACACTTTTTAAAATTTCAAAAATCTTCTAATATATAAAATTCTCGTGTGACAGTTTTCGTTGCCATACTCCTCCGAAACGGCTTGACCGATTTTGATGAAATTGTTTGTGCTTATCCGGTATCTATGAGAATCGGCCAACATCTATTTTTCATCCCCCTAAATGTTAGGGGTAGTCCACCCCTAAATTTTTTTATTTATTTTTTAGACAAAATTTTTAATTTCTATTTTTTTATGATACAACATACAAAAATACATACAACCCTAGATTTTCAACCCTCTACGATCAACCCCTATTTTTTATCGTGCAGGACGACGTCTGCCGGGACAGCTAGTACACAATAACAATATTGTCATGGTAGAAACCATAGGCGGCCTTATCGCTTAAAGCAATCTCATCCAGGCATCCTAACTTAAGGAATAGTTAATCTAATCTGGCGATGTAGGTGGTGCATATTATTAAGTATATCATCACTACATAGTATAAAACAAAGTCGCCTTTTCTGTCCCTATATCCCTATGTGCGCTTAAATCTTTAAAACTATCCAACGAATTTTGATGTGGTTTTTTCCAATAGATAGAGTGATTCAAGAGGAAGGTTTATATGTATAATACATAATATAATATAACCGTAATTAATTTTGTATCAGCATTGCACCCGTGCGAAGCCGGGGCGGGTCGCTAGTCATAAATAAACATACTTAATTTATTTAATATAACAGTCTATTAAATAAATAATAGTATAACATAAATACATAACTTCACGCCACCCTTGCGGGGTGGGCACGAACAACAGAGCGCCATTTAGGCTTATTCTTACACACCTCACTTGCTTCTTTAACATTCATAGCTCTTGTCATGCACGCTCGTCAATTATTTAAAGAAAAGTAGTGTTTTCTGAGTGCGTTCTTAAATGTAGGCGATGTTTTGGCCTCTCGACAGTAAGAAGCAGCGTATTCCAAAGTATGGCAGACTGCACTGTCAAAGAGGTATCATAAAAGGATGAAGTAGGATGCAGGCGTAGTGAGTTTACGATACGTATGAGTGCGCAAATTATGGGAAGCATAAAGGCGAAGGAATTCAAAACGTTCCTTAAGGTACGGTAGAAATTAATAATAAAGAAAAATCCACTCTACCTTGGAAAATGACAGAGCAGAAAGCGTATTAAAAAAACCTACTTTCCTTACCTTGGGATGCAAAAACGGAAAAGAATAGAAGAAAGTTAAACCAATAAAAACCTACTGTAGATGAGACCGCTCTACATATTGCGGGGCTTGGTCGTGTAAATGGTAATATTGAGAATGCGAGGTGTACTTAACGCCTCGCATCCCACATTCTCCAGAATAATTGTCGCGAATGTGTTGCCGTGTGCCGTCGCCGAGTTTCGCATTAGTGCGATCGCATTTGGAGATATACGGGTATAAAATCGGTAAAAGAACGTTACTGTTTTCAGCCTGAAGATAATAAGTTTTGTGATTTTGCTATTTACCTTATTTTTAGGCGAATTCAAAAGGAAACTTTTTTTATGTTCGCATATACTAGCAGACCAAATAAGGTATGATAGCACATGTGAGGGGAGGCAGTCGAACGAGAACCACTAGCGAAGCGAGACGTGTGTACTACAATCGGGAATCTAATAAGTGACGGACTTTCCGCGTTCTTCTGCAATACGTTTGGACTTGTTGTGTTCACTTATATTTGTACCTGTGTTATACGTGTTTGTATAGTTCTAATAAACTGTACAGTAATTTTAACTTCATTTTAACTTGAGTCTCGCACTCGTTACAATATATACATATATATAAATCGACCCACTACCAAAAGGATTTGTATCAGGCGTGTATAAGCCGCCAACCACCGCGCTTCCCTTTCACAATACTATGCCGTGAACTCACAATGTTTACCATCTATTGTTTGACATCGGAGAGAAATGCTCGTGTGTAATTTGGTATAATAACATTTGCTTAAGCGGTTTGTGCATAATTGAGTGCCCGACTTTGTTCGGCAAAGTTTAAACAAAACATTATGGTGACTTAAGTGGTATTTAAAAGTCTATATAGAAGTCGAGAAGGCGACAAGTACCAAAATTGGTTTCGTTTTCGCGAAGGAGATTCTGTAAATATTCAAAAAACAGTTCTTAGTGTTCAGAAATAGTATCTAACTAAATTACTATAATAAATGTGCAGGGATTAACGAGTTCATACAATAAATATATTATAATGGGATTATCGGCCCCGGGGTAGTCCAAAAGGCAGGGATACTAATTCGGACGTTGCTGGTCAATTTCAAGAATGCTTCTTTTACAATACTTATCCGTATCTGTCAGGTGAAAAGTACTTAACAGATTTATATGAAATTAGCGGTCCTAGCAGGCGTCGTCCTACTCCGAAAAAATAATAATGTACGATCCAATTCTAGTGTCTCCCTCATATCGGTTCCAGTTGTGAATCTAAACCAGCTGGAGATCCACTTAAACATACAAAAAAAAACATAAAAATAGGTAAAGTAGTTCTTAAGTTACGCGCGTACATACATTTATACGATTCAGCCTTACATCCCGAATTAACTCTTAGAATACTTTTTATCCCGATGAATTATGTCATTTCCTTGGGATAGATAGTTTTTTAAGCCGCCGTTGAAATTTACGAACAAGCTCATCTTCATGGCAACGCAAACGAAGTTTCTCTTACTAGTATCAAAGAAATCTTAAATAATTCGCAAAAGAAAGCCTACGTAGGAAACTGTCGTAACAAAGTCAAGGACTGTATTTATTTGTCATCCTATTATATTTATCACGCATTCTCCTGCTCTTGGGGCGTGATTCGCATGCGGATCGAGGAAATTTACTTCCAGAGACAGGCAAAATTAGATAGCTGGTCGCTCTCATAGTTTTCTGTGGAAAACGCTATTTAATCTAACTCATTTAATATCTGACAGTGGGCTTGCTTCAAATCAAATTAATTTATTTGCTTAAAACATGGCACCTACATAATTTTGAGGTGACATTAGAATACTAGATTCACATGTTTTGCCTATGAAGCCTATGAGGCTAAGCCTGAGATGAATAATATTCACAAACCCAAAAGTCCCTCAGCGAGCTATTTTGGGCTAGCTCTTATGGATAAAAATAGAAACGGGAATATTCGTAAGAGAACCGAGATTACCGATATCAAGCTGAAATGGCAATATTCTGGCCACATTTTTTGTAGGACTGCTGATCAATAGAGCAGATTAGTCTTGGAGAGGGGATTGCTTGTTAGAAAACATAGAACGCCCAGTGGAGGACCAGGATAAGTAGTCTGCATCTGGCAGTGAAAAAAGGTTGACTGACGTCATCGTCAGATAGAGATAAGATATTCGTATATCTTTAAGTGCGGCAAGTAATTCAACACATGCGTGTAGCAATACAATTTCTCATATCAACAAAGCATCTTAAATTATTCGCAAAAGAAAGCCCACGTACGACACTGACGTGACACAGAACAAATCAAGGAACGTGTTTATCTGTCGGCGTGTTATATTTTTCACGCGTCCTCCCACTCTTGGGGCGTGACTCGCATACTGGCTGAGGAAATCTACTCATAGAGAATAATAAAATTAGACATTTCGTAGTTTTCTTTACAGATTTGATAAAGGACAGCTATTGATTTATTTTGAATATACAGTAGAACCTCTTTAAGCCGAATTTGAAGGGAAACGCAATTCCAGTTACAGGAGACTTGTAGAGGTGAAGATTCATTAAAATAATCGAATTGTGAAGGTTGTAAAATCAAATATTGCTATGTGCAAGATTTAGCAATTCCATTTTTCGAGTAATAGTGGGAAAGTAAGTACTGAAATAGCTTATAGGGAGTTACTAATTATTTCGAGTTCTAGAGAGTTCAGATTTCGAGCAACGGAGGTTTTGGTGCTAGGGAAGGGAACACAATTTATTCGACTTTGGTAGATTTTAAACTTATCGTGGTTTGACTTAAAGAAGTTCTACTGTACTTAATTATGCTGTTGTACAAACTCTACGTCGTTGCAAACATTTTGTGTTAATTGTTGAAACTGTATTCAATAGTATGTATAAGAAACTATTATGAGTATATTTTTTTTATTTTTTTTTATTGCAGGAGTTCAGCAGACAGGCAGACGGCCCACTTGATGGGAAGCGGTTACCATCGCCTATAGACATTTACAACACCAAGGTGTTACAAATGCGCTGCTGCTCTCTTAAGGGAGACTGGAACCTGGTCACTAATGCCGGAACACAACTCAAGGTTGTTTTGGCGACATACTTAAGACCAGGGGTGGTAGCCATCCAGTCGGGCAAATGCCCTACCACCTGACTGTGGGTTGTTTTGTCGCCTCTTACGACAGGCCGCCCGGCCGCAGGAAATTGTATTCTTTCTCCGTTCCTGCACGGATAAAATATTACATATACTAAGATCAAATCTGAAATTATACGATTTCCATGATAACTTGGTGGTAATATTAGATATTTGAAAAATCTATTGGTCACAAAATCATTCGAACATAAAATGGAAAAGCCTATTAATGAACCTCGTCACATACACGCATAATTACTGAAATCATTTCGCATTCAAAGCCAGTAATTCACATTAGGGATTACAGCTATCGCCAAATGCATATCCCGGTTATGGGAATAACAGTTCAGCTGACATTATCGTATGTTGATTTCATATACTAAAGTAGTTGGTCACCTGTGGCTATCAGCAGTATACCAATAATGTACACCAATAGTAGTATCTTTTCCGAAAATTTACAGTCGTGGAAAGAAAATGCAGTCATCACCCTAAAATCGAATTTTGCTTGCAAGAGTACAGTAAACAATACTGCCATTTTAATGTTGGATTTATCTAATATATAAAATCCTCGTGTCACAGTTTTCGTTGCCATACTCCTCCGAAACGGCTTGACCGATTTTGATGAAATTTTTTGTGCTTATCCGGTATCTATGAGAATCGGCCAACATCTATTTTTCATCCCCCTAAATTTTAGGGGTAGTTCACCCTTAATTTTTTTATTTTATTTTTTAGACAAAAATTTTAATTTCTATTTTTTTATGATACAACATACAAAAATACATACAACCCTAGATTTTCAACCCTTTACGATCAACCCCTATTTTTTACCGGGCAGGACGACGTCTGCCGGGACAGCTAGTAAAATATAGAAACGTGGAAAAAGAAAAATGCAATGTTGACAATGACAGACGCTGTGATTAACAATAAGAAACAAACAGGATATAATCACTACACTTAACATAAATATATATACCAATAAAGAGGTTTTACATATCTAAACAATCTTCTTAGACAAGATAGAAAATAAAACAACTTTGTTCTAAGTAATTTTAAACTTTATTATAACTTAGTTTGAAAAGGTAACATGTGCTCGCGAAATGTTAAATGAGTCCATTTGAAAACTAGAGAAAATTTTCATACCACGACTGTATCTCGAAAAAAGCCAGATGATAAGAAGTGACTTCTGGTTACTGGGAAAGTTAAAGGCAAGAGAGCCCCCGACATAGATCTCTAATTGAGTTGATTGACGAAGTTTGATGAACAGCCAGACATGTCAATAAATTCAGCCCTCCACCATACTCAAAACCAACCTCGGTGCAACAGAGTCAATTCACTTTCCTCAAGGCTATGATCTTGTGGGGAACAAATGTCCATGGCGCCTCCGCCAAGCCCCGGTCAAAGAAGAGGAGAAATAAAAGTAAGTAAGCGGAGCCCAGACTTTGAGCCAGACGCCAAAGACGTAACTGGGATTTTTACGCAGGAATTCTAGCTAGCTCAGCAGTAAGTGACTAGAAGAATAAAATCTTATTTCCATTAGGCAAAATGAGGCAAAACGAAGGTTCAACTCGTTTCACCTATTCTTTATGAGCTATACCAGCAAAACTTTTGGGTTTGTTATTGAATATATCAGCAGCAAAAAAGCGTGCCCAAAGCGATTTCTTTTTGGCTGAAATGAAAATCAGAAATCAATTTATGCTTAAAAAAGATACACAGAAATAATGCTTACATAGCTTCCGCACTAGGACTAGCCTATATAGCGGGACAGCAAGTACGTGTATGACTGACTAAACAATTTTTATTACTAAAATTAAATTTAAAAAATAGATGTAAACTGTTGTGTGTGTCTGATCAGAAAAACGACGTCATTTATTGCATAAAAATGACTCTAGTGTTGACTTGGGACATAAGCTAACTCTGTGTCCCAGTTGCATTTAAATTCGTTCAGTAGTTTCACGTGGTGCTCTGAAATTAACACAAAATTCTAAAAGTTGCATTTTTCGGAATCTGCTGGTCCGTTGGTTCGCCCTGACTTTTTCTAGTTTTTTAATAATGTTGTCAAATCACACGACACTGCATTTATTAGTAATACTTATGAAGTCGAAGGTACATTATAAAAATGAAAAAAAGTTAATTATTTTGCTTTCGATTGACCAAAAAAATGTGGATTGTGTGAAGGATGATATGATGATTTGTGGTGTGAAAGGAGATGTATGTCAGAATAGAGGAGTGTGGAAGGAAGAGACATATTGTGCCGACCCCAATTATTTGGGATATGGTAAGAGAAAAGAGAGATTTTGCTTTTAATTCAATATGAAACAATTAATTATGATTTAAATCGTATTTTGCATAGAGTTCGTTTTGCTAAAGTGTACTTACATTTTTGGATAATTTGGTTGAACACATGTTTTTGACGTTGTTGGTATTCTGATATATTTGGTCAAGAAGGGTGCTCTGAGCAATAAGACGACCTTGGTTATATCGATTTTAAGTAGATTTTCTAGCCATGCCACCTCCGCCAGGTCCCGGTCGAAGGGGAAGGCCCAAGAAATGTTGGCTTGACGTCGTGAAGAATGACATGCGTGCCAATGGTCTCAAAATGGGGAATGCCGAAGACCGCGCAAAGTGGAGTAGAAAAAGTAGGAAAGCGGACCCTGGGCGTCGGAGTGAACGCTCCGAATGCAACCGGGATTTAACGCTCGGATGATGATGATGATGGTTATATCGATTTTAAGTATTTGACCATCTTGGCTGTTTCTAAGTATATGACGTTTACTATACAATGTCGACGTGCCTAACAGCGAGATGCTTACTGTTAAGTGTTAATTAGATTATACAGTAGAAATAAAGCAGATAACGTTTCCTAAAGTAATGATTTGTTGCAGTAGGTAGTTTACTATCTGGAAGTTCGCCAGGCGACCTCATTTTCCCTTTTACTTATGAGGTTGGCCTCATCGACCCCATTGACTTAGTAGAGGTCACTTGAGATTAACATTTTCCGCAATCAAGGTCAAGCCCAAATATTAAATATCATATCGTCACCCTAATATAGTTTCTTGGTTCTATAAAATATCTGTGACATATGTATTCACGTGACATATACAAACAAATTTATTTATTACTTTAAAACTTTCATCAAAGTCTGTTTAATAGTTGTTATATCAAAGAATAACATGCATAAATACATCCTCAGAAACCTTCTCTTTTATAATATTACATAGTTCTTTTGAAGAATTACTTATATACTGGGACTGAAAGTAGAGTTGCTGTCCTACGTAACAGTGAAAATGAGTAAAGATATTTAAAACCACCAAAAAACTATTACTAAACAAAACGTTATAAAGCCATCAAACCAATCAACACTTAGAAAAACTGCCAAATCCGTTGAAAGTTTTAGTTTGTACTATATATAATCGTCCTCCAAATCAAAGTGAGTTTTCATTTGAAAGTTGATGAATAAAATAGTCATATTAAAGGCTATTTACTGAGGGCCATTAATATATAAAAAATGTATCATAAAATGATAATCGCAAAAAAGTTTTGCAATATAGCAAATATTTGGGTATTGGGCAATGTCGTAAAAAATCACACGGCGTAAATAAACAGGGATAAAATGCTCAATTGCAAACGTCAATATACTACTACTATAAGTTCTCGATCCAATATTAAAAACAAACTCAAATCATTAGCAAATAAACAACTTCCTATAGCTGAAATACAAAATGTCATAACCATAACTCCATTTAAACACACACATATGTGCTTGCGTTCCGGCCAGAACTTGAATTTGGATCACGACAGCGCTAACTACTAATCTACAAGGATTAACATTTTTAATATATAAAGAAACACAATTTTTAGCTAGACGTGTTGCTGGGGAGTTTCTTGCCGCTTCTTCTCCTTAACAGCAATAACACGTTACGAAGCGGTGTACATAGACTAGAAAAAAATATTTTATTTACCTATATGTATGACCTTCTAAAACTGTTCTCCAGTGGAACTTATTATTAATAAAAACTTGTGAATTTGAATAATACAATTTTTACAATGTATCGCAAAATGTGTCAAATATCTATTTTCTACTCGGTAGAGCCATGCTGGAATCATTATCATGATTACAGTTGCTCGAGCCAACTCGCTCGATGTGAAACCACGCCTTCACAGAATGTTCGCATGGTCCGGTTTACCTTGAACTTATATTGTTTATTGCGATGAGAGAGAATTCAGCTGGCCTACTTTTACTCTACTTCTTCTATTCTCTGCGGACGCAATGCGATGGCCGGAGAAAGCAAAGGGACGTGGATGAAGAAGCAAGGAAGGACTTACCTCGCCACCAGTCCGCCGCCACACTACACTCGTCCCCGGGGGGTTCACACACACACTAGGATTATGGTTATGATCACTTAATTAAGTTAAAACTGTTTATTTCTTTACTATGTTCCAACCAACGTTACGTATATTTATTGCGGTGACAGCAATTACACTAACTGATTTTTTTGTTTTGCACATTCTTCTTTTAAAAGTTTATTCTTTTCTTGATGGCGAGGATAGATAGAGAGTGGTTGGGCTGAGGAAAACCTCCTTATAAATTTAGGGAGGACAATTTATAAGGAGGTATTCCTCAGCCCAACCACTCTCTATCCCATTCTTCGGGTCTGATCCCTTATATCTTAAATTTTAAAGGTTGGCAATGCGTTGGCTTCACGCTACAGGCGACGGTAACTACTTAAAAAATTTTCTTCGTAATAAAAAATAACTAAGTATTCTGCAATAAAGTGTAGCGAGTAAAAGACAAATAGTAAGGCCTCTAACAATGCTGGGCAATTTGTTGATGCTCTTATTTTGTTCGTACCCGCTATCGGATAGCTCGGCTTGGCTCACTTTGGTGGGTTACCCGCGGTTTTTGACCTCCGTCTATCATTGGCTTTGTTATTCGAAATCTTATCTATATTTATACGTGTTCATTCACCGTAAATACGTACAGATGTAATTGATTATTATTAAATATTTATATAATATATAAATGTATAGATGGAGTTGTTTACTCTGGTTGAAGTCAGTGAGGTATTTGAGGAGTTAATAATATTATTATTATTAGAGACGGTCTACTTACATTGCATTATTGTCTTCTTCAAAGGTATATAGATATAGGTTTAATCGTTGATCTGTCATAAAAGCTGACAAACCCACAGTGAGGTAGCATTTGCCTGACTGGATGGCTACCACCCCTGGTCTAAAGTATGTTGCCATAACAACCTTAAGTTATGTTCCGGCATTAGTGAGCAGGTTCCAGTCACCCTTAAGAGAGCAGAAGCGCATTTGTAGAACCTTTTGGTGTTGCAAATGTCCATAGGCGATCTTACCCGCTTTCCACGAATTGGGCCGTTTGCCTGTCTGCTGAACTCCTGCAAAAAAAAGACACAAGGTGGTCAGAAGAAAAGAAGATTTTTGTTTGTTTACAGGAAAGGGTACCTGAATTACTCCCGTGTTTGGTTTACCGTTAGTGTTTCTATAAGAATTCCATAAAATAGAACAACATTCGTTCAAACATTTCCTGTTTCCTGTGGTGTTTGCCTGGTTGCGCTGTATACAGCGCAACATCACAGGTAGTTACAAAACTACCTTCATTATTTAAAAATATAAATAAAACCTTTACTACCTATTCATTATAGATGGAGTCATTAATAACAATAACAAACCGAGTAGGTGGCGCTATGCAAATGCTATTAATCATACATATGTCATCATATACAACAAAACATCGTGACATAATCATATCTTAATATTGTTACATGCCGACAAAAGAAACGCACACCTGCCTGTCGTAAAGCGCAGTTTATTACGTTTCCGCATTTAGGAATTATTTTATTTATTTTGTCTTTAGAATTTGTAATCAAGAAAAACAACATTCTATTTATTGTTGTTATACTTGTTTTATGGCCATCATTAGTGTCGAACTAATCCTTGTTGTTATTTAATGCGTCGAAGCTTGCCAGCTATAGAATCGGTGCATTGTAAAGCAATGGCCCAAGGCGGAGAGGGGCAGTCGAGCGAGGACTACGATACGAGCAAGACGTAAATTCGATGAGCGATATAGTGACGGATTTTGCATGTGTAATTAAATCGTGCAGTTTGTACTAGTAGTGTCTAGTTGTACCTATTATATACGAGTTTGTATAGTTCTAATAAATTTTATAGTAATTCCAACGGCATTTTAATTCGAGCCCGGGGTAACTTGTAACAATATTATAATAGCATTATAATATTGTTATTATAATATAATTTTTAATTTATTATGCATCTAGTATGGTTTAAATAACATATAGTTTAATAATAGTATTATTATAACCAGTCTCAACTATCCACATATACGTCTTGATATAACCCTTCAAAATTGAAACAGCTCCCCGACCTTATCAATTTACTTAACGAAGTGCACGACCCAATTCGGCACGTTGGCAACCCTCCAAACTGCAGAGCGTGAGCTCGAATTATTGCGCGGCACACTTGCAACCACAAGCGACCTCTAGCGGAAACTGGTAAAGTTTCAAACGTGTATTCTAAATACAAAGTTTCGCTTTTTGGTCGGAAAGTTCGCTTAATTCTATTTTCCAATTTTTGGTTTTAATTTTTGAAGTGAAAACTTCTTTATAGGCGCACTGAGTACTTTATTTTATAAATATTGAATTAGACTAAGCCGTCACACTCGTCTCTGTAACGTCGTCACGCTCGGCTATGTAACTTTAGTTCGGGTAAAATCGGCTCGAGTCGACTAAGAGAGTGAGAGAATATGTAGACAACATGTCACTGCTGGACTCGCTTGTCTTGATGAAGTGTTCACTTCTGTCATGTGGTATTAAGCACACATTAAGTTTTTTGACTTAAAAAATCTTTAGGCTCGCTGAGAGCACTTTATTTGTGGGTATTTAATGAGATTAAGCAGTGACGATCGGTCATATAACGCTTATGCGGGAAAAGTCGGCTTCAGTCGTCTAAGAGAGCGGGAGAGCATATAGTTGTTACAATTTGGGCCATCTGCATATGTGTAATAAAAACACATTTATCACCCGTCGTCGTTTGAACTAATAATATTGAAACTCTTTTATAACCGTCTTCTTTTGTTTACTTTGGGTTTACATTTTTTATTAGAAAACAGCGCCCATTGTTATTGTACTCTTTTATGGCAGATTGCGCCGAGTTATTAGCCAGGTGTGGCGGATTAATCCGACTTAGATACGGCAGACATATTGCATTTGTGCAGTATAAAACAATGACCTGATGGAGAGATCAGTCGGTCGAGCGATAACGACGAACGAAACGAGACGTGTGTACATTAGGAATTGATTAGTGACAGACTTTGCGCTGTTATTTGAATTACAACTTTCTGCATTATGATTTGGATTTGTTGTGTCCGATTACATTTGTACCTGTAATATAGGTGTTTGTATAGTTCTAAATAAACTCTATAATAACTCCAACGCCATTTTAATTCGAGACCCGTAACTCGTAACATAGTAAACGCGACACTACTACACTCACTCAGCGAGCGTTCTTCAACTTGATGAAGTTTTCACTTCTGTCGTGCGCTTGAAAGCATACATTTTTTTTTCCAAGTATATGTTGATATGCTCAAGTGTCAGACGTAATAGGAGATTGGACAGTCAACTGAGATACTATTATAAAATTACAAAACGTCGTAGTCTCGTAGATTTTGTACGAGGCATACTTCGACGACCTTTGTCCGGGCTGTGGGCTTTCATTAAGTAAAATAAAATTTGTTCACACGTAAAAGAATTGAAACAAGGTGTGATAAGGGATGGGAGGAATTCTAAATTTCGTGACGTCACATTTTATCTTCTTCTTATATAAAAAAATTAATGGTTGTCTGTATGTTTATTATAAAATCGTAAACTATACATTTGATTAAGTGATGAGCTTTAGCAAAGTTGTTGTGCATGAGCCAGAGAAGGTTTCTGAGTTGGTTCACAATTGGACCCGGTAGCTGGCGCTGCTGTCAACATATCGATTGCAGCTTTTCCGGGCAGGACGACGTTTGCCGGGAAAGCTAGTATATTATATCGTTACTAAGCTTCAAAACATTTTAAACTCTATCTGTATGAGCATAATGTTATAATTTCCTTCTCTCGGAGGATTCGAGCCATAGATTTGTGTTAATATCTTTTTAGTGTCGCCTTTTCGTTTCATCCAGTTTGAAATCACAACGATTCTAGAGAAGTTTCACTTCAAAAAAAGATATTAATGAATTAAATTAAATATTGCTAATATTATATACAAGGAAAATAAAGTGACACAGATTATTATATCCAACCAACTTTTTCGGGACAATAGGTTTTCTCATTAAATCGGACTCAATAATTGAAGGAGGCTCAATCCGGATCCGGAACGAAATAGGGTACCGTTGTGTCCGGATTATTGATGATGATGTCCTATTGTAGGGTTTCTTGTGATTCCCCGGACAATACCGCCCGTGAGTTGTCCGGGGGAAATAATTAATTTTGTTTTGTATGTGTTTTTGTGATTTAAAAAAGTACGAACAATTTATTGTGTTAAGAAATTCAATATTAGAAATAAAGACACAAAATCATTTTATATGGAACAAATTATATTAAACTGTCTTTTAAGACGTGCCATAAAAATGGCCGGGACATTTGTGGCCTTACTTATAATCGTTTGTTAAATTTTAAGAAGCTGCTCAGCAACTGATTAACGAAAATCTTACCCATAAACTCTTCTTAAGGATAAGAAGTGGTGGTAAACTCATAAATAGCTGTTTAAAATACCCAACATCGAGAGGTAGTTTAAATGACTGCTAAGAGGCAGGAAGGCAAGTTTTATTTGAAACAGTCGATGATTAGGGGTTTAACAGTCTCTTATTTAAGAGATGGCTAATCATTTCTTAACGAAATTATTATAAGTGAGGCCCTTGGGGGGCTACGCCATATAATAATGCACCAAGGACAAGCCCCGGCCAGTGTAGGACTATTGTGGGGATATCGGGACTATGGCGTCTGCCCGTCGCAAACATTCGGGGAATATGAAAAAATGGGCAGACGGTAACTCCCCTGCCATAGAAGACAGGGGCAACATGGGTGTGAGTGGCTAAGTGGTGTAGAGAGGTGGGCTGAAGGTTCACCGAAGCTACTTGTGATTTTATCATTTCCACCCCTGGAGCTTGACTCTTAGCTCCACTCCGTACTGGCTGACTAAGGCAAGCACGGGGGGGGGGCTTTGCCTTGGCCCTCGGAGACAGGTACGAGGTGTCGCTACTCACCTAAGGCTTCGCAACAAAGCTTATCAAACTAATTGTTGTAAGATATGACAAAGTAACCCTGTAGCGAGTAAGATAGTCAAACGACTAATAAATATACCGCATACATGTATTAAACGAATAAATAAAAAAAAACGAGAGAGCGGGGTGAGTCTTATTGCCTTGGCAGACGTTTTGCTTTTTATGTGGCGGTACCGCCCTGAACTGTCTGCAGGACCAATGGTGGTGCCGACGATGCTGCGCTTGGTTTGCTGGACAGCCGGGGACGACCTCACAGGCGCACTGGTGAACGAGTCGCCTGGGTCTCCAAGGAGAAGAAAAAGAACCCAAAACGTGGGTTATAAACACTAAATATATTATAATTTACTTTAAAAAGATACTATAATATGATAGTACTAAATAATCTTAATAATGTTAATTTTATCGTTTTATCGTGGTGGTGGTTTGAAATTTTACAACCGAATTACCGAGCATCGATGTGCCGTCCAAACGCGCGGCCTGCGACCCGCCGCGACCGGTTTCTCAGACCACGCTATGTTAGCGAAACACTCGGCGATGCTCGTGTTTATTATTTTATTGATATTTATTTTAAAAAAAAATATGTTTTAAAAAAATATTACGTTACAACCCGCAGATATTTGGTAAGGGATTTGTGTTTGTATTTGATGGCTCCTACACCTAGACTAGAGTATGCCGCCATAACAACCTTGAGTTGTGTTCCGGCATTAGTGGCCAGGTTCTGGTCTCCCTGTTGAGCGGAGGCATATTAGTAGCACCATTGAAATTACAAATATCCGTAGGCGATGATAATAGCTTTCCATCACGTGGGTCGTCAGCTTGTCTCCTGAATTCATGCAATAAAAAATGATAATTTTGAACAAAACTTAAAGGAGGCTTAATTATGGGAGTCATATGTTATTTGTAATTTTCATCATTTTAAGTTATTTATTAATTTAATAGTTTATTTTTAATATATAATTGTATTTTTTTGCTATTGTAATTTCATAGTTCAGAAGATTTTTTTTTTTAATATATAATCAAAAGAGTCTCCTATGTATATGAAAAATTGAATAAACTTTTTATATTCGAGTGCCCTAAATCACTAGCGGTGTTATTCATATTGAGTTAGAGTAAGTTTGTAGCCTTCTTTGAGGTTCTTAAAGAAGCCTACAAATTTACCGTATGAAACTTGTGCTTTGCTTTAATATTATTACCCATTTTTGTTGTAATTTTTGACGTGACAACTTCTCTTGGGAGGGTAAACCGCTTCGTTACGTAACGCGTTACGGCGCCAGTCTGTCTGGCGTCTTTTTCTCTCACTTCTGTCGGGCGTCCCAAGACACACACGTTCTTTTTTTATATAAAATCGTATGGTATATTGTAGCTCATGATTCCTTTGATAAATAAAATAAATTCAACTGCCGAAACCTTTCTAAAGAAATCGCCGAGCCTTAAACTGTTAGAAGGTAACAAACACTTTACAGCTTCATATACCTCAAAGTCGTCCTCAAACTTAAGGGTCAGGTCTCAATGACCTCTAAAGGGACCCTTTTTAATGAACGCTCCAAGCGGCAAACATAAAAGCCTGAGACTTATATCTTCCCCTAAAGATAAGAGGTCCATAATGATTTGCCAGTTATGACACGAGTTCGGCGTCTGAAAGGTCTTCACTGGAGCAAACTCTTTTGATTCGCAACTTTTCTGTAGAATATGGACCCTTTTTGACATTGGCCATTCTCGTAATATATGAGAGAGATATATAGTATGGAGGGTACAAGTAAGGAGAATCATCTCATATAGGAAAATAGTTGAAGTGTCCCGTTGTTAGCATATATATAACAGTTCAAAAACCGTTCACAACAGCGCTGATGTAGACAAAGCGAATAGTATGAATGTAGCTGTTTTAGACAAATGTCTATATATGTCGAGTTAGTAAAAAATATATCTTTGGCGACTAGAGTAGTAGCTGACAGTATCCTGTTATAAAACGTCAACATACAATCATAATGATAAGTACGATGGGCGGTCTTATCGCTGGGAACGATTTCTTCCAGACAACCTTAGGATGGACAGAAATATAAGGTAATAATATAGTGTGGCGAATGATGGTGGAACCATCTAGTTAGTTTTAGAACTTTTGCAAAAATCTAGAAAAATCTAGAACGAAAAGACAAGGACGGATATCTTTAGAAAAGGATAGACGATAAACGAAAGAAAGAGATAGATAGATGTTAGAAAGAGATAGACGACAAAAGAGAGAAAGAGATAGATCGATGTTAGGAAGGGATAGAAGTATAAACGAAAGTTCCCGAACAGAAGGTTCGGGAAAGAAAAGACAGAGATAGATAGATGGGTTCTAGAAAATTCTTCCAGGTATATAAACAGCGTAAGGCGCGCTTACCGGGCGGTTTAAAGTTGAGTTTAGTAAAAGACGGTGAAACGACAAGTGCGACAATAAAGAGTTTTTAGAGAAGGTTAATAGAGGACAGAGACGAACTAAGTGGTGAATTTAGTGACAAGTTTGGTGGACAGATACGTGAAGGAGGTGTGTGGCGTAGTTCAAGAGACGAGTTGGAAGCAAGCTACACGCGATAATATCGGAGGTGGTCCGCGCAATATCGGCGACGGTATTGAGGCTGTGACAACTTATCGACAGGACTGTGCATCGTTGGTCGTGCGAATAGGGGCAACCCTGCAGAGAGGTACTACGTGCGGCTGTGTAAGTCAATAAAAAAAGCTTTTAAATTAAAAACTGGTGTTTTCTTCCAATCCATAAGTGCGTACCCCCGCTCGCACGTAACAATAATAATGCGTAAATATAAGGAAAAATTTACTATATTATAATATATATTTATCTAAATATACAAGTTGTGTGCCTGCAAACAACACCATCCCAAGCACACAACTAAATAACATTATTATTCAGTTATTCAGTGCATGACAAGAACTATGAATGTCAAAGAAGCAAGTGAGGTGTGTAAGAATAAGCCTAAATGGCGCTCTGTTGTTCGTGCCTACCCCGCAAGGGACCTGGCGTGAAGTTATGTATGTATGTATGTATTCAGTTAAAATTTTCAGATAGTGTTGTTTGACGGGTTCATTAAACGAATGCACAGACTTTGCTTGTTTTATGTTTTGAGGTAGTGAGTTCCAAAGCCTTACAGCTTGCGCAGTGAAAGGTTTGTCATAAAACTGTGTAGTATGTGTAGGCATTCTTAGTCGGTAATTCAAGATGGTCTCAGAATCCTCGAATGACCGTCTTGAAGAAAGTGAAAACGGCTTTTAAGATACGGGGGCGTTTTAGGATTGAACAATATATTGTAATACGTTAATCAGTGATTTTATTTCGTGAATTTTGAATAAAAAGCTGAGTAATTTTGTAATTATAAATTTTATAAAGCACCATATTATACTACTCTAATAATTTTTGGCGCTTTCTTTAAAATTCACCCTGATACCAAAGTGGCGCCACCCTAATTTAATACATTACGATGGACACTTCTTCATATACTTCATACACTTCTTTTTCTCATTTAGCTTGCCTAGAAGAGATCGCTTTGAGCGATAAGGCCGCCTATTGTATTGCCTAGATATGGTCTGTCTCTATCTAATATATAAAATTCTCGTGTCACAGTTTTCGTTGCCATACTCCTCCGAAACGGCTTGACCGATTTTGATGAAATTTTTTGTGCTTATCCGGTATCTATGAGAATCGGCCAACATCTATTTTTCATCCCCCTAAATGTTAGGGGTAGTCCACCCCTAAAATTTTTTATTTACTTTTTAGACAAAATTTTTAATTTCTATTTTTTTATGATACATCATACAAAAACACACACAACCCTAGATTTTCAACCCTCTACGATCAACCCCTATTTTTTACCGGGCAGGACGACGTCTGCCGGGACAGCTAGTAATTGTATATTTCGATGTCCAATAAAGTGTTATCTATCTATCTATATTTGTTGTATTAGTCTCGGTTTACATCATCACTCGACGTTGAATACTACTCTGCCATCTGAACTATCATTTAATATCTACCTCTCGCAGCTGCAAGTCGATAATTGAAATTGTGTTTAGAGGTTGAAACTGGAATAAATATGTTGGTATCGTGCATTGTAATTTTTTGAAGTTCATATTCCCACTGTAGTAACATTGAAAGTTCCTATTCGTACCTATACCAGAACGTTGTCCCAAATTTCACTTAACCTTCAAGCGTCAGGTCACGCGGCCCATCGAACCCTTTTTCAGTGAATCCCTGAATAATACATGCTCCCAAACTGGGCGTGACCATAGATGGCACGTGAAATGCTTCATTGGCCCTCCGTCTCATGTATGAGCAGGTAAACACCTGCGCAAATGGGTCAAGGCCCAAGGATGTTACACGGATCCTTTTTGTCTTGGCGCAAGTGATAAAATGTAAGAGGTGTAATGAATGATAGCAGATCATGATGTTGCACGCCGACAAAGTGAATGCACACCTGGAAATTGTGAGCTTTCTCGCATTTTGATTTCTTTTGTTTACTTTGTGTTTAAAATTTATAATTAAAACAAAAACATCCTATTGTTATTGTACTTGTTTATGGCCGCAGGTGTGCAGATTACGTTTCCTCAGAAACTTCAGTCCACGCAGTCAATTGTTGTACTTTACAGTTTAGTATTAAAGAATGCCCGAATGGGGGGGAGAAGGTTGAAGCAGTCATAGTTTTCGCACTTTGCGCGTATTATTAAATTGTGCAGTTTGTACTGGTTGTCCAGTAATACTTGTACCTGTGTCTTACTTGTTTGTATATTTCAAATAAATTCTATAGTAATTGCAACGGTATTTTAATTCGAGTTCCGCACTCGTAACAATAATAAAGAAGAACATAACATCCAAAACCCTTTTAAAAGTGAAACGGAATTTAAAAAGATACTTAGAAGGAATAAATAAATAAGTTTTATATATATTATTTAAAATTATAAAAATGCCGCTATAAGTTGAAGCTATTTAAAAAAAATTATATACACTATACAAACGATGGAGAATACGATGCATTTTTATTTCTCGTATGTTTGTTCGGGATTCATGTAATAACTACAGGTCAAATTTTAATGCCGTTTCCTCTGATCGGCAGCGAATTCTTAGACTTCCGTCTTGCGCTATTTTTATCCCGGAAATAATTTAAATGGGTCAAATTAAAAAAAAATCAAATTGCGATGTGATGATGATTTCCAGACAATAGGATTTTATTCAATAAAGTGTGTGATATTTCTATCCCGGAAGTTCCACGGGGACTCCCCAAGAGCAGTTCGTACTAGTTCGGGTGCAAAAAAATTTGCTTATTCTGACATAGTTTTCACTAAAACGATAACTTACATTATTTTTTCAAAGCTGCGGTACTTTGTGTCGCAGGAATTTCAAGTCAAGCGTGGACAAAGACGCGGACATATCCTATTATTATATATATCAATAAGTGGTTTTAATTTAAGTTCTTATATCTCAAGTCGCGAATTAATCAAACTTCCAATTTTTCGCTAGTTTCTATAAATTGCACCACAACTAGTGACGATTACTCGCCTTGAGAGTACATCCATGTTTTATCTCATGAATATTTAATCTATGACCCGGTGAGCGTTTTGATTCAATACTCTATGAAAGCCATGACCCTGGATTAGGATATACCGGTCCTTTAAAGGTCTACCAGGCACACAAAGATACAATACGGCCACTGTGGTTAAGAGGGTTAATCCTTTACCGGCTTACCTTATTGCGACGCAGAAACTCCGGGTTGGATTCCTGGCATTGTAACTTAGGTAACTTTCTGTTATTTGCTATGGTCTGGGTGTCAGTGAGCGGCCACACATTGCTTCGTTGTAAATTACCCATAAGCGTTACTTGCTTAGCTTGAGGATATTATGCAACGTGTGTTTTTGTTTGCCGATTTTTTTTGTTTAATAAATATAATGCAAAAGGTAAGCCTGCCTTTGCAATTCGATAACAAATTCGTAGACATTATAACAAGGCTCCAAACGAAGTTTTCATGGCACATGCTAGTTGATAAATAGGACTCTTAAATAACAATCCGTATAAAAGATGAGATCCTTTCATCAATTACTGATCGCAATCCCCGTCCCAAGGGACATCGTTACTTAAACCCCACTCGAATATGAAAACCAAATTATAGTTTTTCGGTACATTAATAGGACGTCCCTTGAGAGCGCGTGATGTAGGGTTGAGCTATTTCGGTATATCGATAAAAATACCCTAAGTTCAAAACTTAAAACTCTATATTTATCGATAGACTTAACAATTAAATTATAAAACATTTGAATAGTTGTACGCACTTTGCTGCCAAGTTTTTTTATTTTTTCTTGTGCATGAGTTTAGTAGACAGGCAGACAACCCACCTGACGGAATGTGCTGCCGCTCTATAAAGGAAGAGTGGACTTGGTCACAAATGACGGAAAACCACCCAAGGTTGCTATGGCGGCATACTCTAGACCTGAGGTTGGTAGCCATCCAGATGGGCCGGACTATTGTTTGCTTTGTCGCCTTTTACGAGAGGCCACTCGGCTGGAGGAAATTGTATGAGTTCACCGTTCCTGCACTGATAAAGCAATAATATATGAGGATAAGGCAATCACCTTGATCTCATACGTTCGCCTAATCAGAGTGATGCAAGGAAGTTGCGACGATCACAAAGCCGCTAACAAATCCCCAGAAGTTACTGAAAGCCAATCAAAACCCAAGATGGCCATCGAACGCCGCAGACTAACCAACAAGAGCCTTCGAGAGACCACCATTTTGGGGAAAGGCTTCAACGGCTTCTAACTCCGCTACCAATTGACGCCCGCAAAGTAGAAGTTGGGGCAAAAAGATTTTTCTCAAGATCCCGACCTCTCTCTGCCTTTAATATGGCCAAAGAGGAAAAGACCATGTGCAAGAAAGTACGTGAATTGTGTATATAAGATTAATGAAGAAACCTATAACATTTTAATGTGGTCATATTATGTTTCTGTATCTCGTAAGAACTTTCTCACTTGTGGAGTAATATTTACGATTTTTATACACAGTTTTATTTAATTATTATGGACCAAAACTTCATAATTATTCACTCATTTAAATTGTAATCTAAATAAAATTCCTAGTAAATATACTAATAATAACTATAGTATTTTCATCAGCCATAATAAATACATTTCAGCTGTACAAACAAACAATCATTATACAAACATAATATATTACACATTTATAATCATGTAATGCTGGACCTCGGATCCCGCACAGTTGGTCCGCTGGTTAAAGTAATTTTGGTTAAGTGATATTATTTCGGAGAATTTATGGGAGTGAGATGTAACAAATCACGGTAGTATTAGTTAGTAATAACAAATCCTGTACAAAAGCCAATGGGGTAATAAGCACCACTAACCTCGAATCGACCTTCAATGCGGGAGCTAGATAAGCTCCTGAAAGTGCACGGCACTAATGAGTCTTCGGGTGGCACTTTAGATCTTCGATTTACGGCCCACCTCACACCAAAAGCGAGCATGGCTTGTATTTGAGTATAATGTGATAGATAAATTAGAAGTGAAACGTTCACTTAGTCTTATCAAAGAGAAAATTCAGGACTGAATTTTTTTAAAGTTATTAAACTTGCCAACAACTGATACATTGATATGCTTAAATTGAATATACATATTAATGGTCTTATACTAAACTAGCCGTTCCCGCCCGCTTCGCCCGGCGACTGACAAACAAACAAACAAATTGAGAAAACATGGAAAAATATATAGCCTATAACCATCTACGATTAATTCCGCGTCGCATGGTTGTGGTTTCATGCTGATCGGTCCAGTAGTTTTCGAGTTTACCTCGGACAAAGAAAACAAACTTTGCTTATATATATATACAGTATCTTACAGACAATCATAGCCGGCTTAATATAAAGAAAATATACAAAAAACAGGATAAACGCTAGACTTAGGTTTTATTGATTAATACTGAGTGAATGTATTTTTTAAATTGGTATAAGGGGTCATGATGTATATCTATACTGTTCATTTTATTATACAGCGTGTTTCAGACCTTACGACAATAAATCAGACCACGTTTTCTTCATGACGTACTCTGCCCAAATACAAAAATGAATCAAGGTAACTCTTTGGTTTAGCCACAGGACCTCATTTTTCATTTCAGTATATCACAATAACATGTATCAGTTATTGTGTCTAAATCGGTAGGTTAGTGACCAATGTATCATGTTGCCAGCTCGTCTCTTCATCATTAAACGCGGAAGTTGTTCATTCTTACGCTCTCGCTCGCGAACCAATATTTACAAGATGTTCTGTTTTTTATTCCCTTTTTATCGCAATTAATGTGTTTGGAAATTTCAAAATTTTAATTTTGACATTACGGTTGATTTAATAGTACCAAAAAATTTGTATGGAGTACGACAGCTAAATTTATGATTTATTGTCATTTGAAATGAAACACGCTGTATAACCTGCATATACGAGGAAGAGGCCAGTTAAAACCAAGAGCTGTTTTGCGCAATAGCGGTATAAAGGGTTTGATCGCGTTTACGCGGAAACCTAGTGGGGGCAGCGAATTCGCGTGGGTTGAACACCGCTTTCACTATGCAAAGGCGACGAAAAACAGCAGCAACACGCATTTATAAAACTACCCACATCAGCATAAAATGTGAGGATACAACAATATTTTAGTATGTCATTTTTATCCACATTACAGTTTAAATATGGAACATCTCCCGAATAGAGCAACCCTCAACTTTTGTCGATAATTGTTCACATGGTCAAACGATGTAAACGCGAAGTGGCTTGAATTGTGAGTGGACAATTTCGTGATGGTTACTCGCAAGAGTTGATTCGATTGTGCTGCTTGATTTGAGGGGTGGCTTACTCTGCCTTTTTAAGCCAAATTTAATTACATTATGTTTACTTTCAAAGCAGCAAACAAGAATGTACCTGGAATGTTAGCGACACAACCGTTTGTCCGGAGCTTTATAGTTACCCTCATGTTGCGTGCTCACTATTGGGCAACGGCAAAATCCCGAATCTAGCCACTGGAGACGTCTTGCGTGAAATATCATGAATAATAAAACTACGTTTTAACGGTTTTAAGCGCGGTAATTTATTTTATTTAGGTTTATCCGACGTTCAACTAAATGTGTATTTTTTATTTTAAAAAAGTATTTTTTATTATTTAGCTCATTTTACGACAATAGGGCTTTTAATGTGGTAGGACCAGCCAGAAATAATTATCGTATTAATTTTGTGCGATATATTAAAGAATATTACTTACTGTATGTTTCCCAAACAAATTAAATAAATAAATAAATCCCAAAGCGCCCAATGTACCTAAAGTTTTCACTTTAAAAAAATGTTCTTTGTGGACTGCTTTACATCGTGAACTGAGAGAAAGAGAATTCTGGAATTTTTCAACATTTTAGGGAGTCTGGGTCGTTTAATTACTAGAATTAGTTAAAATAACGGCTTTCGCAAATACAAATTGTAACAAAAACATACGGACGGACCCTTTTTTGATTAATCAGCGCTTGAAATTGAAGCCTGGTAAGGGCTTACACAGATGACGAACAAATCAAATGAATATTTGTGTGTCCATACTAATTTATGTCATAAAATAAATAATTTTCTATTAAATATTACAAGAATATATATATAAATCAATTGCTGTTCTTTAGTCTCGCTAAAGCTCGAGAACTCCTGGGATGATTTGGCTAATTTTGGTTTTGTATTATTTGTGGAAGTAAAGGAAAGGTTTAAGAGGTTAATAAATATGACAAAAAATGCTTGTAATATAGTAAAAATAGCAATTTAGTTTGCCCGTAGATACTGTTCCTACCTGTCAAACATTTGATGTTCGTACCGTCGTTCAGAAATCAACGTTTTTTTTTTATCGATTCTGATGCGGTACGAAGTTTTTCGGGTCAGATACATTATGTATCATAAACACAATCTATATAAGATGTTATAGCTTAATAGTTGATGCTTCTTCCAATTACATGGGATGGAATTATAGTAAGAGAGTATAAACCGTTGAACCGGTTTTTCTGATCTACACATATGGATAATAGGAGCGGACAACTAAATCATAATTAATATATTATAATTTTATGCAATCGTACAAATCTATGACGTCATAGGTTTTACAAGTAAAAGGCAATAAAAAATATTTCTGTCATTATACTTTTAAGTCCATTTTTGTTTTCACATGAAATTTCAATTAAAACTTGAATAAATGTATTCATATTAAATATAATATTTTATTTTTATTAAGATGTATATATAGTTATATTTAGTTCATATTTTTCTTTTATTATTATTTTTATTTATCTTTGATTTCTCAATTAGAAGATTTAAAGAAATTATTACTAACCACCAAACTTCTTTGAAGTCGTTTTAATTTGAAACTCGATGAAACGAAACTAAAACAAAATATTCCATCATTTAAACACTATGCTCATAAAAGTAGACTTACAAGTATTTTGAAGTTTTGTGGTTCATGAATCAACTTGAAATTAGAGTATTTGTTTCCTAATTTAGTTATCATAAGCCTCTGGTGTCATTTGTTAGAAGTGAAAACATGGAATCTGAATAATGTGTTGTAATATGTCTTAAATATGTTATATACAAAATGGAATACTTTGCTTTAAAATATAATAAAAATAATAAACCTTATAATTATTTTATTTACAATACTCCTGATACTTTATATTTATCTCATTCTGTTGTAGGTTATTTTTTCTGAAATTTCACCTCTATCATGTATGAATGGCATACACACAATTATTTCCAAATTCATTCCCACATTAAAGTCTGTCTAGGCTCCTCCCTGGCTGTGATGTAGGGTTCTTATAGTAGTTAGTGGACTGTTATTACATGATGAGCTTTATTTCGACCACGGTACAGGTATTATACCAGACAAAGGTAAACAATGTGCGGTTTAATGTATGTGTAAGCGTAGCCAGATGATGTAAGGCGGAATGATGTATGATTGCAGTATTGGCGGCTTCCCTCCTAGCAAAGTAGAACCAGTAAGCTGCAACATATTTGCAACGTGGTTAATTTGATTTGATTCGTTTCAATTTTGAAAATTTATTGACATTGCAAAGCAGCTCATTAAATAAAGGCCATTGGTATCTCTGAAATATATTTGGGCGCAGCAAATCCGTCTAATAACCTATGACGTCACACTAACAAAAAGTGCGCGTTATTCGACAGCCCTAAACCACTTTCTACTTATCCCAGCCCACGGTAAAGGGTTTACAGTTCTCCCTTTACGAATCAAAGTTACTCTAATTGCCGCCACAATTACGCAGAACGTATGTAAGTTTATTTTGGGGCCTGATTATTCCGGGCCCGTAGTTAAGCGTCCTTATGTTATCTAACCGCTGGTAACTGGTTATAACCAGCTGTAACCGCCGCTAACTGGTTATAAACCGGTATAATGTAATGTTTGTTGATTATACGTGTATCTTACTGTTTCAATTTGGGTTACACCACTTAGGATATTTGGTTGTCCCATTATTTTAAAGGTTTTATGTTTTGGGTTATAGGAGACCCAAACCTTTCCAATTAGAACATGTTAATATAGAGTCTATTTATACCATTTATTGTATACACTGTCACAAACATAAAGTTACAGAGGTGTTCTTTGTTGGACAATTTGTGCTTTCAGACGCAAAATGTAGGCAATTTGTAGTGGTGCCTGGCCGCTATGTTTCTGGTGACACAAAATCGCTTTGTCAGCAGTTTTTGCGGTCGGGCAAATACGACGTGTGTTCGTCAGGCTTACCCGATAATTGCGACAGATCGATTTCATCTTGAGTAACACATCCGCCTACACCGTGACATTACGTGTAAAATGTACATTTATGTGTGGACAATATACTGTGTAAATAGTTAAAATCTAAAACCTGGTTTAATTTCGCTCACACCTCAAGAAAACCTTCTGATTACTCGAAACCGCAGTGGCTATATAAGGAACCACGTACTATCCTCACAGTGGTGACATCATCATTTGCACCACATACTATTAGAGAAGCGCAAAACAATGGCACATATTTCTAACTCATTTTTAGCGTCAGTTAATCAATTTCAACATATAATATTAATGGAATATAATTATTTCAAATTAAGTTTAAATATATTAACACTAGCTTCTGCACGCGACTTGGTCCGCGTGGAATAGTTTAAAAAAAGTTAGCTTAAAAAAACCCCCGATTTTGAAACATTCTTCATTGGTGCTCCGCTCCTTTGGATCTTAGTGTAAGGATATATAGTCTTTTTCGATAAATGGGCTAACTAACACTGAAAGAATTTTTCTAATCAAACCATTAGTTCCTGAGATTTTTTTATTGCAGGAGATCAGCAGACAGGCAGACGGCCCACTTGATGGACAGCGGTTACCATCGCCTATAGACATTTGCAATACCAAAGGTGTTACAAATGCGCTGCTGCTCTATTAAGGGAGAATGGAAACTGGCCACTAATGCCGGAACCCAACTCAAGGTTGTTATGGCAGCATACTCTAGATTATCGCGTTCAAGCAAACAAACAAACTCTTCAGCGTCGTATTAGTATAAGATATGCTTTTTTGTAGTAAATTTCCTAACTTTACGTTTAGATATATTAAAATTTTGTAATATCCACAACCTGATCTGATAGTCGGTTGTACAATTTTGATCCCAAACAAAATATCCTTTATTTAAATCATAACTCATTGGTACTTGACATCTTTGTCTTCCGTGACCGCGGCTACTGAAAAATGGCCGAAACGTCGTAATAATAAAAATCAAATAAAATATCGCGCTTAAAACCGTTAAAACCTAGTCGCGGAAACTTAAGAAAATTCTTTCTCTCTATTTAATTTTATATATTTCGAAAATTTCATAATATAACACAAAATAACCATATTCATCCAAAATCAACAAAGCTAGTGAAACAAAACCTGCGCACGTTTTTTTTAATTTTCTTTACTTAATTTTCCACGTAAACAATAAAAGAAATTAATGATATTGTTTCATGTTGTTATGAAAGGGAGTACACCAAATTGTGTAGCATTTGTTAGGGAGATTAGCTGCTCATTTGCTCACAGGAAAATGTAGGAAAAAAGCCCTTTAAGACAGGGTGACCATAATTTCAGAAATTAAGCAAACTATCTTTAATATTTCATGACACCATTTTAAATGAATTAAATAAATATTTATCATATTTGTTATAATGTAATCGCTGACATGCTCAGGTCGTATATCTTTTTTATAACATACTGTACGATCGTAGCACCTCGTCACGCTTCCGGTTCTTTCATAGTGACTCAAGATTCCTGACCTCGTCGGATAATTTGCTTTTCGGAAGCACTAACTAATGTATATCGTGTTGGTTATTTTTGTATGTACTTATACATATACTTTTATAGTCTAAATATATATATTTAATTTGCGTGTAGTATAGATCAGTATTTATGAAACTACGCCAACACACTATTTTTAATGAGATTCTGTCCATCCAACGGTTGACAAGAGTAAGATTTAAGCAATAAATAAAGCCACTTATGCACACACTGGTCTAGAGTATGTCGCCATAACAACCATGTGTTGTGTTCCGGCATTAGTGACCAGGTTCCAGGCTCCCTAAAGAGAGCAGCAGCGCATTCGTAGCACCTTTGGTGTTGCAAATGTCCATAGGCGATGGTAACCGCTGTCCATCAAGTGGGCCGTCTGCCTGTCTGCTGATCTCCTGCAATAAAAAAAAAAAAAACACACCTTACAGCATTTGAGATATGAAATGAAATGAAATATTTATTTTTACATAAATTTAGTTGTATACTAACTATCTAATTCCGTCAGCAACCAAAAGTGAGTCTATCAGTTATCTCGATGTGCAGGTTGCATCACGATGTTTTCCCTCACCGTTGTTAGCACGTGGTAATTGTCACAATATTCGCATTAGATCAAGAAACTGGCTAAGTGGTGCACACGTTCCGGCCAGGATCGAACCCGCGCCCTTTGAGTTTAAGACTCATGCGCTAGCCATTACGCAACGACAATTTCTTATTTTTTAAACTATAACTTTATTGTACCATAGAACATTCTAAGGGTAAAAAATAATGTAATTATAATTTGTCCCAGAAAATCTGTAATTTTTGGTCACTCGACTTTAAAATAACAAATTTTCGTGTTAACAAAGCAAGTCTTTTTACTGCTCACCGCTCCTAAACACATTCATTCGTTTAAGCATATTAACCCTCTTGCAAAAAATACCCAGTTCATTTTGGGCAAAATTACACGTCAGTGGTGACTAGTTGAGGGTTCTTTAGTTAATTTTCACCTGAGACGTGATTGTGCGTTGATTTTGCATTTTATTAGATACAGTTTAAAATTTTATTGTATTTGCATTATTAAATAATAATTTTTAGTAAATAAGTACCGAGACCACCTCCACTTTGTTCGAGAATAGCAACCTATGACGTCATATTTTTAACGATGCAAATAGCGTATAAACAGTAATTATAATTGTTTCTATGATTAACTAGCTGTACCTGTCATGCCCTTAAAAAATAAAAACCTAGAAACTGATTGCAGCAATTGTTAATCTAAGCCATTCTCGAATCTACTTGAAAAAACACAAAAAAATCATCAGAATCGATCTCTCCTTTACAGAGGTGTTCAGCGGCGCAACCTACCGGGTCCAATCGTGAATCTAAATCATCCGAGATCCACTTGAACACACACATAAGTAATTTCCCTAAATCCTGGAACCCGATTGCAGCACCATCTGCCTGATTCAAATTTGAATCTAAACCCTCCCGGGATCCACTTGAACATACTCAAAAATAATTCAACTAAATCAGGCAAACAAATTGAGTTTAAATGCAGTCACCATTGCCGAAATATCACATAACAATTGAATTGCTGACAGGTGTTGTAACTGATGTTTTAATGAATGAATATTATATTTTATATATATTTATATACTTACTAGCTGTCCCGGCAGACGTCGTCCTGCCCGGTAAAAAATAGGGGTTGATCGTAGAGGGTTGAAAATCTAGGGTTGTATGTATTTTTGTATGTTGTATCATAAAAAAATAGAAATTAAAAATTTTGTCTAAAAAATAAATAAAAAAATTTAGGGGTGGACTACCCCTAACATTTAGGGGGATGAAAAATAGATGTTGGCCGATTCTCATAGATACCGGATAAGCACAAGAAATTTCATCAAAATCGGTCAAGCCGTTTCGGAGGAGTATGGCAACGAAAACTGTGACACGAGAATTTTATATATTAGATTATTTTATTCCGTAGGAAGACAATTCTAAGAACACGAAAATCATAGAAATTGCTCCAACTGTTCTTGAGTTATAAATGGTGTAACTAACACGACCTTGTTTTACATATACAGATGTCTTCCTTACATTAAAGATCTCCTTTTGAAGTGAAATTTATATATTGACATTAACAAAAAGCGTTACGGCCGTAGTGAAAGGCGGCATAATTTTATAGTAAACGTGGTGAAAGACGGCATAATGTTAGAGTAGATTATACATCTTTTTATTGGTTCCGAATCGAATGCAGTTTTTTGTTTGATAAAACAAAATGTGTTTAAATAAAAAATGCGCTCATTAAAATGAACCTAACGTAATTATAATAATTTGCAGTAATCTTACGAAAAATCGAAATGTGTGCTGGGACACATGGTCGAAGTGAAACCTCAACGGACAAGTGGACAAACGAATCGCAACAAAATTTTAACTTGAAGTTTTACGGGTAGATTGTAAATGTATTTGTCCAATTTGAAAACCTGCCCATAAAACTTTTATTTAAAATTTTGTTGCCGTTCGTTTTTCCACTTGTCCGTGGAAGTTTCCCTTTAATATGTGCCCCAGCACACATTCTAGAAGTGAAACTTCTCTATCGGCGTTGGAAAAAATTTAGCGTCACATTTTTCGGTTACGCGTCACAATTTCCCGTTACGCGCAATCTTTTTGAAGTGATACTTCTTTATTGGCGTTGGAAAAATTTACCGTCACATTTTTCGGTTACGCGTCACATTTTTTCCGTTACGTACCATCTTTTTCTTGCCTCTACCACGGTTGATTCGAACGAAGAGTAATTATAAGGTAAAATGAAATAATTTCGTGAATGACGTTTCACGTCTTACTTACTTTTTCGTTACCTGACGATTTCTGCCAGTGCCATTCTGCTGTAAAACACGATAAAGAACTAAAAAACTTCGTTCCAAAACCAGCAACTGGCAAAAGAAAGCAATATGCGTTCAGCTCAAAAATGCCGTGGTTACTTCACGCAATTTTAATTTCAACATCACACGAAGAAAAACGAGCACCACTAATGACGAAGGAGTAGATGAATGAACAAATAGGTCACAAATGAACGGTTAATGCTCACTGACAGTGAATGATTTGGGAACGTTAATCACTCAGAAGGGTTGTTTCGAAAAAAGACCGAATGAGTTATGTTACGAGCTACGTAACTTATTTGCAAATTTGATTTAACGCTTTGTTTGGCTTTAATTGATATTTGTTTTTCGAAAGTTATATTTCATTTGATTGGCTGATTTAGATTGACATGTTTTATAGACTGTTAATAATTTAATGTAATAAGCGCTCTACATTCTCGCGAGCACAAGAAACAAAACCCATGAAAAATTTTCGATTGGAAAGCTATCATAAACGTATTTATAAATCAATATAATAATGTTACGAGTTGTAGAACTCGAATTAAAATGACGTTGGAATTTTTATAGAATTTATTAGAACTATACAAACACGTAAAACACAGGTACAAATATAACTGAACACAACTAGTACAAACATAATGCACGATTCAATAACGCGCGCAAAGTCCGTCACTACACAGATTATCGAATGTACACACGTCTTGCGTGCTTGCTGTTATCGCTTGACTGCCCCCTCCGTTGGGACCTTACTTTATACTGTACAAATACAATATGTCTGTAGACTGAATTTCTAAAAATCACACCTGGCTCATGACTACCATAAAATAAGAACAACACACAATGGGCTATTTTTCCAATCACAAATTTTAAGCACAAAGTAAACAAAAGAAGACGGTCATAAAAGCGCTTCAATGTTATTAGCAAACGACGCCGGCGGCTAATATGTTGTTTACATTTACATATGCAGGTGGACCAAATTGGAACAATAATATTTATTTAATCCAGACTAGGTCCATAATAAATTAAATTATTGCTATTATAATATTAAGATTAAGCAATAAATTAAATTCTCTACTACTTTCGTCTCAATTTTTTTTTTAATATCTTGAATCATTTTCGAGATAGAGGGCAGAGTGCAGTGTTTAACCATTTAGAGAATTCATTCAAGGTCAACCTGTAGTCCCAATTAAAAACACGCCGAATAAAGTTTATATTATTTTTATCAAATATGTAATTCTAAATCATTTGCATTTTTTATTATTTCTTGAAATAACTCAAAGCGTTCCTTCAAACATCGTCACAAAGCTAATCTTAAAAGTATTCAATGTAAGAATACAATGTCACGAAAGCAAGTGAGGCAATCAACACTTATTATATATATGCAAATTGTACCCTTCATAAGCTGCACGATATATCAATCTTTGCTCAGCTTTGACAAGTTAACGTGACAAGTAATGCTCGACGTTTTAACGTGACACCAGTTGGCACTTACGTGACGCACGCTACGTAAAGGGTAAATGGGTAAATACATACTTGATTAAAAGCCATGTAAATCAACTTAAGTTTCGAAGTAGTTCGAATCAAATTAAATTGCTGGTTCTGACGTCATGTTGTAATTTAACTATAGTGACTTGTTTAGCCAACTCTCAAGTCACTCAAACGCACTTTGCTTAAATAATTAATATTTAATTTATTTTGCCTTTCTGGGGCTTGCTTACGTTACAATTTCGGGGTGTTATGTACAGTCGCGGTATAAAAAGGGTCGCCAGTTTTCAACCGCAGCACATGTTACCTTTTCTAATAAGTCAACTGTTTGATAATAAAGTTTAAAATGACTGATCTAAGTAAACCAAAGCTGTTTGATTTTCTATTTTCTCTAAAAAGATTGTTTAGAGACGTATAATCTTTATATTGGTTTTAAGATAACCGTAGTGATTATAGTCTGTTTGTTTGTGACGATTAAAACTATTGTTAATCTCAGTGTCTGTCATTGCCAAATTTTATAAATTAGGTACTGTTTCTTGTACTCGAGCAACCAAAAGTCAACTTTAAGGTGATGAATCTTTTCATACCGTGACTGTACATCCATCTATCCGTGAGTACATATGTCCATCTGTGCATATGTCTTTTTTCCGAATTTCTTTTTATGTCACCATCATTTCACTCACGAACTACCGGGTCTTTATGAATAAAATTTAGTAGGAGTATATCTACAGACCGTTTTGCAATATTGTCGAAAAATCGTGAAGCAAGTAAACATTGGTAATTGCCACTATACATGTAACTATTTCGGGGTAGGTATGATTGAAGTATCTTTTGTTAGATGCGTAATTAATTTTTCCTTTTTACATTCTGAAAGCATGCTTTACACCTAATAACAGGGATAAAAACATTGCTTTTCGTCACTGGGAAACGATTCTCGCAGCTGTCAAAATTTTTTGAAAACTTTGCAAACCATGATAAGTTGGGACATGCGCCTCATGTTCATGGCTGAAACGCTCCAAATATGTATCCGTTGGTAATGGGTCATATTTGTGGCTTTCGGAGTCGAGAGCTCATCACCTCTATCGAGACCTCTCAATGCGTCTAATTGAGGTGTCGCGTGACCAAAAGTGGAAAGCGGTTACCATCGCCTATGGACATTTGCAACACCATAAATGCTACAAATGCGCTGCTGCTCTTAAAGGAGACTGGTACCTGGTCACTAATGCCGGAACACAACTCAAGGTTGTTATGGCGGCATACTCTAGACCAGGGGCGGTAGCTATCCAGTCGGGCAAATTCCCTACCATCTAGCTGTGGGTTGTTTTGTCGCCTCTTACGACAGGCCGCCCGGCCGCAGGAATAAGTATTCTTTCTCTAAAAATATTTAGAACTTGCTTTATTTTTAATTACTATGTATATTTGTATCATTTTACTCATAATATTAAAGCAGTGAAAGATTTAATATTATTCGAACATAACATAAAAAAATTTAGAATAGTTTTCTAGTTTCGGGCCACTGAACAAACAAATAGAAATCGCCTCTCAAAAGCGCAAACTTTGTTTAATAACTGTCATTGCATTTCAAACTTTAACTTCAAAGGTATTCAAAGTAATAAAAACTAAGCATCCTGCAGCCCAGTCTATTGCAATATCTAGACTCGTTCTAGAGTCCAATAAAAGTTTCTAACTCCTTGCTAGGTTTTCCGAGAAAAATTGAATGTTCGTAAAGTTCTGCTGCATTTCTTTGTGGAACATAGAAGACCGGGTTCGAACTTTCCATTATTTACTATGGTCTGGGTGTTTGAGATTGTACAGTGGGCCGTTCCGTTTCGTTTGTAAATGTGATGATTATTGAATTGCACATAATAATAATTTGATCCTGATGTGTGAGATAATTATGTACCGACAAAAAACTAATGCAATTATAATTATTTATTTATATTTTTTATTTATGCAGTACATTTTTTCTTTGATATTAATTCAAGTTACACTTTTTGAGCGTGGTGACCGATAAGAAAACAAATGCACAAAACGCACATGCGGTGAGTGTGGCATTATGAAGATATGATAGAATACACCTATATACTTTCTAACAAACAGCTGCTTACCTATTCGTCAGATTTCGGTGCAGCTCGTCGTCCATAATTTGCAATACTTGACATACCTCGAACCGCTACGAGAGCTCGCGGCTCACTGTGGCCACCGCACGCCTCCAGTCGCCGCGCCCGCCTCAGGCCCCCGTCACCACGCATTCAGTGTGGACGCACACATACACGTTAAGCGAACGCTCCAGGTAGGCGGAGAGGGAGTTGTAAGGTTTATTTTCATTACGGAATTTCTTGATTCGGTCGCCGCACTCAAAGCCCGATAGTCGCTTAAAAATATTTAATCGACTAACAAATCCAATATTTTCATACTCTTTTATTCGAATATATATTTAGCAGTAATTACTAACAGAGATATAAATGTATGCTATTATATATAATATTAGCTGACCCGTGCCTACTTCGCTGAGCGTCATAAAAAATACTCATGCACGCACGCGCCCAAATCAAATATAGCCTATATCCCTAAAAAATAATGTGGCTTTCTGCTGGTGAAAGAATTTTCAAAATCGGTTCAGTAGTTCAAGAGATTACTTCCTAGGGGGATCCATTAATTACGTGAGGTGTTCTAGGGAGGGATGGGATCAAGATAAATGGTTCCACATCTCACTTGAGGGAGAGGGGGTTCTTAGCAAATATCACTTTTTTATTCTAGCGGTGTTAAATTGCGTGATATTTCTAGGATAAAATATGGCCAAATCTGACACAATAGACTAAATTACTAAGCTTCAGTAAAAGTAATAGAACAAGTTGTGTTTTTATTTTTTTTTCAATAATCCAACACGTTTACCACCAAAACATACATTTTGAAAATCTTTATTTATTTATATTGATTCATTAACAAAAAAACATTTGTGTGTGAAATATACATACTTAGTCATAATTACAATTATAAAAATTCTGATTTACAATAAACATTCTTAATTTTGCAAAAATATGTCACTAGGACGGCATTTTTATGTAATCATATTATTATTTAAGCACAAAAATAATCGTCAACTGAATAAAAAGCTTGTTTAAGGAGGAATGCTTTAACATTACTCGTAAAAGATTGCATTTTATATATATTTAGCTTTAGGTCAGTAGGTAATTTATTGAAAATTTCAATAGCCTAATACGTGATACTGTGCCGTACAACATTTAAAGATTTTGTTTTTTTAAATCTTTCCTTCTTGTTGCTTCTCTAATTTCTCTTTCTTCCTTCGTCTCAAACTGTGTAATATTTTTTGCGAGATAAGTGAGAACAACCAGTATATAAAGACATGGGACATTTCCCCAACACTGTATACTATATCCTAATTTAGATTGTACTAAAGCGTGGTATACCATTTTAAAGTAATCCATTTTGACCTCATCGCGTAAACTTCTTAGGGCATAACAGGCTGAACTTATTGAAGTTAATTCAGCTTTCCAATTAAGACAAGAATCAATATACACTCCCAAAAAATTTGCAACGTTTACTTAATCTTGCGTGAGATTAGCGGATGGGGGAGTTGAGGAAAATCTTACGAAATCTCACCAAGGGGGACCAAACAAACAAATTCACAAACCTTACCTCTTTATGATATCAATATAGAATAGCTGGAATAAAATTTATGTTTAAAATCCGTTTCACGCTTGGCCATTTTTTTATATTTCAACTTTTGCACTGTGCAAACATTTCCCGGATAAAGTTGCGTTGAATGTAATTTGTTCTATGTTTTTATTTGGAACTCGAAGTGCATTGCAATATGCAACAAAGTTGCCAAGTCCACGAAACTATTTGCTTTTTTATTGTTCAGCTAGAGTTTGTCCCGCGGCTACGCGTGTAAATAAAATAAAGCTTTTTTTACACAAACACTTAAGACGGGTGTTTATGTATCGATGAGCGAAAGGCTATTTGTTTTAAACGACAATTTTTAAAAATTGTCCGGAGAACAGTTTGAAGTTTCAAATGTCCCAAAAACCACATCACTAACGAACTATGTCCCGTACTCAAAAAAACAACATATACAGATTGAAACTAGACATCAGGTTTGTTATATTTCTTTAAGCTGAGATTGGGATAAAAAAAACCCCACCAAGATAAGTGTCACACGAAATGTCGCTTAAAATAAATAGCCTTTCAATCCGAGAGTTGAAAGGCTATTTGTACATATATATGAAATAAAAAAGAAACTAATTCCGTATAGTCTAGACAACTGCACAGCTAGACATTGAGGCAATTTTTAGCCAGCCTGATTTGAAGTAATACTTTCAGACCAGTGCAGCCTTTGAAAATGGTAATAATTGAAAAAAAATAGTAGGATGAAACCCTTTGGAAAGGGAAGAAAATATAACAAAAATGAAAGGAATAATAATTTACGGGTGATCTGAGGTCGGGAAGTGGAAGGGTGATGAGTTTTTAAGAGTAAGTATTATCCGTGCAGGAACGGAGAAAGAATATAATTTCCTGCGGCCCGGCGGCCTGTCGTAGGTAGGGCATTTGCCCGACTGGATGGCTACCACCCCTGGTCTAGAGTATGTCGCCATAACAACCTTGTGTTGTGTTCCGGCATTAGTGACCAGGTTCCAGGCTCCCTAAAGAGAGCTGCAGCGCATTCGTAGCACCTTTGGTGTTGCAAATGTCCATAGGCGATGGTAACCGCTGTCCATCAAGTGGGCCGTCTGCCTGTCTGCTGATCTCCTGCAATAAAATAAAATAAATAAAATAGTAAAAAACGGTTTATCTCGATTTCCGGCAAAACTACAATTCCTATGGAAAAAAGTTAAATGGCAAAATTTACATTTTTTTCACATAACCTCAAAATTTATGTGAAAAATTCAAACAACCAAGTTTTTGTTTTTTTATCTTTTACAAATAAAAAGAAATTCGGTGAAAACTTACGCTTTTATATCCTAAGCACAGTATATTTTTTTATTTATAATATTTATTTTTCACCTTATTTTGAATTAATATCGCAAAACCACCCTAATTTTCAATTGAAAATTTTCGCGTCTGAATTACAGCTTTTTTAAAAAAAGTCGGTGGACTTTTTGAACCTATGAGGTTTGCGTGTGATGCGCCACAGACTCGCATTTACAGAAAAAATTCTTCTATTAAATACAACATTTGTAATCATACATTATATCGTGTTCTCCATCGTATCTATAGTGATGATATGAATACATATACATACATATATACATACCTATACATATTATTATATAGAATAGAATAGAATATCATTTATTGCAAAAACTGTCACATACATATAATTTAAAGAAAATGTTGTGTTCTTTGTTGGAACGACAGTTTGTCTTTTCGAGCGTGCAATACAGGCAGTGTATAATGTCAGGCCATTATATAATACTATTATTATATTGTCATTAAATTTTTCAGTTATTTGTCACAAATACAAAAAAAAAACACATTATCAAAAATACTTATATAACTCTTAACTAATTAGTCAATAAAAAAAATCAAAAATGAAATGTCCAAAAAAATCATTAGTCATTAATTATGGTGTAATTATTTATCTTCAATTGATTCACTATATTTTATTGCTTTTCAAAATTAAAATATTCTTTAAGGGAGTAAAAGCACCTGTTGATTAACCATTCTGAGAGCTTTGTTTTAAATAATGATATGCTTTTAATTTCCTTTAGATGTGACGGCAGCTTGTTATATATTAAGATTGCCATGCAGTAAACATTATAACTGAATATATTTATGATATTTTATTAGACAAGTTAAATGAATCCCCTCAATAAATTTATTTGTTAAATCCATCAATTTATATCATAAACTTGTTGTAATAATAAAACGAATTGCCTTCATTTGTAAAATACAGTCTTTATGACTTAATTTTCATAGGAATTTCATCTTCACGTCTTAGACAATAAAGTTGAAAATAACTACTAGATAATTCTTTACATTAATACCCCCGAGTGATCACTTTATATACCGTTTTACTACATTTTAAGTAATCAAATATTCGTTAACCATTGAGTAATACTTAATAGCTATTATATCCTACTGAGTAAAGTTATTTCGGCTAACAAAGATATTGTTTAATTATTTTACTTATGTATCTAACTACTAGCTACCCGTGACTTCATCCGCGTGGATTTGTTTTCGCGGAACCCTAAATAAAAAGTATAAAAAGTTGACAAAATTATTCATTATAACATCAGCTATTTGCCAGTGAAAGTTCCGTTAAAATCGGTCCAGCCGTTGCAAAGATTTGCCGAAACATCCACTTACCGCTCCCCCGTGAGGCGCGTTACAGACCGCCAACAATGAGCGGTGGAAAGACGCAGGCAATGGGTGAGGCCGCTAAGCCACCACCTGCTAAGGCTTGCGAAGAAACTAGACCATGTATCCATGGCCCTGGCATAAAGGTGAAGGTTTTAGTGGATATTCCTACCCGTAACAATGATTCTTTTGCTTGCGGTGCTTGTGTAACCCCGACGTGGTGAAACCCACACATCAGCCGTGACTCCTCGCGCCGGTGATGGTCTTTCATCGGATTTCCCCTCCTAAAAAAATTTTCAGACCAAACTATGTCAATTTTTAAGGGGACCAAATGGCAGCTATTCCGCGTCGAACAAAAAAGTATCACTTAAATCGGATCATAAATCTCAGAGTAATCGGTGTACATATGAAACGGAATAAAAAAAATCACAAAAAATGTTCATAAAATGAAGACTACTGGACCAAACTATGTCATTTTTTTAAGGGGACCAAATGGCAGCTGTTTTGCGTCGAACAAAAAAAGAAAAATAAATAAATCTCGGAGTAATCGGTGAAAATACATAAAAAAAGATTCCGACGAATTGAGAACCTCCTCCTTTTTTTGAAGTCGGTTAAAAAAGAGCTCACCACCGGCGAGAGCGTATAGCTCAATCCATTCCTGCTTATAGTTAACGGTTGTCTCATATACCTTTCCTATCTCTCATATTTATTAGAAAGTATATCTAAACATGCATGATCTTCTAGTTTGGTCGCACGGTCCAATAACCCCACATCGGGATACAGTAATGACCTATATCCTTTATGTGACGGATGCTCCTATTGAGATATACTGAGGTGATTTAAATTGGACTTGCTTTTATTAATACACTGTAACCTTGATATCACAAATCTAAAGATTTGTACCTCTACCCCTTTCATGAATAAAAAAAGATATGCCTTCTTTTCTTCTTCTCTTTATTCTTTCAAATTCTTACATGATACTACATTTTTTCTTATTATCTATTCATACATATCCTCACGCCTGTTTCGCATTGGGGTATGCAGGAACGATGGATCTCCACCTGCTACTATCCTAACACTTTTCGCTTCATCAACTTTTATTAATCTTTTCATACATACAGGCTTATTTAAACTACTTTTTATCTGACCTTTCTTCAAAATATCTTCAATTTGATAATGTTGAGTCTCTGTCTACCGGCACCAACTCTACCAGTCACATTGCTGTCATATACTTGTGATTCAGCTTTCCTACATTCTCTCTACGAGCCCAAACCATCTTAATATTCCTTTTTCAACTCTTGTCACTACATCTTCTTTCAATCCACAACGGTCCTTTATGACACTGTTCCTTATCATATCACTTACAATAAACTTTACAATAGTTCTCAAATCTCTCATTTCAACTGCATTTATATAATATCACATTAAATACTCTTGTATACATATCTCAAATACGGTCAAGTCAAGGAACTCCGTCAATGGTGTAAGTTCATACAGCTCTCGTTTATCAACTTTTTAAACGGAATTTGAAGCTAACTACTTACTATTCGAAGACAGAATTCAATGGTGTGTTAGTTTCACTGACAGATTTGACGTCGTGGTAACTATTCAAACACAGAAATAATTAAACGTGTATGGAGTTCCCCCACTGACGGACTTCGCCACCGTGACTTTATATATAATCCAATTTTAACTTCTTACTGTCGAGTTTATACAGTTATTTTCTTTTATTAACTATTTATCAGATTTCTATCAGCTAGTTTTAGACTTAACATTTTAATCATATCTAATTAGAAATACACTATCGGCCGCATATCACGCGATATGCTTGCAGCGTTTTCGTTTGCCTGAGTTATTAATGACCACTTTTGTTCAAATGTTGATCGCGAATCTCAGAAAGTCTTGTCAGAGCTTCTTCCCAATGATTGCGAATCACAGAGTCTCGTCGGAGCTTCTTCCCAATGATGGCGAATTTTAGAATAATATTATTCATTATCCATATCTATATATCCAAAACTTCATATCTGTAACATCGTTAATTTGTACACAGTATAAGATATGGTCAGGCCGTTTAAAAAGTGACGTTCTCAGTAAACCTTCACGAAAAATATCCGCTAAAAATATCCGAAAATAAATCACAATCAGCGATAAATCAAACTTAAACACCATGCCAAGGGTTGCCCTGTTGCCATGGCAACCAGTCAACAACCCGAATAATTCCAATGGGTAGATTAATCGATCCGACATCTGCGAAAGGCGGATTGAGTGCTCCAAGATTAGTCATTTGGGATTAATACACAACAACGCATTATGCGCTTTATACACATAACTTAGAGTCGTTTTTCTAATGGATAGAGATTACAAGGCAAGGAATAAATAGCTCAGTTGTTCGAGCCTAATTTATGTGGTCGGTGTATTTGTATGAAATCTTTACGTCATAAACAGACGTCGAATATTCTAACGTTCTCGATATGTTGTTCTCGATAATAAAGGAAACTGGTATATTAATAACGGATAGAATTCTCTCACTAATGTGTCTGTGAAAAATGTCGGGGCTTTGTTTCGGGTTGTTGCGAGATTCCTACAAGATATTATATTTCATACACGATAAATAATTTGAGCATTCAATTACTTTGATACTTCATTTATCGTTGTGGCTTAATACTTCTGATTGTATTCTTAATTTGTAGATGCGTGCGTAAGTAATTCAAATTAATGTTCAAAACGGTAGAATATTTTGTCTGTGATATTATTAGTATATTGTTTTTTTTAAACATACTAGACATAGACAAAACGAGAGCGAGAATCTCCTCGAGGATCCTAGCTAAAGCTCTCTGCCGGAGATCCGCTTTATTTCACACTGTTTGAATGTTTATCTCGAATAGGCTCCGAAATAGTTCAACGGATACAATTTCAAATTTTAGACACTACAACATTTCTGTCTTAACATTTCTGTTAACAACGACAATACAAAGAGTATTGTTTGTTGTGTTGATTGTACACTAACATAAGGAAAGTAATACATTTTATTGTCTTAACTATAAGGTAATACAATGAGCGGCCACATTACTTAAAGCAATATATTTCAGGCAACCTTTAGATGGACAAGAACTTATTAAAAGTTATTTGTTGGCGGGCAGTACAATAATATACTATAAATAAACTTTCTTTTTTTCGATATTTTTTATTTTTATATAAATTATAAATCCTCTTTTTTTATTTATAACTAAAGATTAGCTGACATGATTCTAAATTAGACGACTGATGTGAATTTAAATTTGCATATATGTTTCATTTCATTTCAGCAGATATGAATATAAATTCCAAGGACTGCACGAAAGTCGTGACTTCCATCTCGTATAAAATAAGTCAGAGCTTATTTTATGACCAAAAAATATTTTGATATACGGATATTCGCATATCCGCAATAATCTATCGCTCACACGTTATTTATACGTTTGCGGATATTCGAGTTATGATTTTAGCCCGTCCGATAATGTTTCATACGAAGCAGTAATACACTCAAGGAAATTGTCTTGATCCGTGTACAAACTTTTTTTTGGGTACAAGATTCCAGTTTTTTTATTTTTTTATTGGAGGAGTTCAACAGACAGGAAGACGGCCCACTTGATGGAAAGCGGTTACCATCGCCTATGGACATTTGCAACACCAAAGGTGCTACAAATGCGGTGCTGTTCTCTTGGAGGAGACTAGAACACTGGTCACTAATGCCGGAACACAACACAAGGTTGTTATGGCGGCATACTCTGGATCAGGGGTGGTCGCCATCCAGTTGCGCTAATACCCTACCACCTGGCTGTGGTAGGGTATTGTCGCCTCTTACGACAGGCCACCCGGTCACAGGAAATTGTATTCTTTATCAATTCCTGCACGGATAAAGTTAATTACAAAACCACTTCGGGAAAGAGGGGAACTAACGGAGAGTTCGTTTACATAATCATAAACGATGGCACTGTCCATCAGGTGGGCCATCTACCTGTTTCTCTGCTTTAAGGAAGAAAAATAGACCCCGGGTACCGGGTTCGATTTCTGTGATGGTAAACCTGGGATTACAATCGCAATACGCTTGGCTTCGGTGTGTGTGTCTGTTTTTCTGTCGATTACATATCTATATATAATAATAGCTGTATATATATTTTTTACGTGTCGGGAATGGGCGTGTTCAATTACTGCATCGGCATCTACTGGCTTCTAAGTATTCCGATACAAATAATGATTATGAAGTAGATGTGCACATGACGCAGTCGATAAGATTTTTGTATATATCATCGTCAGCCAATCACTGTCAACTGCTGGACTTAGGCCTCGCCAAGCCAGCGCCACACATCGCGGTCCTCCGCCGTTTTGTATATAGTCTAAGCAAATTAAGAACACATAAATACACAAGAGTAACAAATCTTATTTTATACTCGCCCCGAGGCTATTAAGCCATGGGCTCTCGCTAGTGGTGGATCGCCATATCCATTGGAGTGGCTAACCCTCATACACGGAAAATTCAATGTATTACCCTTACAATATGAATACATTTAAATACACGACGATTACTAACACTATAAGAATAAGTCTGTATTTATCAACTCAAGAAATAAAATAACGTTAAAGTGTTTTATCATAATAATAATATTTATAAACAGGACAAAATTGTGAGTGATTGAATTGTGAGTGTGAGTGATTTTGAAAATTATTTCACTAGTAGAAAGTTACATTATTCCTGAGTGACATAGGTTATATTTTATTATGATTAATATCATATTTAACTCTTTAATGATGCCCAACGAAGCAAGCCCAGATTAGCTAGTAAATAATATGTTGAAATATGACTAGTTGTGAACTTATGAACCCCGAGACGTCAAAAATCAAGTGATATACGTATCAAACTTGTGACTTTTCTGTTTGTATTCCGTCTTCTTGTCTTTCATACTTTCTACCAATAAATAGAGTGCATAGTTTACGCGTATTTTATTTCTTGTCCTTATTTAGTTAATTCTATAAGTAAAATAAAACTATTATCATAATAAACTAAAAGGTATGGACTTCGAGTCCGCAGACAATAAAAAGTGACATACAAAGACAACCAAAATCATTTAATTTTCAAATGTCATTCAAGAGAACGAAAGCATTGAAACGTAATGAAATAATTTCCGCCACTCCATCGAAGAATATTGAATTGAAATACCCTTCCAAATATTCCAGTTACAGAATACGATCCCCACTGGATATGAAAACATTAAACGGATGCTGAATGTGTATAATGAAGAGGGGAGAACGGGGAATTGGTGCTAGGAGGGAATTGACCTCAACTATAATAACAATTAAACGTAGTTTTACTTTTGGTGAGTAATAAATGTTCTTATTTATATAGAGTAACTTTGAACGCTTCTTTAAGAACCACAAAAAAGCATTCAAACTTACTCTTACTCTCTATACCTGACAGAAAATTCACTGTGGTCTTAAAAAAGTGGGTGATCAAAGAGTACTTCTATACTGTAGATAAATTTCTCAAAAAAGTGCTTGTAAAAATTAATCAAAATTAGAAGATTGATGTGAATGGTCTCCATAGTCCCCGATCTATAACTCCACTAGCAGTTCATTCCAATAGCCCGGTACCTTTTGTTCACAATACTTACGATAGTCCTACACTTACTGGGGCTTGCCCTTGGGTGCATTTTTATATGGTGTGCACAGAGACAATCCTTGGTCAGCGTCACGCCACATTTAGATTAAATTTGTCGAGAGGCCTCTACGTGTTAGCCTTCCCGTTGCCCACGCAAACCCTCCAAAAGTCCAGGCCCGTGGTCTTCAAAGACGTGCAATATAATAATAAGTCGGCAATGAAATACCCATATAAAATTACAATACAATGAAAAACAATAAAATAAAATTCATGTCAATTCAATTCACATGGTGCATTATGCATTTGCGTTACGATGCACAGAACGCCAACTCCTAAAAGTAGTGTTGTCAAGGCTATCTGAAAACACGCAGAGAATCCCCATTGCTTGAAGCTGTCCAGAGCCCCGTGATGCGTGACCACCTTATCGTAAATTAATCTACAATCCTCTGCTCGGCGAACATGCCCGGAGCGCTACAGAATTGAGGCAGTTTCATTAGGATACGATATGATACGGTATTTAAGCTATTTTGTATAGCAATATGTGGTAGAATGTTCGTCTACAACTGTATATGCAAAGAAAGACAAAGATATTGATAATTAAATACATATTATCTTTGCCTTATTCAATATCTATCGAAAAGAATTTTCGCTATTTTCTTATTGCATTTTGGCTCGGCAATAAATCAGTCTTACCTGTAATATGTAGGCAGATAAGACGATGAAAATAAAAAGCAAATAACTAAGTACTTTTTATTGAAATTTCAACCTTGCCGAGGCAATATTAAAGTTGATTTAAAATTCTAATTAATTCATGACATTCCACCAATATTGCGCCGCTTGGGAAAATGTCCGCCCGCTCATTCTTTAATAATATAGAAGATTTAGTTCGTATAATATTTATTCATTGAGCTCCATTAAATCGGTATTTGGAATTTTAAGGGACTGTTTGACGACGCGAAACCGTAGGAGTTTACTGCCCACTCAGAGATAGCAATTAAACAGAATCCAATACAACGAAAGGTTCCTAGAAGTGAATAAGGTCCAGTGATTTGTCACTTGCTAAATAATGTTAATCCAAAATACACAATAGCTCTTGAGGTGTTACTCAGTGTTCAAATCATATTATGGTTATGTTAAAATAATTTTATGTTAAAAAGATTTTTGAAGCTATTCTTATTAAAATGAATACGTACAAACTGGTCAAATCAATTGAAATAAAATCATTTATTTGCTTAAAAATATGGTAAATAAAAGTATTAGATGACAATATATTATTTTAAGTTTCACATGTTTTTGCCCTTTCAGGCATGGAAATGGTAACTAAAAAGACCTTAAAAATCAATAGAGTACTACAGTACGATCATTATTTTTATATTTGTATAATATATAATTTTTTGTCCATCCAAAGGTTATCTGGCAGAAATCGCTAATAACGATAAGGCGGCCTGTGTCGTTTAAAACACAATAAAGGATATTCATTCATATGAGTATATTAATTTGGTTTAGGGCAGAAATCGTATTATTGCAGTTTGTCATGTTACATCAAAAATCTATTATTATAGATTATCCGTAAACTCATAGCAAAAAGAAAAAGAAAATCTCTCAAGAACCATCATCATCCGAGCGTTAAATCCCGGTTGCGTTCGGAGCGTTCACTCCGACGCCCAGGGTCCGCTTTCCTGCTTTAATACTAACCATAAAAGATGTGGCGAGTATTGGTTTTAAATATAGCGGCTGCCGCCCGACCTACACAACCCATCAAGGAAACCAGGAATGGATAGTGCTATGTGGGAAGGAGTAAAGATGGAGGATACGAGGATGAGGAGAAGGGGGGACACCACTGTCACGGAACAAAGGGAAAGTAACAGCGGCCGCGTCGAGGACCTCGGGTTCGCGTACCCATGTGCACTATAAAATACCGGACAGGCATTTTACAGGCGGCACCCTCTGAGGGAAAATCTCTCAAGAACCATTAGAATATAAATTAACTTTAGTAATGTGTGCCATATATAAAATATAAATAAATTTTTCATCCGTGCAGAAACGGAGAAAGAATACAATTTCCTGCGGCCGGGGGGCCGTAAGAGGCGACAAGAACCACAGCCAGGTGGTAGGATATTTGCTCGACTGGATGGCGACCTCCCCTGGACTAGAGTTTGCCACCATAAAAACCTTGTATTGTGTTCCGGCATTAGTGGCCAGGTTCCAGTCTCCTTAAGAAACAGTAGCGCATTTGAAACAACATTGCTCTTGCAAATGTCCATAGGCGATGGTAACCGTTTTTCATCAAGCGTTTCATCAAGTCTGCTTATCTGCTGAACTCCTACAATAAAAAAATGTTATATTAATAAATAAATGACTGTTGTAATAAGGATGATTTATTAATATAATTACGACGAATACAATAAATGTATATTGTTATCTTCCATTTAATAACTATGAAGTCAGTAAATATTGCAGTCGGTGTCGATAATAATTGTATAGGGTAGTCTGGGGGAAATCGCCTATGGCGACAAGACACCTCATTCTACTTTAATGTATGTGCAACAACGTTAATCATTCATTCGTTCATTCTGTCATCAACTATATTTAAAGAAAGAAGTAAAAATATTCATATACGAGAAAACAATGCTTGTTGGCAACATCAACTAACAATTAATTTTTGACTTTGTCACATAAAATTTTCCTCATGTCTAGTAATTGTACAAATTTAGTCTATTAATTAAATACCTCTCGTCATGCCATTTCTACCTTCATCTTAATAGTTTGAATTAATCAATGCTTGTTCGATATATCCTTATAAATATATTAAAAAAACATCCAACTGTCTTTCATTACACTTTTAACATCAAAGCAATCAAATTAAATTACTTTATTGTAACAAAAATTTTCGAAATTGCCCCAACTCTGTAATATATACCCATAGTCAAATTCTCACCTTCTTGTTCTTGGCAATTATTATTCACTCAATTTAACATTATCATGATTTACGATGATAATAAAAGTGACAGCCCTAATGCAATAAGCCAAAATTGCTTTCATAAAACACCTGAGTAAATTCACATACATTGCGTTATTGAGTCTTAAGTACTACTTAAAATTATCTTAAAATACTACTGTGTTTTTAGCGTTCTTTAATTATTTTAGCTAAGTCGGAACCCTTATAAAATTGTCATGTTAGTACGTGTATCGTTATGTATGTATAAGTGGTTTCTGTAAGAAGTCACACAAACTTCGTAGTGACTATATTTAAAACGAAAATTTATATAACATACAATCACAAAAGCAATTCCCGTCCAAATTCAAGAAACATTTGTTTTTCTTTCATTACACTTTTGCACCAAGGTAATCAAATTAAAATGCTTTATTCTTATACAAACTTTTCAAATTTTCCTCGGCTTTGTGATACATATATAGCCAAGTCAAATTTTCACCTTCTTTTCGCTGGCAAATATTTTTCACTCAATTTAACATTATTATGATTTATGATGATAATAAAAGTGACAGCCCTAGTGGCAACAAGCCAAAATTGCTTTAATAAAATACCTGAATAAATTCTCTGAGATCGCGTTCTAAGTTTATTAATGTCACTTTGAACGTATAATAATGTTAGTCATTAAACTCAAGTACAACATTAATGTACTATAAAATACTTACTCCCATTTTAAGAGTACTATAACAATTTTGGGTAAAATGGGAACCCATACGGCTACGTTCTACAAGAGACTCACAACGACCAAGTTCACGACCGCGATTTTTCCCGTTCCACTTGACTGCAGGCGTTAGCGTCATAAACTCTGGTGGAACGGATTGTGGGGCGTTGATCTTATTGTTACGAGTTGCAGGACTCGAATTAAAATGTCGTTAGAGTTACTACAGAATTTATTAGAACTATACAAACACGTATAACACAGGTACAAATATAACTGAACACAACCAGTGCAAACGTAATTGCACGATTCAATCCGTCCGTCACTAACATCTTGCTTCGCTTATAGCTATTGCTAAACTGCCTCACCCCTCCATTGCGGCATTGCTTTATATTGTACAAATACAATAAGTTTGTGGACTGAATTTCAAAGAATCACACCTGGCTAATGACTAACAAAGATTATTACAATCCACAATGGGCTGTTTTACCAAACACAAAGTAAAAAAAGAAGACGGTCATAATGCGTTTCAGTGTTTTTAACTCGAACACCGACGGGTAATAAGTGTGCTTTGTTTACAAATATGCAGGTGGCCCAAATTGTAACATTATTACCAAGGAAATACACAAATTGGTTACGTTGGTTCATTTGAAAATCGCGACATTTTCAATGTCAGGGGATAGGGAGAACTAATGCTCTGTATCACTCTGTGTTTGAAAATTATGACTTCATTAGTGACGTTTTCACCACGACCATAACGACCGCGGTCGCTCTGTAGAATGGCAGACAGAGCATTTTAGGCATTGTGAGATACTAATTGACGAGATACTAAACGCACCCTACATATACTTGTGTTTCGTCCGCTCGTCTGTTTCTTTGTCTTTGTTCGTCCAATTATGTTTAATAAACTATATAATATATAAAAGAAAGTCGTGTTAGTTACTATTTATAACTCAAGTACGGCTGTACCACTTTGACTGAAAATTGGTGGAGAGGTAGCTTAGAACCAGCAGACGGACATTGGATACTTTTTATCCCGTTGAAACCGGTAGGTGGCGCTGAGATCGGGTTCTCAGAATCCTCCTAATCACCTGGAGCGATTTTGGTGATACGTAATTAATCTAATTACAATCGGTAGGTGGCGCTGGGATCGGGTCCTAGATTTTTATTTTTTCAAAGCAGAGCAACATCTTCCGGGGCCGCTAGTAATTAATAAAACTAATCCTACTTATGTAATGCTAAAATTATTAAAACTACTAAATTCATAATCCAATAGAGTTGAGTGCGATTAGGAATTCTACAACAATAACCCTAAAGCAAACATGAAATTGCTGAGCCTGGAATAATAAACCTACCTACATAAACTATTTTTATATAAGAGGAAATTAAATAAATGAACCCAGTAATACTACCTAGCTTGTTAGACATGTAATTTTGTTCCGACGGCAAGCATTAGTGTTCGATCGAAAACATGGATGATATAAATTATAGTACAGCTATAATGGAGAAGGCACCTCTAACGCTTGGGTTCTAAACATTCCTAAACTGAATCTAGTGTAATTAAATAGTGACTTCAATGCATCAAAAGTAGTCAAATTGAATTGGAGTGTTTTAACTTATCTAATTATGTATATTTAAATATTTACAGTTTAACTTGATATAATTTTACAGCAAATAAATGAACAGTTAGTGTAGTTTGATAATTTGTTTTTTACTGTAAAGATTTTTATGTCATGTAAACAGCGTATGACGTCATGGGTTGGATAAGAAATAACCCAATAAACAAATTGAATCATTTTTTTGTCAAAGATTATAATTAGTGTTTTTAGAAATGAATACTCTTTAATATAAATTAATAATTAATAATATTTTTAATAAAATAATAAATGCTTTAGCTTTAAATAATTGAACAAAAAAAACATTACGTATCTCTGGCATTAATCTGACTTATGCCTGGTCCTATATCTTAAAAACCGTTCATTTATCTTACTATGGGTTAAAATTTGATATATAATCCATATATACTTGTATGGAATCGGTTAAATCTATTGGTTAAATTTTGACATTACTATGTCAAAATTTCACCGATGATATCATCAGCTATAAATTAAATATTAATATATAGGAATAAAGTAAATAAAGCCATGGTAGCGTAATGGCTAGTGCACGTGTCCCAAACTCAAAGGGCGTGGATGCGAACCCTGGCCGGAACGCATGCACCATAGAGGCAGTTTTCTGATCTAATGTGCATATTGTTAAAATTATCATGTGCGGTGCGGTAACGGTGAAGGAAAACATCGTCATAAAACTTGAACATCGATGTGTCAAACTTGCCAAGCTGCGTTGGACAAGCGTGGCGGGTATTGTCCGCTCCCATGTAGTGGGAGGCCCGAGCCCAGCAATAGAATCTGTCTTTATTTATCATGATTTATTTTTTATTTGCTAATTGAATGGGGATTGTTCACGAAAAATTACCCTCTGATTTTCTATTTTATTACGTGAAATAGGGTATTTTAAGATACTAATTTGAATATTTTTTGTATTTTAGTTTTTTTATAATTCGATTTTAAAATTATTTCTCCGATGACGTCATAAGAGACAAGTTTACATTGATTTATTTGCCTAGAAAACAAAAATAAAAAAAGTAAGTTTTATCTATATATAATCATAGTAATCTGTGCAACTATTTAAATGTCACAGTCATTACTCGTTACGTATCGTGATCACTTTATTGTGTTTTGTCGCTAGGCTTATAATTTTTCGTGTTCAACCATTATTATTTTCTATAGTTATCGTTAAATTTTTTAAAGTGGTCTTTAGGGAAAATTCATGTTACAGAACTTAAATCAAATAATGTACAGCTAGTTTTTTTTTACACCTGGCAGGCAACCAGGCAGACGGCCCACCTGATTGGATTTAGTAAGATCAAATAAAGGTCCAACTCTTTTTTGTAATTTTAACTAGACAGAAATGATTAGGGACACTATTCCTCGAAATGGTTTTTCAAATAGCTAGATTGAAAAATAGTGAACAATCCCAATTGTCACTAAATACCCTTCTGTTAAAATTGTTACGTCATATCTTAATACACCGTACAAGATCTAGAAAACAGACAAAAAAATGGTACGCCGAACATGAACATTTTACAAGAGTCTCGATTTTGCCAAATCGCGCAGTAGTTAATATATTTTAGTACTCTGTAATCCAAAAATATCGTTGAAACGTAAAAGCTCCATCTCATTTGCCTTATCCGAACATATTTTACATCCTAGTACCATCCTGTACGAATTGTGTTTTTTACAACGAATAAAAGTTGTTCTTAGCAATCAGCTGATTAAATCGACTTCGCAAATGGATTCCGACTTAGAAACCAAGGCAATAAAGGCCAAATTACACTGGATATTACAGCGTAGACAGTTTTAGTGCCTATATGAATTCAGTAGATAAAATTAGATTACCCAGCCATTTCATTAAAGTTATCGTGTTGTAAAATTTGCGAATGAAGATTGTATGAAACGTTGAGTGCTTAATCAAGTCTTAAAGCGAGATTAATGTATGTAATAATTTAGGCGGAATATATTTGTTATTAGAACATACTGAAAGGAGTTTGGCACTTTTGAGCCAAAGAAATGTAGCGAACTGAGATATGTCTTAAAAATCTAATATATAAAATTCTCGTGTCACAGTTTTCATTGCCATACTCCTCCGAAACGGCTTGACCGATTTTGATGAAATTTTTTGTGCTTATCCGGTATCTATGAGAATCGGCCAACATCTATTTTTCATCCCCCTAAATGTTAGGGGAAGTCCACCCCTAAATTTTTTTATTTATTTTTTAGACAAAATTTTTAATTTCTATTTTTTTATGACACAACATACAAAAATACATACAACCCTAGATTTTCAACCCTCTACGATCAACCCTTATTTTTTACCGGGCAGGACGACGTCTGTTTACTAGAATATGCATGCGACTTCGCCGACGCTTGACTTGAAATTCTCGCGAGATTCCCGGGACACAGAATACCACTGCTTTTAGAAAAGAACGTAAGCTATCATTGTAGTGAAAACTGGGTCGAAATAAGTTAATTGTACGCACCCGAACAACTACAAACCGCTTAAGGGACAATCCCGCGGGATTCCCGGGATAAGAACATAGTGCTTGCTTATAATCCGAGTGAACTCTTAGAATTTTATCTCGATAAATTACGTCCTTTCTGTAGAATGAATGCATACAAATCTTCATCATCACCTTTGAATAAATACAAATTATGAGGTTTCTGTAATAGGCGTAAAATGTTTGATATCGTATTTTTATAAACTAGCGTCCCCGTCAGACGTTGGCCTTCTCTGAAAAAATAAAAATCTAGGACCCGATCCCAGCGCCATCTGCCAGTTCCAATTCTGGATTCAAACCATCCAGGAACCAAATCAAACACACAAAATCACCAAAATCGATCCAGGTGATTAGGAGGATTCTAGAACCCAATTTCAGCGCCACGTACCGGTTACAACGGGTTAAAAAGTATCCTATGTCCGTCTCCTGGTTCTAAGCTCCTCCCCACCAGTTTTCAGTCAAATCGGTACAGCCGTTCTTGAGTTATAAATGGTGTAACTAACACGACTTTCCTTTATATATATAGACTAGCGGCCCCAGCAGACGTTGTTCTGCTCTGAAAAAATATGACCCGATCCCAGCGCCACCTACCGGTTCCAATTGTGGATTTAAACCATCCGGGGACCCACTCAAACACACAAAAACAAAATCGCTACCCGTTGTTAAGAGGATTCTAGAACCCGATCTCAGCGCCACCTACCGGTTCCAACGGTATAAAAACTATCCTATCTCTCAAGTTGGATCAAACTGCACACGGTGTGCAAATTTGATTAAAATCGGTTGAGTAGTTTAGGAGTCCATCGCGGACAAGCATCGTGACACGAGATTTATGTATATTAAGATTATAAATTCTTTAGTTCATTCTCCTGAACTTTTTCAAAAAAATACTTTCCTGTTAATGCTCGACTACCCATGCGCCCCACTCGTCAACTACCTCCTTTTGCTCCCCCTCTTATAACAAAAACTATACCCGCAATTGCTTCTTTTTCTTGGACCAACCTCAACTTTATCGACATAGATATATTTAACATACCTTAAAATTGACTTAAAATTAAACTTAGGGACGCTTGCATAACGACCGCCTTTAAATAAAATAAGTTATTCAAATTTAACTGTCTAAATACGTTTTACACAAAACGTATTGATAGTTCTTTAAATATATTTAGCGGCAAATTTTGCGTTATTGTATTTAAGGGTATTAAATGCGTTTTGTGTTTCTTAAATCAATTTAAGCAACCTCATGCAAGCGGCCCTAAATGAAATATTGCAGTGATTAACCTTCAAAATGTTTTTTTTTTCTCAATTTTCGAAAATTAAAGTTGTGTAACGTACATTTTCACTGTTTTTCTGTCTCACTTTTAGAAATTATTTTTAAACACTTTTAGATTATAACAACAAAGTTAATGTAACCGTTAATATAAGTTGAAATGTATATATCTGTTTAATGCCAAAATAAATGAAAGACTGAAAGAATTAGCAAAATAGATGGCGCTGCGATCACGTTTTTCAATTTACTAACAAATACCTACCTTGTCATAAACAACATGTCATTCATTGTATTACTTCAAATCAGGTTGGCTTCGACTTACCTCTGTTTTTGTGGTACTAAAATAAAGAACTATGAATGTCAGAGAAGCAATTAAGGTATGTACAATAAGCCTAAATGGCCCTCTGCTGTTCGTGCCTACCCCGCAAGGGACCTGGCGTGAAGTTATGTACCTATGTATTTATGTAAAATAAAGCTACTGCCCAGGGTTTGACACGTGGCTAGCCGCGGGGCAAACTCTAGTATCAACTGTGTACTGTACAAATTTCTTAACCGTGAATTCTCGTTTCGCCTGTCAAAGGTTTAAAGTGACACCAAGTTGGAGAGTTCTTGAACCGCGAGGACTCTTCGCGCTACGTCTTTAGTTTGACTTCGTTGAAAACTTTATTAGAGTGCTTTTAGCACTGCTGGGGTATTGCAACGAGTTTCATAAAGGCTAATTTACACTTTAATAACAAGCTGCAGCAGGAAAAAGGTGTATTTTTGTATTTTATTCATGAAAATACAATATCCTGTACCAATTATACTAAATCCAACACATGATGATTAAAGTCAGTTCAGAAATAAAAAAGTTATGAATGAGACACCTCTAAAATTAAAAAAAAACAATAAAAAGAAATGCTTTATCTTCGTAACACAATATTTTATACCGTTTAAGTGGTAGCTCTCTAATATTTGTGGGTAATTGATTAAATAATGCGTTAAATAATATGCGTTCAGTTAATTAATTGAATAATAGTGTTACGAGTTACGAGACTCGAATTAAAATGCCGTTGGAATGATTATAGAGTTTATTAGAACTATAAATCGCGTATAACACAGGTACAAATATAACCGAACACAACAAATCCAAACGTAATTCAGAAGGTCGTACGTATTCAATGAAACGCGCAAGTCCGTCACTAATAAATTACCAAATATACACACGTCTCGCCTTGATCGTGGTTCTCGCTCAACTGCCCCCTTCCTCAATCAGGCCATGGTTTTATAGTACACAAATGCAATATGCCCGCCCGGCAACGTGGACCGAATATCCTAGAATCAGCTTGAACTTTAAAATCCGTAACACCTGGCTAATTATTACAAAACAACAATAGGCTGTTTTCTAGAAACGTATGCCAATAAATAAGTAAACAAAAGAAGACGATTATAAAAGAATTATAATAGTTCCAATGTTATCAGTTATTAGTTCAAATGCCGACGGGTAATAAATGTACTTGGAATTTGTCTTTGTCGGCGCCTAGGTTGTAACAATAATAAAATTGAAACGCTTTTCAATTTATATTCCTTCACAGAAATCTCCGTGCAGGAACGGAGAAAGAATACAATTTCCTGCGGCCGGGCGGCCTGTCGTAAGAGGCGACAAAACCACCCACAGCCAGGTGGTAGGGCATTTGCCCGACTGGATGGCTACCACCCCTGGTCTAAAGTATGTCGCCATAACAACCTTGGGTTGTGTTCCGGCATTAGTGGACCAGGTTCCAGACTCCTTTAAGAGGGCAGCAGCGCATTTGTAGCATCTTTGGTGTTGCAAATGTCCATAGGCGATGGTAACCGCTCTCCATCAAGTGGGCCGTCTGCCTGTCTGCTGACCTCCTGCAATAAATAAATAAAATAATCCATCCTTATAAGTTAGATTATGGGCTGGCGTGTTTTATATTTTGTACTAATAGTCCTGGCAGACTCTGAAATAATTATATTTTACTTAATACTCAGAAAAGGTTATAAATCCGTCAAAGTAGATTATATAAAATGTTACACTCGTTTCGTATAAAGTGGAATTGCAAGGACTGCATTGCTTCAAAAGCGTGACTATCTCATTTTGATTATTTCTACTGCGGTAACGCGACTATGCGGCGGAACGATTGCGGTGCTTTTGCAACCATACTCTTAATAATATCATTGCAGAAAAATATAAAAAAATACGTACACTTCCCCTTTGTTTATAATTTTTCAAAAAGGTTCATCATCGAATTACATTCACCAGTCATTCAGTCAGCATCAAAGTTTTATGATCAAAGAAATGGTGTATGTTCTTAACATATCTGATGTGTTCTTCTACGGAAAGGTTTTGGAAATGTTACTGTTAGGGTGGTTGTTGGAAGATTTTTTTCAGGCTCCGTAGATAGATAACAGAAAGAAAGAAAAAATATTTATTTAGGACAAGACACAAAAAGTCTACATTATAATAAATGTAACAATTAATTGTGGTGTCATAAAAAGGCTCTTGCTCCGCATAATGCTAGTTTCACAACCAGAGCCGCACAATCAATGCTGCGTTGAAGCCATAATCCCAAACAAAGAAGAAACTTCATTTGCGTTGTTATCACGACCAAAAAGCAGCAGTTAACAACCGCTGTTTGGTTATATTCGTCTATCCCAGGAAAACTACGCTACATATTCGGGATAAAAAATATCCCAAGTTTTGACCCAGGATGTAAGCGCTGTGTTATGTTCTTATAAATCCGTGTACTCACGTGATGCTCTGACAGAATAGACAAAAATTCTATAAGTTCGACCAAATTAGAATTTAAACTCATTTTTAAATACATTTTAAATTCATTATAAGTAAAGATTGATAGATATATATCATACTTATCATATACGACTGTTACATACATACATACATACATATTGTCACGCCTGTTTCCCATTGGGGTAGGCAGAGACAATGGGTCTCCACTTGTTACGATCTTGACAAACACTTTTCGCTTCATCAACTTTCATTAATCTTCTCATACATACACGCTTATTTAAACTACTTTTTATTTGACCTTTCTTCAAAATATCTTCAATTTGATCATGGTGAGTACGTCTTGGTCTACCGGCACTGACTCTTCCAGTCACATTGCTATCATATACTTACACTCAAAAAATATGTTGCAGCAAAACAAATAAAAAATGTAGTACATCATGTTAGCCACAATTCTAAGTTTAATGGGTTCGCAATAGAAAAACAACTATTAAAGATTTACGAACATAATCATCTATTTCTTTTAACATAATATTATGTAACAAAACAGTTAGCATGGCTTTTACTTACATTTTAATAAGCAGTTCACAATTTAGTTACCACAACTGAGTCAACTATTCTCTATCATATCTCCTTTTACAGTAGTATTGAATAGTAATTATATCCAATTGCGCGTTTTCAAACAGGACAGCTCTTTTAGGTTTTCAAGTCGAACCACCAATGCCAAAAATGTAACTCGCAGTATCGATTCCATTGTATTGTTGTTCTACCCTCTTTTTAATTTATTTTTTTATTAATTTATTCATGACCATAGAATCAAAGTCTTTCAGTCGGAAACATGTTAATTAATAGGTCTTCGTATAGTAGCGCAGTTGTATTGTAGTCTACAACCGACGCCATTCAATGGAGTTCTTGTGAAAACTCGAAAGATCACATCTGACTATACAGTTCACATTTCTCACAAAAACACATAATTTCTACTCAAAAACCATCAATATCCTGCAACTTGTTATATTATTTTCCCCGGGTTATATATATATTGTGGTTGTTATGAAATAAAAGATTAGAGCATGAGTATTATTCTTTATTCCAACTGTCTTTTGGGAGTCAGTAACAGGGTATACACGATTATAGTACCACATACAGTATTTAAACTAACAACTAAACGTGAAACCCGACACAGGGGCGACAATCGGGTCGACACCCTGGTCGTCTGACTCCAGACTACCTGACGAATGTCAAAGGCAATAATTCAGGGGACGCGGGTCACCTAGACTGTGCTAACCTTGAAACGTGCTACCTTCTAAGGATTAATATGTTACGAAAGAGTAAGTAGATTGATTAAATGAAGACGAAGATTATGGGCGCCATCCAGGATCGCGACGCCTGGAAAACTGCCACGACGCTCAGCAACGCTGCTGGTGTCGGCGGCCGCGTGACACGTGGTGATGTCGAAGGTGGTCGTAGAACGGCCAAGTATGACCGGATGCGTGGGCAGCGTGGTTGCCCACACGAGGCAGCGCGAGGCCTGCTGGCTCTCGCGTGCTACGGCGGAGGTTATGCCCCCATACGTGACTCCCTGGAATTGAGATGGTTCCCAGTGAGCACACCTATCATAAATCTACTGTAATCCTAGTCGGGGAACTGAGAACGGTTAACTAGGGATATATCTTTAAGACCTAACCACACTAAACGATCAATAAGCTAAATATGCTTACCTAAAAAGGGTTGGAATAACGAAACGCTGTTAATTAATGATGAGGAGCCTCGCCCGAACCTTCGGGCGGTCGGCTATTAACGTGATGCAACGGCGTGAGGGCCATCTGTAAGGTAGACACGCCTTACTGATGTGAAAGAATAAAAGAGACGCAGGGTAAACACTTGAAATGAACACTACGTACCTTTTGACTCCTTTAGACACTGATTTTATACTATAATATTGCTAAGTGAAAGTGTGATTGATCCACGTGAATTCTAACCAGCGAAAGAGGGCGCGAGTCGGGCCGTCGCTCTATTTAAGCTATCGAGGTGGGGGGCGCGCGCGGTGCAACCGACGCGCGTGTAGGTGGCGTTGTTGTGCCTGAAGGGAATGAAGTGAGGGGAGGACGGAGCTACTGGAGACATCGCGGAAAGACATCGCGTGATTTCTAATGACAAAATTGAGGATGTAATACGGTGTTAATACAACCGATTTAAGAAGTCTATACTTAAAGTGTTGCAAGGCTATGAATTCCAATTTGCAACGTCACAGGGCGCCCCTCCCTGTGAAGGATTATGCTCCCTGAGCAGAATCCGCGGGTTGGACCTCCAACCCATAACAAGACAGAATGTCAAAACAGGAGCCATTTCTGCCATGCGCGGAGAATAAGAAGAAAAGAGAGAGAGAGAGAGAGAACAAGAAAAAAAAATTCCACCAAAGATAGTAAAAAAAAAAATTTTACTAACAGAGCAAAATATAGTCGACAAGGAACAGACCGAGGGGTTTGATGGAAAACCTCCGAAGGTAACGAAGAATTGGTATTACACTTTTATACATCATCATTCAGGCTCTCAATTCTTTCGCCTCATTCATACGTTCTTTCAACTAAGTCTCGGCGACTATCCAGCAACAACCGAGACTTCCTAGCGCAACCGTAAGGTGATAGATATTTTCTCTATACAACTCACAACCAGTCTTCTGTAGAAAAAACACGGTCTTCCCATCTTCTGTTAGCCTTGTGTACGAAAATTCAACTCGAACGTAGCTCAGGAAACGAAGAAAAATCGGTCAACTACCACGTCGCTGCAAAATACCAACACGAGTGTACAGGAGAACCGAAGTAACAGAAACTGTTACCAAAATCACATCTTCAAGGATGTGTAAGAAGAATTCTTCGATAATACGAAAGAACCTTCATCAACAAGGTATGCTGGAACTACCACGCTCTTAGTCGTGTTTGCTCGCCCAACAATTACCTAAAACATCTAGTCAACATATGACTAAACAAGCTTTACTACGTCGGTTGAACTCGAGTACTAACAGAAAGAATAAGTCTAACACATATATATGCTAAATGATAATAATAACGTATTAAGAAAACGATTTCTATAACTATAGTTCTCAGATCCCAAAACAGTGATTACAACTACATAACCATCGACGGTTAATGTATTGGTAAAGGTTTATTAACCTTTCGTTTGTAAAAACAAAACTATACATTCGTACAATATTAAGTTGTTCGAAATGAAGGTCAAACTTGCAACATTGTAATGTTCAATGGACCGTAATACAAAAGAAATTCAATCGCCTTGTTTACACGTTGTAAACAGGTGGTAGTTCTATATAGATATGTATATCTATGAATGTAGCTATTGCTACCGAATGTGAGATTATTTTATTTTAAATAATTTCATTCTTTATATGTTTTGTCATGTTTGTTTAAATAAAAGAAAAAACGATACGTGACGTTTATTGACGTCAACACTTTTAATGCTTACTAGCTTTATAACGTTGAAAAGATTTATCTTTACCGGACGTTGTTTGTGTGTTGGTTTACTGTGAATGATACTAGATGTCGCTAGGCGTACAATAACACGTGTTTTTGTGTGTTATTAACATTGTCAAATATTAGTTGACAACTAGTTGTAATTATATGTTACCTAATTTCATTAATATAAAGTTATTAATTAACAAATTGTAAGATGTTTTATTATTAAATAAAAATTTTTATTTATTTAATTGTTTAATTTGTTCTTTGTTTTTCTTATTGTATTTTTGTAACTTTTATTTTGGAAACATTAACGAAGTTTTTATTTGTTAAAATATTATTGAGAGAAGGGAATAAAAATTGTTTTTTATTTTTATCAGAAAAAAAAAAATTAAAATATTATGAACTAGTTTTTAATGTCTTTTACATGGTAAAAACCTACCGAGCGATTTGTAGCTAAATCCTCTAGTTCGTTTACCAAAGGTGATTTTTTGCTGATTATTCGGCATTTACTATATTTTGGTGCTAATTTGGCGGTAAAATGTTTACTAGCATCCGATAATGGGAATGTTTTTCGCCAAACTACGTCTCCAACAGAATGTTCTATCTGTCTTCGACTTTTATTATAATGTTTTGCACTCTTTTTATGCGCGGTTTCTAAAGATTGTTTTACTTTTAAGAATATGTCTTTAAGTGGTCCTAGTTTTTCCACGTAATCGTCTCTGGAGCTAAAATTTAGATCGACTATATTTTATTATTGTTATTGGCGGTATCATATGTAGATCCACATAAAATTGCCTCTCTTCCATGTATTAAGAAGAAGGGGGTGAAACGAGTTGCTTCGTTTACAGTTGTGTTCATCGCGAATTGTATTTGGGGAATAAAGATATCCCATGAACGATGATCATTTTTAACTAAAATAGATATCGCAGTTATTATAGTCTTATTATACCGTTCTACGGTGTTAATTTGAGGACAATAACGAGGTGTAAGATGTACTTCGGGTATTTTATATTTTTTAAATAGTGTTTGTATTTCTTTTCCGGTAAATTGTGAACCGTTATCCGCGATTACTGTTCGAGGAATGCCGTGGACTAGGAATACGCCCTGTTCTAGGTTATTTATTATATTTTTATTTTGGAAATTTTTATTTTGAAAATTTTTATTTAATTTTTCGTTTGTCGGAAATAAATTTGAATTATAAAAACTACGGCTCGGGTATACTAGTTTTTGAATTCCTTGTGTTATTATTTCTATTAAATTTTTTACATTTAAAACACTTAGGAAGTGTAATTCCTTTATTACCGCAACCATAACAGAATATAGTTTTACATTGTCTTACATCGTGACCGAGGTCATTGCACCGAATGCAGCGTCGAGGATCACGGCTGCTATTGATATTTTTAATTGCGCGGGTATTATCCGTATATTTATTTGTATACCTCTCATTTACGTAATTTATTTGCGGATTTTTATTATTTTGGTATTTGAAACCAAGATCTGGTGCGATCGTATTTGATGATATTTTAGGTGGTTCACAAAAATGAGAACTCCTATCTCTCGTATAGTCGAGTAATTTACATTTATTACGTAATTCCGAAATATCGTTTATTTCGTAAAGTGCTAAAGCCATTTGTAATTCGGGTCGTAAATTTTTTTGTATTATTTTTAATTGTTCGTTCTCCGGTATTGTTATTGTAAATCGAGAAAAATAATTTAACATAATTGCTATATATAAAGTCGAAGACTCATTTATTCCTTGTGTCCTTCTTTGAACTTCGACCATTAATTTGTCATTGTAGTCAATTGGTGAGAATTCCGATATTAAAGCTATTTTTAAATCGTTCCAATCTTGTATTGTAGTTTTTATACTTCTAAACCATATTAAAGCTTTATCCGTGAATAATTCAACGGCTGAATTGAATAATTGTTTCTCGTTAATATTACGGGACTCGCACAATTCATTCAATCTTTGTAAGTAAGTTAAAACGCACGTTCCACCGTCATATTTGGTATTTAATTTTAATATCGCGTTTGAATAACACGACTCGGGGCATAGTGACCGCGCGGCGTCGCTCGGTGACTGATGAGTCATCGGCTCTTCGAAACTTGTTTTGAATGACGCGAACAAGTTATCTATTTTTAGCAAACACTCGTTGAGTGTTGTTTCGATTGTTTCGTATAATGTTTTATTTATTTCGCAGTCAATTCTTGTTAAGCGATGGTATAAATGATGACTTAACGCGCGCACTCTATTTAATGATTTGTATTTAGGAGTTTTATGTTTTAAACACGAATTTATTTCGTTTAATTTTAAATTAATTATTTGCAACTCTTCCTCCGGGTTTAAATCTGTAGTGATTACATCTTCACACGGAATTTCTTTTCCTAATTTACGAATTTGTGCTTTTAATTCGGTAACGGTTTTTAGCGGTTGAGCACCACGAATTGTTATTTCGTGAATTAATTCGTCTTGAAGTAACAAGTTATATTGGATTGGACGTTCCATTTTTAAGAGAAAAAAAATTAAAATTATAGAATAGTCTAGAGTCAGTGGGTTTCGAGTCGTTAAAAATTTAGAACAGATTAATTAAAGTATTGTCAAGGACATCAAACGTAATAATTACACACTGTACTCATGTATAGAACGAGAAAAAAAAAATAACAATAAATAAATCTCTAACGTAAATTCACTCATAAAACACAAGTGTGAAATTCAAATTCACTGCAAATTATTATAGAATTTGCCAACAATAAAAATGAACTATAAAGTCACTTCTATTTAAAAAAAAAATTGATGTATGTTTAAAGCTCCAATTAACCTTTAAACGCAGTATCAAAAATAGTAACTGAGAATTAATCTTCAGTTAACCAACATTTAAGTGTGAATTACGGTAGAAGAACAATTACACAAAAAGAGAAAAAGTTATTACGTTCTTGACAATATCTGTAAAAAAAAACTGATTATACACATTCAATACACAAAATTTAAAAGATAAAACAGCACATTTCAAGGTTATTCCAGTTACTACCTAAACGGGATAGCTGGTGACTAGGTTATTAAGGCCAGAACACGTTGTGGGCTGCCACTGTTATTGTTATTTTCCCCGGGTTATATATATATTGTGGTTGTTATGAAATAAAAGATTAGAGCATGAGTATTATTCTTTATTCCAACTGTCTTTTGGGAGTCAGTAACAGGGTATACACGATTATAGTACCACATACAGTATTTAAACTAACAACTAAACGTGAAACCCGACACAGGGGCGACAATCGGGTCGACACCCTGGTCGTCTGACTCCAGACTACCTGACGAATGTCAAAGGCAATAATTCAGGGGACGCGGGTCACCTAGACTGTGCTAACCTTGAAACGTGCTACCTTCTAAGGATTAATATGTTACGAAAGAGTAAGTAGATTGATTAAATGAAGACGAAGATTATGGGCGCCATCCAGGATCGCGACGCCTGGAAAACTGCCACGACGCTCAGCAACGCTGCTGGTGTCGGCGGCCGCGTGACACGTGGTGATGTCGAAGGTGGTCGTAGAACGGCCAAGTATGACCGGATGCGTGGGCAGCGTGGTTGCCCACACGAGGCAGCGCGAGGCCTGCTGGCTCTCGCGTGCTACGGCGGAGGTTATGCCCCCATACGTGACTCCCTGGAATTGAGATGGTTCCCAGTGAGCACACCTATCATAAATCTACTGTAATCCTAGTCGGGGAACTGAGAACGGTTAACTAGGGATATATCTTTAAGACCTAACCACACTAAACGATCAATAAGCTAAATATGCTTACCTAAAAAGGGTTGGAATAACGAAACGCTGTTAATTAATGATGAGGAGCCTCGCCCGAACCTTCGGGCGGTCGGCTATTAACGTGATGCAACGGCGTGAGGGCCATCTGTAAGGTAGACACGCCTTACTGATGTGAAAGAATAAAAGAGACGCAGGGTAAACACTTGAAATGAACACTACGTACCTTTTGACTCCTTTAGACACTGATTTTATACTATAATATTGCTAAGTGAAAGTGTGATTGATCCACGTGAATTCTAACCAGCGAAAGAGGGCGCGAGTCGGGCCGTCGCTCTATTTAAGCTATCGAGGTGGGGGGCGCGCGCGGTGCAACCGACGCGCGTGTAGGTGGCGTTGTTGTGCCTGAAGGGAATGAAGTGAGGGGAGGACGGAGCTACTGGAGACATCGCGGAAAGACATCGCGTGATTTCTAATGACAAAATTGAGGATGTAATACGGTGTTAATACAACCGATTTAAGAAGTCTATACTTAAAGTGTTGCAAGGCTATGAATGCCAATTTGCAACGTCACAAACTATTGTTCATTTTAGAGTAATTATACACATTTTTAGAAAATAAAACTGCACAGCAGAACGTCTCCTTTCAGTTCCCGCCAAAAACTCCCCTCTTTTTAAAATAAAAATGGAGTTACCAGCCGTCAGACACAGCCTGATATTTACTGATAAAAGAAATGTAGGATGTAGTTGGATGGAAGCTAACAATCATGTCTTTATTATAACTATAGTAATATTTTTCTTTACTTTTATTGTGTCTCTGTCTCATTGAATGTGCACTGTTTGCTACAACTCCGTCAATTTTCATTCATTCCGTAACATACTTCTGTATAAAACTTATAAAACAAAAAATGAACCTGAGATATAAATAGAATAAGAGAAATATAAACAAAAACAATTTTAGCTAGACGTGTTGCTGGGGAGTTTCTTGCCGCTTCTTCTCCTTAACAGCAATAACACGTTGCGAAGCGGTGTACATAGACTAGGAAGTAAAATTAAATATTAACCTATATGTATGACATTCAAAAAGTATTCTCCAGTAATAATAATAATAATATCGGCATTATGTATTTTATTTTTTGATGTATTTTTGTAAAATAATAATGATAATTATTTTTTTTATAAAAAAAATGTCTTTATGTATTAAAAAAAATGTTAAATTTTTGAGAATAAATAAATACATATGAATATCGGCAGACAAATACACATTGTATATCCCCAAATTAAGCAAGTTACGCTTGTGTTATGGGTAATATACAACGGACCACTCTGGGGCCGATGCCAGACACCCAGACCATGCTTCCATACTTATGCGTGTGTTCAAGTGGTTCCCGGGATGGTTTAGATTCCCGATTGGACCCGGTAGGTTGCGCCGCTGAAAACCTCTGTAAAGGTGGGACCAGTCCGTGGAGTCAGTGGAACTTATTTTGAATAAAAACTTTTGAATTTTAATTTGAATCACATACGACTATTGCAATGAATGCCATTCAATAGTATAGCCCTTTTATGACCCTTTTATCATAACCACATGTAACATATCAAATTGAACTGCGACCACAAATTAACGCGTGGCGGTCGTTTGCGCGACCACTCTCTGCGGCTGCAGTACAACTTTCTGTTCGCCCCATTTTGGCGATACACAGGGGGAAGCGGTTGTTTTGTGCAATAAATATTGAGTTGTGCCAATATTTTGGGCACATTCAGTATTTATACCCAATACACGTATTTATATGTACTAACTACTAAGTCGTCAAAAGTCGACCATAATTCGTAAAATATTAGAAACTTGTTTGCTCTGGCAAAGTGTGCATTTTATTAATACCTTTGATTTCATGAATAAGAAAAGAGGTTATATATACTTTTCCTCTTGTTTTCTTTCTTTTGTTTATGGTAGTGACCATCCAGTGGTAGCAATTCGACCATAATTAATTTAAATTATAACTTTCAACATTATTAAACTTCTGTTGTCAAAGACTATCTACTTCTATAATCAAAGATTTCACCAAGACTACTACACAGTTAATTTGACTTTAACAATGAATAAAAGAGTACATGCGTGTGTGTGTCAAATACATATTAGTAGATCAATTTTGAAACAAAATAAATTACAGTAGGACGACAAACACCCATTGGAAAGGGAAGAGAATATAACAAAAATGAAAGGAAAATAATTTACGGGCGATCTGAGGTCGGGAAGTGGAAGGGGGTGAGTTTTTTACGCATAATTTAAAAAAAAAATTAGCATTCTGCACGTCTCCATATAAACTATAAGTGCGAAATTTTATACTCCTCCGTTGGCGCAATTTTCAAGCAAGTTTTTACTTCACGTATTAATATAGTGATATATACATACATGCAATACTACACAATACTTAAATATATATAGTACTACTAGCTGTCCCGGCAGACGTCGTCCTGCCCGGTAAAAATAAAAATAAAAAAATTTAGGGGTGGACTACCCCTAACATTTAGGGGGATGAAAAATAGATGTTGGCCGATTCTCAGACCTACCCAATGTGCACACAAAATTTCATGAGAATCGGTCCAGTCGTTTCGGAGGAGTATGGCAACGAAAACTGTGACACGAGAATTTTATATATTAGATTTGTAATTTGGATTCAGAAGTCGCGGAAGGCCACGACACACCTTCCATGATCAAATTGATCGTGTATTAGCAGAAGGTGATGTCAGAAGCCTTAAGAACAGACGAGCATGCATGACAAGAGCTATGAATGTCGAAGAAGCAAGTGAGGTGTGTAAGAATAAGCCTGTATGGCGCTCTTTGTTCGTGCCTACCCCGCAAGGGACCTGGCGTGAAGTTATGTATGTATGTATGTACTATTTGTACTTCTTATTATTGAGTTTATACGTTTATTCTCATTTCTTAACTATTCATATAGAGAAACTAAGCGTGCTGATCACCAAGAAGTGAGAGTTGCAGCAAATCTTTTCTCTTGTCTCTTCGATATTATATGTACACGTGGTATAACTGCACTTGCAGGCAATCGGTAGCGGGAAAGATATTTAAGCGGGTAGTTGCATTGGAGGCGTAAGCAGACTCATAAAGACGAGCAGTATCTACATGAGTAAGTACGACAAGGATTAGTTGTAATAGAACGAAAGATGGCGGCTGGGAAAGCTGATTGCGAAACACAGTTAAGAAAAGCGGGCTATGAACATAATTTGACAGAATAGGATTCCAAATCTAGCAGCGCGAACACTATCTATACGTAGTATGTATCTTTATGATAATCAATAGTTATTTAGTAAAATTTTCAAATCCTTGGAATATAATTTTATAGATTCTACATTGATTAAATATTCATTGATGACGTCACACATATAAGGGTATTTTGGTGGGAACTGAAAGGTGACTCCGTACTGTGTATTTTTATTTACTTTTTTTAAAAAAAATAGTGATTTGAAATGTGTTGTACGAGATATTGATAGTTTTTGATTAGTAATTATTATTGCGTTTTTGGAAAAAATGTTAGTCTGTAGTCTCTCTCTCTCTCTCACGAGCGTGCATGACAAGAACTATGAATGTCAAAGAAACAAGTGAGGTGTGTAAGAATAAACCTCTATGGCGCTCTGTTGTTCGTGCCTAGCCCGCAAGGGACCCGGCGTGAAGTATGTATGTAGTCTCTCTGTAGTCGAACGTGGCCTTTCGTGTTGTGAAATTCGTTGATTCTAAAATTTTGTTTTTACTAGCACACGTTCCAAACTCCAAGGGCACAGGTTCAAATCCTGACCGGAACGCATCCAGCACTTAGGCAGTTTTCTGACCTAATATGCATATTGTTACAATTACCACGTGCTAACAACGGTGAAAGAAAACATCGTGATGGAACCAACACCTCAATATGACCGATGTCTCAAACCTGCCTAGCCCCCTTGTACAAGCGTGGCGGGTATACTGTCCGTTCCTCAATAGTGGGATGCCCGAAGCAAGCACTAGGGTGTTTATGGGCTGTTATTATTATGATGAAATTATAATACTGTTACACGCCGACAAAAGTGAATGTACACCTGCAGTTTATCGCCTTTCGGAATTTGGACTTCTTTTGTTTACTTTGTGTTTTAAATTTGTAATTAGAAAAACAGCCTATTGAGTATTGTAATTATAGTCATTTGCCAGGTGTGATATTTAGAAACTTTTGCTATGCGGTCGAGTATGGTGTCGAGACATATTGTATATTTTAGTATAAAACAATGCCCGAACGAAGAGGTGAGGCAGTCAAGCGACGATTACGTTACGAACAAGACGTGGGTACATTCGATAAGCGATATAGTGAAGGACTTTGCGCACGTCATTGAGTCGTACATCACGTTTGTAGTGGTTGCATCCAGTTATATTTGTATGTGTTATACATGTTTGTATATGTTATACATGTGAGTTATATATGTGTTATACATGTTTGTATAGTTCTAATAAATTCTATAGTTATTCCAACGGCATTTTAATTCGAGTCTCGTAACTCGTAACAATACATTAAACGAGGCTATATGGACCAAATTCCTTTGCCATTGTGGCGAGTTGAACATCTAACCGCTAAAATATTGGACAATTGGACATTGTATAAACGACCAAGGGGAAGTACATATATAATAATGCTATCACATGTTACCGTCGCTGTTTCGCGTGATGTATAGCCTCGGGCCTTGGAGGCAAAAGTTTGCGCCGGCCAAATCCCAACGGAGAAAACTACTGGACCGAAAAACTATTGTTGGTTCTATACTCTCTCTTTGTATTAAGTAACTACGTGTTATATTGCAATACATTATCGCTATTGTAATTGGTTTTTTTAATTATTGCTGGAGGACCTTTCTTTTTTTTTTGAGGCGGAGGACACTATATTGCACCCTATCGGGTCCTTTGCTAGGGATTAGACCAAAGCGATGAGTGCTAGCCACTATTTTTTTTATTGCAGGAGTTCAGCAGACAGGCAGACGGCCCACTTGATGGAAAGGATTTACCATCGCCTATGGACATTTGCAACACAAGAGGTGCTACAAATGTCCTGCTGCTTTCTTAAGTGAGACTGGAACCTGGCCACTAATGCCGGAACACAACTCAAGGTTGTTATGGCGACTAATTTAGACCAGAGGTGGTAGCCATACAGTCGGGCAAATGCCCTACCACCTGGCTATGGATTGGCTATGGGTCGCCTCTTATGACAGGCCGCCCGGCCGCAGGAAATTGTATTCTTTCTCCGTTCCTGCACTAAAGATAGCGAAGCTAAAAGAGTCACTCGCCGGCATCTGTGGACACTCAACAAGGTACCTCCCTCTATGAAGAGAAGTAACCCATGGGCCAATACTCGACTTGTTTTGCCCCGGCAAGCAGGACAGACTCACTTCATCAAGAGATGGACGACTCATATTAAACTTTACCAGGCTAATGACCCATGGAAGGTGGTTATCGTCGCCCATGGCCCAATATCCATAGGCGCTAATAACCACGAGAACGATTTGCAATCAAAACCAGAGGTACTGCTAATGTACTGTCATGCCTGTCTCATAGAGTGACTGGAACTTGGCCACGTTTGTGCGAGAAAGCTTCTTATACGATAAAAGATTTTTTGACGACCACACCAAATGGGAACATCTCGATCGCTACGAAACTCTTTAAATAAATCATTCCTACAAATTGCTTTGTTGAACCTTGTATTACTATAAACTAGAATTAAAAAGACGAATAATAGTAAATTAATAAGTAAGAGTGGTGCAACACCGTCTGTAAAATTTCTATGTTCCCCGAACATTGCGACGCCAGACGCCTAGTCCCTATAGCCCAGATCCTGTTCCACTAACAGTTCAACCGAATATCTCGACCTTTTGTTCTCATTTCCTACAATAGTCTTACAATGACCGGGGCTTGTTCTTGAGTGAATTTTTATATGGTATAAACGGGAATAATCACGAGTGTGTGTCACGCCGCATTTACATTAAATTTCTTAAGAGGCCTCTACGTGTTAGCCTTCCCAAGCCCTACTCAAGCCTCCTAAAAGTCCGGGGAAATTTTATAGCTCGTGGTCTTCAGAGACATCTTTCTTCTACTTATTTATAAAAAATGAATATTTGTCTGTATGTCCTTTATAGAATCGTAAACTATCCATGTGGTCATGTGATGATCTTTAGCAAAGTTGTTGTGCATGAGCCAGAAAAGTTTTCTGATTTGGTCCACAATTGGACCCGATAGGTGGCACTGCTGTCGGCATATCGATTAAAGCTTTTCCGGACAGGACGACGTCTGCCAGGACAGCTACTACACTATAAAGTAAGACATGTTGTAGGGAAGTTTGTTGCACAGCTTCTTCTGCTTTAACAGAAACTGAAATTGCTTTGGAAGCAGTGATAGTCTCATGACTTAATAATTAATCTGCAAGATTCGAAATATATACATTCATTTTCGTTATCCACTAATGCTGGAACACGAAGTTTTGTACATTAGTTATATAGTCTCTGGTTGATTGGCCTAATTCATTGCCGGCTGAGGTCACTAGAATCAAGAGATTCCGAGTTTGATTTCTAACAGATAGACTAGATAGAGTTAGAGACCTGATTGATAGATTCCGCAAGCGAACATACCATTACCTACTATGGTATGGGATCGGCTTCAGAGAGTCAATTGTACATAAACGTAACTTGCTTACCTTTGGAATAATTATGTTTTACTGCAAACAGCGGTTTATTACATATATAAAAATATTTTCATCAATTTCCATGCATGTTTTTAATTTTGATAGATATCTTATACTTACATCGCCTGATTCAAAATTGTTTATGATTTAGTTTGCCTGGAAGAGATGGCTTTGAGCGATAAGGCCGCCTATTGTATCGTCTAGAAAATATTGTAAATGTGGTCTCTTTTTGTAATGTTTTGGTCTGAAATAAAGCGTTATCCTAGCAAGATAAGATTCGGGATATAAGAATATGCAGTGCATTTATTTTTCTTAATTACCCCCAAAAACTTAAAACATTTACTAAAGCTATTTTAGCACTAACTAAAATAACCGATCAATGTTCTAAAACTTTAATATAAACTTGAGACGGCAGTTTTGCGATTAATAATAATCAGAAGTTGACAAATGAGAGCTCTTCTAAAGTCTAGAACTTTATTAATTTACAGAACGCACCTGATCCTAAGTAAGTGGCATTTTGTGAAAGATGCCTTTTAACTATAATGCCAGTTGAAATAGTCATAGTTAATATTTTAGATCATAATTAAATAAGAATATTTAAAAAGTAAAATAGGTTTTAGAAACTTTGTATATAATAATATAAATCTAAAGAAATTATTATAGGTAATGTAGCGGATGCACTTACCACGTTTAGTCGTAGATAATTTTATATTATATTTTTGCTTGAAATGTGCCACGATCCTGGTTACCACACGCTCAGGCTTTCAACTCATTTATTTGCTTACATTTATAGTATTTCAATTTATTTCTATTGAAAGCTTTTGTAATAAATAAAACTTGTATTTTAACCTAATTCTCATTTGTAAATAAAAGCCGGTCAAGTTCAAGGTCAGCTTTTTGGCATTTGAGTTTGACGTGTGACAAGTGCTATCTTACAAAATACATAGCAACAACATCCTGTTAATCTACGGTATATTTTCCATTCATGTTTAAATCTTAATTTCTAATCATAAAACAAATTACATATAAATATTTATTTCAATTTCCTTATTTATTTAATTTAATTTATCAACTACATAATTATATTCTATTTTGTTACTCAATGCCTATATACCTATGTTAGCCAGGTCGTAAGGATTTTACCAAACCAATGAGAGACGAGTATAAAAGTCGCTCTCATTGGTGGGAATTCAAAAACGAAAAGAGGACACCGTTTTTGAATTGAGTTAAGATACTTACAAAAAGTGAAAATAAAAATCCAGTTCAAGATTGAAGTTATATTTATTCAAGAACCTTACATCACAATAATAATATTATAGCACACTCTTCAGTAATATACCCACCTTTACATCTAATTATAATGCGCCCTACTTAGTGTCGGTAAAACAGACTCTGATATATATGAAATAGTCTCTGGTAGAATTATAGAGTAGAAATATTGTAAGAATATCGAGGTAAATAAAGAAATCAATATATTACAAAAAATAATTGACAATTAAAATAATATAGGTTATAATTTTAGTTTATTTGTTTACAGATAGGACAGGATTACGATAATTTTAAGTAAACAATGTATGACTGATTAAATGCAAATTACTCTCAAAAATCTTAATTAAATTTATTACAAAATAAGTGTCGCCAGACAACGTGGTAATGCGGCCAGCCTTCTGGGCACGCTCCCCGTTGGCAGGAATCTGCTACATAATGTATTTTAGTTTCAATGTCTTTGTTTTTTTATTATTGAATTTACAAAATTAAAAGGCTGTCTAATATAATTTAAGTAATTAGTAATGTTTTGGTCTCTTTCTATGCAGTATCACATAGATGTGACAATTCCATTGAAATTGTTAGATAATACATTCTGGATTCGGATATTGAATAATTTTTACCTCGGTTAAACAGAGCTCGCAAAAAATACGGTAAAATCTATATAAATTATGTTACGGTCGGCACACGCGTCATAATAAAAGAACTTTTAAAATCCTTTCGAATTTCTCTATCCGATAAAAGCGCTCGTAACTCATTCAGCGGTTGGCCCTAACTCATCCGACATGGTGGCGATGACGTCACAGTCTTTATAGATAATATATTTCATGTTACTCACGTTCATAGAGCCTTTTAAGAACCTATTTATTCGAGAAAATTTTTGAGAGTGGTTTACACAAACATTCTAAAGATAAACCGAAAATAAGAAATTTCATTGGAATTTTACGTATCCGTGGAGGAACGGAGAAAGAATACTGATTCCCGTGGATGGACGATCTGTCTTAATATGTGCTAAACTACCCACAGCTAGATGGTAGGGACCATAAAATTAATATGCTTGTAACCCGAGTAGGTGCTAGTAAAGTGAAGTACTTTTAAGTACGACCTAAAAGTCTCATTGTCGACGCAAGACAAAGTTTCAGTGTGACGAACTCCCCTATAGTTCCAATTCCCTACTTTTACAACTAGTATCTTTACTTACAACATTATAAGTGCCTTTGTGTGCGTGTCCGAAAAAATAATTATGAGCTGTGCGAGGTTTGCCAATGGTCGCCACTTCCGCTTCCTATAACTGAGACCGGGGCTTGTCTAAGAAGTAAAAAAAACTAGACGACCCCGGGTCACGGTTGTGAGAGGAGGGAGTGTTTGTTATCAGTGAACCTGCGCACTACTTATACGAAATGGCGCTCACATACACATCGATGGGTTTTATGCTCCAAATCTAAATGTTACTTTGTAGGAAACTATCTCTACTAAGTATTATATATTATTCTAAGGGAGGGACTATCTAAACGGGTACCACATCTGATTTCGAGTATGCCGCCGTAACCTTGAGCTGTGTTCCAGAATTACTCGCTAAGTTTCAGTCCCATCTTAGAGATCATGGTGTGGCAAATATACTTATATAGAAGTGGGGTTACCGCTTTCCATCAGTCTGTTTGTTATGCTCCAGCCATAAATTGTTAAAAATTCTGTCGTATTTAGAAACAAACAGATGAGTTTTTCATTTCAAAATCAACTATAATTAACATGCATATATTTAATTAACGCGGTCGAGATGCGAGCACTGCGCAAAATCTGCGGAGTGACGCTCGCGGACCGCGTTCGTAATACCGAAGTAAGAAAGAGAGTTGGTCTGAAAGAGAGTGTCGGGGTGAAGGTAAGAAAAGGAATGCTCCGTGGTTCGGGCATGTGGAAAGAATGTATGATGAAAGAATGACTAAACAGATATACAATGCAAAAGTGGATGGATGCAGAAGTCGCGGAAGGCCACGACACACCTTCCATGATCAAATTGATAGTGTACTAGCAGAAGGTGATGTCAGGAGCCTTAAGAACAGACGAGCGTGCATGACAAGAACTATGAATGTCAAAGAAGCAAGTGAGGTGTGTAAGAATAAGCCTAAATGGCGCTCTGTTGTTCGTGCCTACCCCGCAAGGGACCTGGCGTGATGTTATGTATGTATGTATGTATGTATATTTAATTAGAATTTTAAAAAACCATAGATGATTTTTTTTTATCACGCATAGGTTTGCGTTTGACCATTATCTCGCTCCATTTGAGCGGAGATATGGACTAAGATCGAGCACGCTTACCTAGAAGGTACCTCTTCACACGAGACTTGAAGAAACCCAGGTAATTCATCCTATAGTAGTTCTTGAGATTAGCGCGTTCATGCAACCAAACAAACTCTTCAGCTTTATATATTAGTATAAATCTATGCCATGTGTTCTAGGATGCGCACCAGTGGAAACAGATCACCCCTTTCTATCCCTATGAGAAATAGACTATAATATGAATGTGTACTAATAGATGACCAACAGCCGATGGAGCAACGGAGACCCGGAGTGGAGACCACGTCTCGGCAAAGGTAGCGTAGAATACCCGTCAGCCCGGTGGACTGACGACCTGCGAAAGACCGCCGGCAGGGACTGGATGAGGAAGACGAGAGACTGAGATATGGGGCGCGTACTTGGGGAGGCCTACGTCCAGCAGTAGACTGAAATTGGCTAAAGAAGAAGAAGACTAATAGATGTTTTTCTTGTTGTCACCAGATTCCAAACGTGATCACTGCAACAAGACAGTGGAAATATATGAAGACGTGTCATCGCCACCTGTAACTCCTGAAAACTTTGGAAGACCACTTACATGTCAATATAGGTAAGTTTTATTTTATCTTCTCACCCAAAATGGTGAAATTCAGAATAATAGTTTTACGAATTTGTAGGATGTGAATTTGAAAATGCCCTTGGTATTATCACAAAATTTATTAGAAGTACACACACTTAACTTAAAGTTCTTACAAGTATAGCCGAATACAACAAAACCAAACCGTAAGGCAGGAAATCGTTATCACATAAATCTCGCAGTTTGTCGTAATAAGATACTCGCCCGAAAGTGCACTAGGTAACGCCTCGTTCGCAGTCAGGACACGACTGGCACATTTCCCGACTGACCGACACTCATCCATTTGCAAATTGGACATGGCCTCTTAGCATCATGCCATCTACTGGTTTTTGAAATCGTTAAATGGTCAACTTAATGGCTTCCAAGTATTCGCATAAAATACCAACAGAAGAAAGAAGGTTTTATGACATCTACAACGGAGTGAATAAAGAGATTAGCGCGAACAATACATCACTCAAATTCGAAGGAGTAATAAGGATTGCAATAACAGTCCTATATAAGTTATAATATATAGCTGACCCGAGCCCACTTTGCTGGGCGTCATTTAAAATATACATGCAATTACGCACACAAGCACGCACGCACGTAAATTAAGGCTTAATTCGGTAGTTGACAGTATGAAAAATATAGGCTGATTTTATATATCGTAGATTACGATCTAAATATGACAAAAAATTTTGTTTGAACTAAAATATTAAATATTAATTTATATTTTTGAGAAATAAAATTGTTATATTGCAGCTATTAGCCACGTGACAATGAACGCCGATCAGAGCGCGTGACGTCATAGTGTGCAAAACAACAAGTTATCAATGACTTTTCAGATAACACTTCAATGAAACAGATGTTTGTTTTGCACACTGTGACGTAATGCGAGACGCCATGACAGCTTGACGCGTTTTTGTGACGAAATGTCAAAATATTTATAAAATTGCTAAATTAAATAATATGTTAATGTTGTTTTTTTGCTGAAATATTAATATTTTGGCTAAAATACCATAAAGCTCAAAATAAACCTGTTTCTCAAAAATTGTCATATACCGAATTGCACTTTGTTAGGTTTAATTAATTCACAAACGGAGAAAGTACTCTCAATACTTCGATCCCTCGAGGGTGAACGCAATTCTTGCATGGAACGTTATTGCTGTAATTATTTTCACTCATAAACTTATGCTAGTGGTGAGGAATGAGTATGATGATGGAAAGATGGACTTACATTATTTGGTAAAGACGTACCAAATAATGAAAGTCCATCTTTCCATCTGTCTATTTTTCAAATATATGCAACTAAGAGTTCTTCGGTGGGTTCGCCCGTGGAAAGTACTAACGCGTTTCCCGCGGAAGTTATCCCAGTTTCCGGAATAAAAAAATGTATACAAGACCAGCCAATAATGTCCCACGGCTGATCCGCGTCTCCCATTATGTATATTTTGTGTAATAATATTAATATAAATTACATACATACATAACTTCACGCCAGGTCCCTCGCGGGGTAGGCACGAACAACAGAGCGTCATTCAGGCTTATTCTTACACACCTCACTTGCTTCTTTGACATCCATAGTTCTTGTCATGCACGCTCGTCTGATCTTAAGGCTCCTGACATCGCCTTCTGCTAGTACATGATCAATTTGATCATGGAAAGTGTGTCGTGGCCTTCCGCGACTTCTGCATCCATCCACTTTTGTATCGTATATCTGTTTTGTCATTCTTTCATCATACATTCTTTCCACAATATATAATGTAACTTTTTTTTTTAAATATTGTAACATGTAACATCCTTAAAAATATTGTACAACAAAACCCTGTTCTAGCTTTTGTCATGTTTCTCTCTTCAACCCAAGGTTGTCTGGAAGAGATGGCTGTCAGCAACAAGACCGCCATTTTTACCTAATTGTAACCTGTTTTTGTGTATTATTTCGTTAATTTTATTGTACAATAAAGTGTATTCTATTCTATTATAAATATTTAAATATATATTGTTTCAGGTTTAGAGCGTTTAGAGGATCACCAAAAGACTGGATATTAAGGATAAGGTTTAAGAAGTTCAAAGTCGGCACTTTGATCAACGGAACCACGTGCCATAAGGGGTATATGCAGGTATGTATTAGATTTTGTATTAGTTATTAGTATGTATGGCAGGTAATAGGGTGAATGGAGCGCTAAATTCTTTTATGAATAGCCAGAAAGTGTCTGAAAAGGCACGCTTGGCTGTCCATAAAAGAGTGTTGGTGCCGACTCTGATGTATGGTAGTGGAAGTTGGGTATGGCAGAAGAAGCATGAAAGTAGGAGAAACGCAGTTAAAATGAGAGCTTTGAGAAGTATATGTGCGGTTAGCTTGAATGATAGGATAAGAAACAGTGTGCTAAGGGAACGATGTGCTTTGAAAGAAGATGTAATAACAAGAGTTGAAAAAGGAATGTTGAGGTGGTTCGGACATGTAGAGAGGATGGATGGATATGACAGGATTGTCAATGGTAGAGCTGTTGCCGGTAGACCGAGACAAACATACCATGAACAAATATCAGAAATGTTAAAAACAGGTCAGGTAAAAAGCATTTCAAATAAACGCGCATGTATGAAGAGGTTAATGAAAGTAAGTGAAGCGAAAGATGTTTGTCAGGATCGTCGCAAGTGGAGGTCCATAGTCTCTGCCTACCCCCATGGGAAACAGGCGTGATTTTATGTATGTATATATGTATTAGTTGATACAAAAATAATATAATAAGAAAATTAAAACAGCTAATTGTCTAAATCCGAGAGAACGGTTCCATTAAAGTAACAAATGTATTGTTACGAGTTGCGGGACTCGAATTAAAATGCAGTTAGAATGATGATAGAGTTGATTAGTACAATACAAACACGTTTAACACAGGCACACATATAACCGAACACAACAAATACAAACGTAATGCAGAAGTTCGTAATTAAATAAAACGCGCAAAGTTTCTCAATATTAGATTCCCGAATGTACACACGTTTCGCGTTGACCGTGGTTCTCGCTCAACTGATCCTGTATCTCAATCAGGCCATGGTTTTATACTGCACAAATGTAGATGTGCCCGCCCGGCAACGTCGACCGAATTCCCCAGAATCAGCTTGTACTTTATAATCCGTAACACCTGGCTACTGATGCAGCCTGCAAGTGGCTATAAATGAGTACGATAGGACAATAGGCTGTTTTTCACAATACCTCTCCATCAGGCCGTCGTTCTATACCTCACAAATACAAATGCGCCCATATCGTAGTTGACGTAATCCGCAACACCTGGAAAATGATTCAGTCGTAAGCGGCCTTAAACGAGTACAATAGAACAATAGGTTGTTTTCTAGAAACGTATGCCAATAAATAAGTAAACAAATAAGCAGATCATAAAATAATTACATGTATTCAAATGCCGACAGGTAATAAATGTGTTTTTACAGATTAGGAGTGGAATTTGTTTTTCGGAACCTAAGTAGTAATATATCTTGTAATTTACCGAAACTCAAAAAATGCATATAATATATAATAGGCGTCGACCTAATAGGCAAAGATTGTGATGACAAGATGCGTTCTCGTCCCAGAAGAACGCATCGTGTCATCACAATTCACAGAAACGCAAGCACGTTCAAACACACAATTTCTTCACTATCCTAATTGAAGCTTCAAAGCCAACCCGCGAGCACAGGTTGTATTTTATAATGATGGTACGATGGGTTTGAACATCTGATCACATAATCAAATAAACCGATCTCTTTTGAGGGGCCTAATTGGTCACGCGTCATCACACGAACACGGCAACGCGAGGGGCGTGGGACGAGCAGAGCGAACGCCAACAGCGGTAGTTTGACATGGACTTCGTTATTTCGTACAACAAAATAATGGTTGGAAAATTAACCGCACTGATTTCTGGATTTCCGTTACATTTTTCGTTTTTTTTTAGTTTAAACTGGACTAAAACTGGACAACACAGCTTATTTTAAAACAAACCAAGGACATAGAGAATATGGTTGCTGAATGGCCTTCTGGGTGCGAACCGACATGCATTATATGTAGACATTGAGTGAATAATAATTTAGAAGAAAAGAGAAGAAATAAGTAAATAATGAAGTTCAATAAATAATCAACAAAGAGTGTGAAACTTTTTGATGTCCTAATTATTGTAGGCAGAACAAATACGGCAGTGTTGAGCGTTGATAGTACACAGTGCGACAGGCTGGTAGAGCGAATATTTTACGATTATGCAAACGGCATCCAGTTCGTGGTACAGCGATTTTAGTTTGTCGAGAAGTTCAGGATTGTCAATTTTACTGTTTATAAAGAATGATAACACTCGCAGTCTTGCGTCGTAACTGCAGTGATTCTGCTTTTTTTCAATGTCATTTACATATTCAAAGCGATATTTCGCGATAACAAAACTGTGCATCTCTATAAACAGCAATTGTTAAAAAGATACTGTATAGTTTATGACCGTACAATAGCGTCGCACGATGAGCATCGCGCGATCTATTACGACACCCCTATTGATGATTCAACAGGGGTTGTAATAGATCGCGTACGACCATTTTCATCGCATGACAAGAACGCATCGTGTCATCGTACGATCCTTGTCAATTAGGAGGACGCCTTTTTATTGTTAACGCAGGGGAATACGTTTCATACCATACACGTTGTGGGGGTTAGATCTCACGGGGCGAGATTAAGCGCCGCACAGCGTGTGTCCCAAATATTCCACTAAATCTGAACATAAGTCCCAAGTGCCCGAGCTTGAGTTGGAAGAAAATGAGGTTGTTCAACGTTCATCCGCTCATCAAGGGTTGGATCATTTCGGGAAGCAGAGTGAACCACTTTACCAGCAGAGGTTAGATCTACCGCATGCCCAAATGTTGATGGACCCTTGTGTTCGAATCACGGGAGGAGATTTTGCGCATATCTGCGCTTCTGGACACCGGACTGACGTCGGTACCTCCTTCCTTCAATGGTTCGGTTGCCTCCTTAGAAGATATCTCACGTCAGCCTCAACCAAGCTACCCAGCGACTCGATTCGCCCTACTACCGCCTCGAGCTCGAACCTCTGAGGTGTACATGCAGCGCATTCGACCAGCATATGGAACGTGTTGTTTCAATTACCACGAGCTAACAACGGTGAAGGAAACATCGCAACGCATCGCAACCTGCACATCGAGATAATCGATGTGTTACATCTACCTTGGACAAGCGTGGCAGCTATACTGTCGTTGTCGTAGTTTCTAGTGCGTCACATTCGCGACACTGAGGGGAAGGTTGACATCTACCATCATACATCCACAATCTGATGCACATCGAAGCACTTATCGATGCACCCCTGCCCGGTAAGTATTTGTATCATCCTGAAGGTCAGTCCCGCGCTTTCACGTGACCCATCGCAGCAGGTGTGGGCGCTTTGCCTTTACTGTATCAGTGCCTGCCTCGTGAGATTCTACCGTTCTTGAACAGGTTTGGATCATGGCCACGGTTTCCCGCGTCCTGACCAGGCCGTAGTCAATAGCAGAAAGTAATGCACACACAGCACATCACTTCCTCACAACACCAGCATGTAACAGATACACTCTACATTAGCATACGTTTACAATTAAAATTAAAATTAATATAATTTAAAGTTATTCGTAAGGTACACCACAAAACAAATATCACTAAATTAATGTCACACGTAAGAACCAATATAACTAATAGAGATAAATAAATTAAATTAAATAAAGAATAGGGTTGTAAAAAAACAGCAGAAAGTTCATTTCCGAAATTTACCAAGCCAAGAAGCGATTCCGGAGCCAGTGCATTCCAGCGAGTTTGGCCGGCTAAGCCTTAGGCCGCTGTACCACTGAAGCCATAAATAATATTATATAATATTCAATATGAATTCAAAAATATACTTAGTATCTTATAGTAGCTTAACATATCTAAACTATTAGTATGCGTCTACCCTTAAGTCGTCAAACAACGTCCATTCACGGAAGTTATAAAAGTTCTCATTAATCCTCTAACCGGAACGTCAGATGAAAGTACCGACCGGAAGCAAGCAAACAAACAAAAAGCTCCTACCGTATATTAAAGTAGTGGAAATCGTACAGAAAGTAGTACTAATTGAGTACCGCGCTTCGGCAATTCCACTAATTAATTTTTGAACTTGTCTCGGTTAGGGAGGGGAAGTTTGGATAACGAGAAAAAATATTATGATTGAAATTAAACATAAAGTTTTAACGAGGTATGACGAATATTTTACGTAAATAAATATAGGGGTTGACTTATGAAAAGATTAAAAAATTACTTTGCACATTTTTCATTCACATTGCAGGCTGTAAGGTCGTGGAATGCATTACTAATCTGTATCAGAAGTGCAAAGTTACTTAAATCTCAAAATCACTCCCTAAATTTGTACAGTTATTTATGTATATTTATGTAACTTTAATAATTATGCCTAATAATTATAATCTTATACTATAGATATATCTTATACTATAACTGTTGCGGCGGCGCTGGATTTAGCGATAAGCGAACTGTGTCAAGTTTGCTTGAAAGAAGTGTGGACAATTTTGAAGGGGAATTTTAGAAGGAGCACGCACTTACCTAGTTAATGGGAATCGAATGCGGCTCCTCTTCTCCACTATGCACTTCACACACTCTAACGTAATTTTGTATTTATAGTATTTAATTTTATTGTTGTATATTTATTTTATGTTCATTTACTTTATATTAATGGTGCGGAGCGATTACTTATATTTATGTAGAGCGGGCGCGGTATATTTTAAGTATTTTATATTATATATCATTAATATATTAGATATTTTATTAATCTTTAAAGCGGAGCGATTTATTTAATTTAATGATATGACATGAATGACTTAAGTGACGTGCGAATGGGGGACGGCGCCGTCACATTTGAAGAAAGAATTTAAATAGTAAGAGAAAAGTATTAATAGGCCGAAAGGAGGTTTACATGGCGGTACCGATAACCTTATACTGAATAAATAATAAATTATTATAGACTATTTAATACATTATTATTTTATATTGTGTGTATATATATATATATATATATATATATATATATATATATATATATATATATATATATATAAAGTTTAAGTATGTTTATTTATGATATATCTAATAACCTGCACCACCTACATCGCCAGATTAGATGAAACTATTCCTTAAGTTAGGTTGCCTGGGAGAGATTGCTTCAAGCGATAAGGCCACCTATTGGGACCATGACAATATTGTAATTTTGTATTTTTGAAATTGTATATTTGGTGAGCAATAAAGTGTTATCTATCTTTATGTTCATATATTTCTATATAAATAATATATGTGTATTTTTACTAACTATAAATTAATGTATATGTGATTGTACATATTTTAAACTACGCGCAATAAATACCGTTATTTTATAAATTTGCAATTATCTCCAGAAGGTTGTCTGGAAGAGATCGCTGTTATCGATAAGACCACTGATTGTGCTAGTTATGCGATTGTTAACTCATGTGTATTATTTTCTTGTGTGCAATAAAGAATGTTCTATTACATTCTATGTACTAAAAAAACTTTAAAAAGAACTACTACAATACGAGTGAAATACTACTAATGTATAATATTAAGTGTTAATTTACAATACCATGCTTATACTAAATTGATCATTTAATAAATGAATGGAATAAATTGAATTGAACTTTTGCTAGTGAAAATATATTGCAAATATTTTTTCTGGATGTTACTAAGTGGCTTGACAACACTAATTTCAATGAAAGACTTCACCGAGCTAAAAGAGGGTAAGCCCCCGTTTCCATGAGTAATTATTGGATCATTCGACTTAGGTAGTAGACGCAATTTGTTTGGCAAGGTTCATTAAAATTCCAATACGATTAGCTGTATTGAAATGTGGCTTTTCAAAGGTTTGTAAAGCCGTCTGCAAAGTTTAAAAGACGTAGTGAATTCATTTTCTCAATAGGTTAGTTGACAGTCAAATACATACACAGGGGATAGAGGGGGTCGAGGGGTCGGAATAGGACGTTGGGATGGGCCTTGAGCCCTAGTCAGGGTTTATCCATGCTCCATCCCCATTTTACCATCAGATAATCAGACGGACAGGCTTACGCCACCGTTACGAAATCTTCAAGTCACAAGTGAATAGGTATCTTCTAGGTAAGCGTGCTCCATGCTAAACTGCGTCATCACTCAACATCAGGTGAGACAGAGGTCAAACGCATACCCCCTTAAAAAAAAGGGTGCCATAATTATGACACAGGCAAGAATAATACGGCACTGCACATCTAGCAGGTGTATTCAGGTGCCATGGTCGGCAGCCCTCCCGAATGGGACGCCGTCTCCTCCTTTTTGGGAGCGTGTTATGTATGATAAGGAAAGAGCGGAGCGGGGGCGTAAGCATACGTTCTTGTTCCGCTCCCGCCAAATGAGCACTCGTCAGCACCACATGGCAAGCCTAATCCTTCGGCTACCATGAGCGGCTGACTTGGGCGAGTCTCTGGGAAAAGGGTTCTCACCCGGTATGCCGTTGAGATGCAAGCGGCCGTGTTTCGTGCACGCTCAGCTCTCCTCCCAAGGGGCACGTTATAGACATATATCCCATACGCCGGCCGCGATTTCCTACGCGGTTGATGATCCTCATGCGGATTTCCCCTCGTAAAAAAAGGGGAGATGGGATAGAATAGATGGAAAAGGAGCAATTAGCAGGGTAATAAGAACTCACGTATCGTAGGAATCTAATCATTTATTTGCTTGCAAAACATGGTTAGCAAAAACATTATATGATAATATGTTATTTTATGTCTATTATATGTGCATGTAAGTTTTTGTCTTTTAAAAAACCTAGTTTTATCATGTATACATGTCGCGAAAACTTAAGAAAATATTACTAATTAAAAGTTGAAAATCAACTAATTAACAAAAACAGACTGTAATCCAATCAATGTATAGACATTAATTTTACTTATTTTTTACGAAACACGATTATTTCAAGGGTAAGTGTTTCACGCTGATGTTCTTGAGAGCGTGCTATCTCGCCAATACGACGTACATATATATTAATTGTTATATGTTGGGCTATCAAGGATTGGAAGGTTTGAATTAATAAATTAAAGGAATGTTAAGGTGGTTTGGACATGTAGAGAGAATGGATAAAAGTAGAATCACAAACAGGTGGGTAGGTATATGACAGTATCGTCAATGGTAGAGCTGTTGCCGGTAGACCGAGACGAACATACCATGAACAAATATCAGAATTGTTAAAGAAAGTTCAGGTAAAAAGCATTTCAAATAAACGCACATGTATGAAGAGGGTAATGAAAGTAGATGAAGCGAAAGTTGTTTGTCAGGATCGTCGCAAGTGGAGATCCATAGTCTCTGCCTACCCCCATGGGAAACAGGCGTGATTTTATGTTTTTGAATTAATTTCTTCTAAACCCTCCTTCAGTTCAATATAAAGTTCAAACCCCATGCGAACGATGCGTACAGCCAGAGCAAGTTCACAATAAAATAACTTATAACTTTCGTTACAGATAGTAGATGGCAACGCGAAAACCGATGTGTCCAATAGAAAAGAGCCGGGGTTATTCTGTGGGGAAATCGAACAACCCCAGACTTTCATATCTGAGACTAACTTCGTGAAGATTGTGTTCCACGCCGACAACTTCACTGACCAAACTTACTTCAGCTTTGACTCTAGGTAAGTTGACTTCTGGCTTCCACTTGTTAATGCTGATACTGAATTACGAAACTATTTTGCTTGTAATAAAGTTAAAAATCCTAGTAAATAACTTTAATTTATTACGAGAACTTTCGCACAGAGTACGTTGTATAAACGAACGGGCGCCATTCGGCCCCGAAAAATTTATTTTTATTTTATTTAAGAATCTATCCCATTCTCTGCGGTAAAAAGTATCCCTCGTATATTCATTATTACTATTACATATAATATATACTAGCTGTCCCGGCAGACGTCATCCTGCTCGGAAAAGGTTCAATCGATATGTCGTCAACCACGCCACCAATTATGAACCAACTCAGAGAAACCTTCTCTGGCTCATGCACAACAACTTTGCTGAAGATCATCACCCGATCAAATGTATAGTTTACGATAAAGGACATACAGACATACATTCATTTTTATATATAAGATATTGACTTTAAATGCCACTTAGTACAGTAGTGCTTTTTTTCTATTGCTGTTATAAGCGTCTATATATAAGAAAAAACCGGTGTTTCATTGAGTACATAACCAGCTCCGTGTAAATTAGATAAGATAGGCTAAGGATAAGAAGGGACTCGAATAGGCGGTATGGAATAGGATCGAGGTACGAGATAGAGGATGTGGAGGGGAAAATGGGCCACCGGAACTCTCACTCATCGCTTGAATCACAATAAGCTTACGGCTACCGGTTTCACGTCGATATTATGCGAGAGCGTAGTATGTTAGCTGTATCTGTCTCTAATAATAGGTTTACAAATTAATATTTGTATTATTATTTCAGAGCGGAACAACAATTTGAGGTATATTTACGCTATGGGCAACATCCAGAATTATACCCAAACAGAAGAGGCGAAGTCGTCGCAGGGTAAGTCAGTTATACATTCTCATTATAGATCAAAACGTAGTATTGTATCATCATCCAGGGTCTTCTTCCTAGTCATTTGTAATGAGGAGGTTGGGGCCTCGAGGTTTTACCTCTTTACCCCGGCTGCAACTCAGTGGGCAACTACTCACCGGTAACTGGGTTTGGAGCTACTGGAATCTTCTTCTCGGTGGCCTTTGCAGGCTTTCCGCTGGATACTTCTGCGGCTTAATTGTCCATTTATTGGCGTTCGGTGGCCATCTCGGGCGGTATCGTATCGTAGGAAATTCTATTGCCGTACAAGCTGTTCGCTTATGGAACTCCCTCCCCTTGAAAATTAGACAAGCTTCATCCATTTCTATTTTGAAACACTTGATCACTGACCATTATTTGTCCATTAAATAAAACTAGTTATCGCCTGTGGTCGAAATTCGACCATAATAATTAATTTAAATTTAAGGTTCGAACATTATTTATTTTTTGTGCATAATTTGAAAAAATATTAGCTTCTACACTCCTTCTTTATATGAACTATAAGTGCACCACCTTTCATACTCCTCCGTCAGCGCGATTTTCGTAAAAAGGGGTTCAAAGTTTTTGCTGTGTTTTTGCTTCACGTATTAATATATAGAAATTACTACAAATAAAGATTCATTCATTCATTCAATTCGTATAGTAATATTGTGAATGCGTTTTTTTCTTAAACTATAAGGATTTTTAAATCTATAAGTTGAACATTTATCTGAAACTTGCAAGGATAAAATCATAATAGAGAGTCGCAGACATAACAAAATTCAAATCTCGATAAACTATCAAACAACCGTCGTTTTCCCAAAAGACGTCATAACCGCCTATATAAATCAAATTCTACCCCACAATTACTTATAAGACATTGAATGTAGCAAACGGTCGCGCCACTATTTGGTCCTTCGAGCCGGAGTCATTCGCTGAATGGCACCACTTTGCTCGCTACGTGACCGAAATGGCTTATAAATCGTGTCCAACGGTCGTCTCAGGCTCACCCGCCTATTATTGGTGGCTCGAGCTGATTTATGCCACGTAATCAACTGCTTGAATTAGAGGCCACATGTAAAGGTGCCGTAAAAGGTAACCCAATTTAAATCGGTGGGGCTAGCAAAGATAATTGCTAGCATATTCGTGAAACTTTGTTTAGGAATATTATAATGATTTCTCATTTATTAACGATAGGGTAATTGTATCAGTAGTTTTATTTAATTGAATACTAAATATAAATTATAAAGAATTTAATATCAAATATATATAACAACTTGCTGCCAAAAGGTAGTGTGCCAAGCAGGCTGTCTATGTAGCAATACTGATTCGTTGGGTGAAATATGAGCCAGCCTTCTGATCACGGGGACTGTTAAAGAGTTTCTAACAAATGTCTTTAAATAAACTATTTGATGATAGAGAATTGTAGGTACTTATTATTATATCAAATCACGGGAGACTATCAAACAGCTGTCGTTTCCCTAACTGCCTATATATAAATAAAATTCTACCCCACAATTATTTCTGAGACATTGAATGTAGCAAACAGTTGCGCTACTATTTGTTCCTTCGAGCCGGAATCATTCGCTAAATGACTCCGGCTGAAAACCGAAATGGGTTATAAATCGTGTCCAACGGGTGTCTCAGGCTCACCCGCCTATTATTGGTGGCTCGAGCTGATTTATGCCACGTAATCAGCTGCTCGAATTAAAAGTGCCATGGAAGGTAATCCAATTTGAGTCGGTGGAAAAGGTTGCTAACACGTTCGTGAAATGTTTTGTGGATTTTTTTCATAAATGTCCTTCTTTAATTATGTCGTTTAAGGTTAATTGCATCGAGATTTAAAACTCGAGTTTGAAAACACCGTCAATGAATTAGTTTTACATACAATATTCTCTATGTCTCTTTTCTTTCACCTTATTCCAATTATTTGGAGTCGGTACAATATGTCTTTTCCTTCCACACTCCTCTATTCTGACATCCATCGTCTGTCACACTACAAATAATTATATCATCTTTCACATAGTCCATTCATTTCTTTTTTATTTACTTTTACATTTGTAACCCATCCATCTTGTAGTTTTACATTCCCTTTGACTTTCATCCTTGCTCATTACATACCACCTTAATTTTCTGACTTTTCATTTTCCAGTCAAGGATGCAACTTTCAAATATCCCCTTAAGTAATCATGTCTCACCTTATCCATTCTTGTGACACCACACATACATCTCAACATTCTCATCTCAGCTGAGTGTTGGTGTTTTATTACTTTAGTGGGCCAATATTCGGACCCGCCCATGACTGGGCGTATAACAGATCTATATATTTGACTTTTTAGTTTTAGTATTAGATAAATATGATTGTTATCAAATTGTACTCATACAAATGGTCAAATTTAAAACTAGAATTAATTGATTCTTATACACGTAATCTAAACATTTAAGTAAATATACCCATGTATTTCAATTAACAATTTATTGAGTAGACACTTGATATACAACTAAATTATAGATGAAACTAAATAATCTAACGACTAATAACAAAAACTAAAAAATCCTATAAATAAACCTAACTTAAAAATATATATACAACTAGCAGTCCTGGCAGACGTTGTCCTGCCCTGAAGAAATCAAATTTAGAACCCGATCTCACCGCCACCTACCGGTTCCAACGGTATAAGAAAAGAAAGAAAGAAAAAGTTTATTTGCAAAAAAAATAGCGACGTAATTACATTCCATATATATTGTTTTACACAGATTACATATTATGAAAAATTCTACGCCGCATTTTTAGCAAACAAGGTTTGCACTCAGCATGCTGCTGTGCCGGAATTATATCCGACACAACGCTGATTTTCAGTGCAAACCTTCCTTTTGGCGTAGGACGAAAACGACCCAATTTTGTTTACAAAATACAAAAATAATGAATATAACTAATACTACTTATGTAATACCTAAAAATAATACTTTAATACGTAAAAGAAATAAATGAATTAAAAAACAACAATAAACACGTTACTTAAATTAAAATGAACATTAACGTTAATTAAAAAAATAAATAAAAAAAAATACTAGTATTTCAACTTCAACGTATAAAAACTATCTTATCTTTCAAGTTGGATCAAACTACACAACGTGTGCAAATTTGATTAAAATCGGTTGAGTAGCTTAGGAGTCCATCGCGGACAAACATCGTGACAGGAGATTTATATATATAAGATAGTAAAAAACTAAAATATAAACCTATATTAAACTCCGTCCAGTCCCACCAGGCCACTGTCGCTGGGCATTGTACTTAGAAATCTGGCACCATTACCTCGCGTTTTAATTGTATTCGTTTTCACACACAGTAAAACTACGTTTGAACACTTATGTGATTTTTATTATTCCGACGTTTCGGGCACTTTTCAGTAGCCGTGATCACGGAAGACAACTTATCCACAAAAACACTTGGCATTTTTGTCTCCTGTGATCAAGGCTATTGAAAACGAATGTCCATAAGCGATGGTAACCGCTTTCCGTCAGGTGGGCCCATTTGCTTTTCTGCTGAACTCATGCATGAAAAAAAAACACTTGCAGTGATGACGATAAACGCTTGCAAGAAAACAAGACACTTTTACTGCATAAATAACACTGTACTAAAAATCTCCTCTACGTCAATAAAATAATTTCATTAAAAAAACCCTTTGGTACATAAGATGTCTATTTTCGATCGATTCGATGCATTAAGCATTTACCTCTGCTCTCCCTTCTATAGTTAGGGAACGTTGCCTCAAACATTCCAAAAGAAATATTCACTGTAAAAGAAGCAAAGGTCAATCAAGTCGAGTCCCATTATCCAATCGCCCTTTGTCAATCAGTCGAAAGTCGGGGAATCCAAAGTCATTCCGCCCGATTTGACTTAAACCGTACACTTTGAAGTCTGATAATTTAAATGGGAAAAGCGTAGGGGTAACCTCCCTTTGTTTGTTCCTCTATAAATATGTTTTATCTGTTGTATGTTGTATCTTTGTTATTTGATTAAGTAATGTTCATAGCATTGAAACATTTTGTTTATTTTGTACTAAGATATTAGGCTGATTCTGTCATCCCGAATCTCGAGATTGCTATTGAAGCGACTGTGCTTAGCGGATTTTTGCGCATATTGCACGAAAAGATTAGTTGGCCAGTTGAGAGGAACATATAGGACGAACGTCAACTCACCTTGTGAAGCGGGTGTTGATGGTCCACGCCGATAGGTTCAGCTGTGGATACAATTTAAGAGTTCTTTGATGAGCAAAATTTTCATAGCACACGCGATAAGGGTGCGGCACTGACAGTAGATTTCGAACGTTGCAACTTTTTCTTGCAACTTTTGCCTTGAATTTACGAGACTAAATCTTGCGTGCGAGTCTTATCAGACACGGCAGCGAGCGATGAAAGTCGCAAATCTACCTTAACTGGTACAACAATAAAAAACTAATCTAATTAAAGAACGAAACTGACGCTAATTAAACAAATATTACTTAATCTTACGCTAATTAAACAAATATTACTTAATCTTAGTCCAAAAAAATGACGGTTTGTACACGGATCAAAACCAAATTGATTTGCAATTTGGAATACTTGTAATAGATAAACTGTCAAAATAGCGAAAATAATTGGAGTACTTATTGAAATTTGGGAATCTGAAACAGAAAATTACTGTTGCAATAATAATAAATAAATGACTATGAAAATAATAATAATAAATAAATTTTATAATATAATTATGCCGAATGGAAATAAATGTATACACTGTAATCTTCTTATTTAATAATTATGAAGTGAGTAAATAATGTAGTGGGTGTCGATAATAATTGTATAGGGTAGTTTGGAGGACAAAGGTGACAAAAATTTACAACTCAATATGAATATGAACGTCAAACTATATATCATTATACAGAAAGAGCGGTCGCTAAATTAGCTAAAAAGCGACGTCTTCCAAATAGCACCAGGAATTTATTTAGATGAAAATAATGATGGCACGTAATACATACATATTGTATGACTACTTACATTTTATAAATCAAATTTAATTGTTTAAAACGTCGTTACAAATTCACTTATTTTTTTGTTATGATATTAATGTACAACACCACACATGTTTTGCTCTCATAGGAGCATTTAAATTATTAATCAAAGTATTTATTCATTTGAAGTAAATATCGCAATTGTGATTAATGTTCATACCATTTTGAAATTATTTATTACATTCTCTTTCTCTCTCGCTATTGTCGATTGTACAACCATCGTATAATTTTTTTAGAAAACATTTAAAAAAATGTAAGAATATTTTAAAAAACGGTAAAAAAGTTGAAAAAAGAATTCAGTTTTCAGGGAATTTTTTCATTATATCTCGCGTCACAACTGTAGATACTTGGACGTGTCAGAGAATATACTACATTAATTTACAGGCTCGTGTGAGCGTGAACTAAGTGCATTTTGACTTCCTTTTACACCACCCCGATTTGGAAGAAGGATCCGAAAATCGATGTAGTGTAATAAACGTTTAAGTTAAAAAAAAAAACAAGTGCTGCAAATAATATTCTATAAATTCTGAATACCAATTAAATTCTTGGCTTTCTTACTCCGTGCAATCTAGCAATACTTTTCACAAAGTGCCACTTGCAAATGATTGAGTGGCATTTCTTATGCCAAATTGTGTTGGCAATACAAATGTTAATGCTTTTGGGAAACCAGTGAACCATTTAATTTGTAGCTTAGTAAAAGGTCCAGAAATAAGAAGCAGGATTTCAATCCATAAATAACTTAATTGTATTATTCTTCCGATTTTACACGGAACACTTGCACAGAACTTATCGTCCTCACACTTGATTGTCACACTTTTTGAATTACACTGAATTGTGTGCCAGGTTCCCGCCAAGTTTTATACTTTCGTCGTCATCGTCGTTAGCTATGCAGTCCACTGCTGGACGCAGGCCTCCCTAAGATGGGGCCACTTATCCCTGTCCTCCGATTTCCTCATCCACCGCCTACCGGCGACCTTGCATAGGTCATCAGTCCATCGGACTGGAGGGCGTCCGACACTACGTTTACCGAGACGCAGTCTCCACTCTCCACTCTGTAGTATTAGACAAAATTTTAATAAAAATGGATATGTGATATATAAATAATTGCTTTATATTTTAAATTAGTATAGGCGTTGGTAACCACATTCTATTAGCTGGGCTGTCGGCCTGTTTGCCAGCTTCACAATAAAAATATTCCTGGTCAGGATTCGAAGCCACGTCGTTTTTGCCACACGTGTTTGACTCGAGCGTTACTCACTAAGCTACAACGGTTTTGACACCCTAAAAATGATCAAGCGAAAATGCTTAATTGGTGCAGAAGCGCCGCGCTATAAAAAGTGTCGAGCGTTAATTGCTCAGTTGTCAAGTGCTGGTGTTCAGAAAATTAATTTTAACTGCTGCTAGGTATATTTTTATTGTTTAAATATTTTCATAGCCGCTCTACGTCTGTTGTGGCTGTGGATGACATTTCAAGTTTATTGCAAGCTTTTATTTAACTTGCAATGGTAGTACTCGTATGTATGTAAGTTCGAATGGAGTCTTGCAAGTTAAATTTGACCAACTTCCCGGTTTCCGATTGAGCTGAAATTTTGCACGCATATGTATATTGCGTGACAATGCAATAATATGATACCATGGAGCTTATCTGATGACGGAGTCAGAAGGTGGCTATAGGAACTCCTGTTCTAAACAAGATAGACCTGTTGTGTTTGGGCACGTTTTACTTGTCTTGACTATCATTCTGCTACTACATGATATCTAGGATCTCAAAAGACTAACTTTTTTTAACCCAAGTTATGATAAAATGTGAAGATGAATAAATTTTATCACTATAATTGTTTACACTAAGGCTGGTGTGCACCGAAATTTAACCGACGGTTAACCAAAAATAATCACTGTTTTTCGATACATTTTTGGCGATTATTTTATTTTAACCATCGGTTAAAAGTCGGTGCACACCAGCCTAAGACCATTAATCTAAGACGAATTGTAACAACCTCCGTAAGAGGGAGTCTAATGACACACATTCGACTGCGGAATCTTCGGAAAAATGAGCTCGTAATGTTTTTTAAATAATCTATGACATATCAGCGGATTTCCGCTACATTACTCCACCTACTTAACGCCGATCCTTCAGTTGCCGGAACTTTCCCCGACGATACATTACGCAGGTGTGTCGCTATACTAACTCCCTCTGCACTAAGACATTAGATCTTTTATGCAGGGTGTTATAAAATTGCTTCGAGGCCAGCAACGCGTTGACAGTGCCCCTAGTGACTTTCTACCAGGTGCCCTTGTTTTCGAACTTTTGAAAATAGAAAAACCATTGTTGACACCTACAGCCCCATATAATTGTCACCCTGTGAATTTATTAAAGACTAACTGATACGTGCCCATTTCGCTGGGCGTCATTAAAAAATACACACGAACGCACTCAAATCAAGGTTCAATCATTGAGCTTTGTAATCTTTAATTAATTTAAAAACACGGAAAGCATTCGCAGTGCCTCGTACGAAGATGTATGCAATTCTTGTAAAATATCCTCTCCCGTTGGCGTTGATTTCTTTTAAAGACTTCTGGGTTATATTTAACAAAAAAATCTATCTATTTTATATATAAGCATGGCAGTGATAATGATATATATTTTTAAATAGTGGGCGAAAGGAATTCAAGAAATGTGCCATACATAAATAAGTAGGTAGACAATGTAAGTTCATGTTTGAACATATTGGAAAGATTATAGACTTTATTAGAATTATACAAATACGTATAACACAGGGACAAATATAACCGAACACAACAATTCCAAACGTGATACAGAAGGTCGTAATTCAATAAAACGCGCAAAACCCTTCACTTTTAGATTCCCGATTGTAGTACACAAGTTTCGTATTGATCGTGGTTCTCACTCGACTGTCTCTCCCTTAATCAGCTCATCGTTTTATACTACACAAATGCAATGTGTCCATATCGTAGTCGACCTAACCCGCCTCACCCAGCTAATGAGTCGGCCGCAAACAGCTATAAAAGAGTGCAATAAAACAATGTTCTGTTATCTAGCAACATATGCCAATCAATAAGTAAACAAAAGAAGATAATCTTATAAGAATTACAATAGTTTCAATGTTATTACTTATTACTTCTAATACCGACGGGTAATAAATGTGCTTCTAGAAATCTGTACCTGGAATTTTCCTTTGTCGGCGCCTAGGTTGTAACAATATATTTTGACTTTCAGATCGTACTGTGAACGAGTGTTTCGAGACTGCAGGCTTCAAACGTGTTACGTCCAGTCCGCCGCTTATCCTGGCGTATATCCAAGAAATTTACATTGCAGGTAGGTTGCTTTTTCAATTAAGGGCCGATTTTTCAATCGTGAAATAAAAATAAAAACTTCATTTAAAAAAACCGACTTCAAAAACTAAAATGTATAAAATAACTTATTTCTAAAGCTATTATTATTAATATATATTATCTAAAACATCTTAAAGTAGGTGCTTAGTAATTTTCAAAATATTATAGTAATTTTTATGATTTACTTTGCACCGACTTCAAGATGTTTTAGATAATCTATATTAATAATAATAGCTTTAGAAATAAGTTATTTTATACATTTTAGTTTTTGAAGTCGGTTTTTTTAAACGAAGTTTTTATTTTTTATTTGTTACTTTTTAGTGTCTAGCTATGTATGGGTGGACTAACGAATGATGCCGCAGTTCTTAAAAAATATAGGTCCCAAGAAACGAGAACAAAAAAATGTTCGTAAAATGAAAACTACTGGGCCAAACTATGTTAAATTTTTAGGGGACCACATGGCAGCTATTCCGCGTCGAACAAAAAAAGAATCACGTAAATCGAATCATAAATCTCAGAGTAATCGGTGTACATATGGAACGAAAACGAAATTTTCTTCATAAAAAATGTTCATAAAATGAAAACTACTGGGCCAAACTATGTAAAATTTTTAGGGCACCAATTGGAAGCTATTCCGCGTCGAACAAAAAAGAATCACGTAAATCGGATCATAAACCACGGAGTAATCGGCGAACATACATAAAAAAAAAGATCCCGACGAATTGAGAACCTCCTCCTCTTTTCGAAGTCGGTTAAAAATTATTAACTGAATACATTAAACCTGACTAAATTCAAAAGTGAAATAATTTAACTGTTTTATTCATGCCACTGTCATTTTAAATTCTCCAATGTTGTGTTTTATTTTATTGAATAACTTTTAACTGATGATTGCAAATCGACCCTATAATATGTATGTATATATGTACTATAATATGTATGTATATATGTCCTACAATATGTATATATGTCGGAGGGAAGCTATAATTGGATGGATTATTGATTGGATGTATAACGCACAATATTATTTGTTTACATTTTAATTGCTTCTAAAATTGTTAATTTAATTTGGTTTGATGTCTTGAATGTTTTTATAACTAAAAGATCGTTCTAACCTAATAAAAGTTATGAATATTGTGATTTAATAAACGCCCAATCAGAGCAGAGCATATGGCTGAGCGGGGTCAGACGCCCTCTATACTTTGAGTAGTATCTACTTGGGTAGACTGAAGAGTTTTTGAGGCACATTTAGTTGGTGGCAACAGGTCGAGTTGGACCATGGAGTATTTTAAAGAAAGTGTTAAGTTAGAAGTATGAGCGGGTGCCCTGAACCCGCTGCTCGGTCTAAACTATGTTAAAATGTCTTTTAAATCTAAATTAAAACTGTATAAACCGTGGCTATCGTGTTTTATGCTCGCATTTTACCCTGATGACGCCCACTAAACCTGCAATAACTAAAGGAGATGTCGTGAGAACGAGGCCTTCTCCGACATATAAATTTTTAGATATTATATATACATAAAGTCTTAAAATTTTAATATTGAAAACCTAAATAATGAATATTAGTTTTATTATATTCTATAATTAACTAACCCGGCAAGCTTCGTATCGCCTCAGAATAAATAAATAAAAAAGCTGAATGATAATTGCAGAATATTTCAACTATAGTAAAAAATGTGCTGAAAACTGTTAAATTTAATTGATTTGATTTAAACGACGGGCGAACATCGAATGTTTGACAGGTAGGAATAGTTTCTATGGGAAAGCGATATATTTACTCACCTTTTAAACCTTCCCTGTACTTCCACAAATAATTCAATATCAAAGTTAGCCAAATCAGTTGTTTTTTAGATTTTTGTGTTTGACTGTTCGTTCGGGATTCACTTAAAAATCACTGGACCAATTTCAATGCGATTTTCGCTGGTTATAGCAGCTTTAGGGACTAAAAATATGCCATACTTCATATCCTGGGAGTCCCACGGGAATTTTCTTGAGAGTGGTTTAAAGTTGTTGGGACACGTAAAACTTAGCTTATTTTGTTTAACGTGGACGATGACGCAGGTGAATCCCAGTTCATTATATAATCATTCTACATAATGTATACATACACTTAAAAAGCAAACCGCGGGAATATTAAAATATTGAAGACACTCCAACAAAACCATTTGCTTTGGTGCCTACTATGAAATGTCACCACAGAATTCTGTCTGTCATTTTAATAACTGTAAAAGCTTACATCTCAAAACGTAAGTGTTTCCATGGGACTGTCTCGTCACAGTATAAGCATTACTTAACAGTACAACCATGCCTTAGTATTGAGTGTAAACTGAAAGAGTCTTGACATTATCTTAAATTGTAGTCATCGTGTTACTTTTACATCTTAACTGTTTTAAGAATTGAAATATTTATTTAAAACCATATGAATTTGTGTAAAATTTACAATGGGTACATGGTATTGTCAACATAAGGTGAATTAGTTGGCAAGCGATTGGCAGCCATTCAATATATGAAGACATTTTAATTTTTTTCCTAGCCATAAAATAATATCATGATCATCATTGTATTTATTACCTAGTTCCTTAAAGTAACGCATCTAAAATGGCGGAGCTAATGGTGATCTCTTGCTCGCATACTAATTCCGTCTATACTCACTCTGTAGTGTAACTTAATCAAAAAATAATCAGTTGGTCTTTTATACGATTCCTACAGGATTTCCGGGACACAAAGTATCGAGGCGTTTAAAAAAAGAGTCGTTATAGTGGACATTGTGTCGGAATAAGTTAGTCCAGACATTTTTTGCTGACTGTACTGTCTGTCAGTACATCCGCCATTTTAGATTCGTTTCGTTATTGAATCAAATCAAATCAAATCAAAATCAATTTACACAGAAATATTGCTTCCATAGGTTCCGCACTAGGACTAGCCTGTATCGCGAACACCAACTACGTGTGTGACTAACTTAACAATTTATCTATAAAATTAATTTTTAAAATAAACGTTGACTTGTTTGCGTGTGTATGTGCGTGCGTGTGTCAACTTATATATAGTTACAAAATAAATCAAATATTAAAACTTCTTAATGTTTATAATAAATTTGTAAATTAATAGGGTGCTAATAATGGTATAGTTTAATTCTATATCCAAAGACATAGTTTTTCAAAATCCTTGTGTATATCGTTTGTTCAGTAAGGAAATAGCAGGAAAATGAATTTACAAGAGTGATTTTTTTCAAGTAATAACTAACAATTGCGTGATTTACAATTTTTATGTTTGTCAGATAGTTTCCTTAAGGCTTAGTAATGTAGCAATTTGCTCACCCTCAAACACTTCGGACTGTAGTTAGCACCGTGTTACTACTTCTAGTCGTATATATTTATACTTTGATAAAAAATAATCATGGAATTTTGCATGAGGTTTTAATACCTCTAAAAGCGTACTCGTACATTTAAAATAATAAAGATTGTTATCCACCGCAGCGGAGTTGAGCAAACAACAGCAGAAAAAAGATTTTGATTTTGATTTGTCAATGTCCGAAATTTTCTCTCTTTATGCTTCGTGATAGCTCAACAGATTTAAATTAAACTTTTAAGATTTTAAAACACGAATTTTGACTTTTATCTTCAGAGGATAAAATTACTAATATATTGTTAAAGTCCTCCGTAACAAATTGGCAGACATAGCATCTAAAATTTGTAGAGTGTATTTAAAAAATAAGAAAAAATCAGGAGAGTCAATTTAGACCAGCTGATTTTGAAATTGCAGCTTTTCGAATTCTTGTCTGTCTGTTAGAGCATGTAGAAACTCTTGAACGGATTTAAATGAAACTCAACCCAGAGCTTCTTTATATCTCGTTTCAATACTTAATTTTACTTACTTGAATATAGTTATAAAGATGACTCTACATTCGAGTTGCTTTTTTGGTGGCATCGTTGCAATTCATAATAAACATCACCATAGGGACGCGAACGACTTTTTGCTACTACTAAATGTTTCTATCCGTGCAGGAACGGAGAAAGAATACAAATTCCTGCGGCCGGGCGGCCTGTCGTAAGAGGCGACAAAACAACCCACAGCCAGGTGGTAGGGCATTTGCCCGACTGGATGGCGACCACCCCTGGTCTAAAGTATGTCGCCATAACAACCCTTAGTTGTGTTCCGGCATTAGTGACCAGGCTCCAGTCTCCTTCAAGAGAGAAGCAGCGCATTAGTAGTACCTTTGGTGTTACAAATATCCATAGGCGATGGTAACCGCTATCCATCAAGTGGGCCGTCTGCCTGTCTGCTGAACTCCTGCAATAAAAAATAAAAAAAATGTTTTATATTAAAATTTACTGTACTAGAATCGTTATACCTATAGGTGATCGAAAGAGAGAGAACTAAATATAGCAAAGCTATTAGTAGCTTAAAACCTATGTCCTCTCCGCTTTGGTGGACAGCAAGCCTAAGCATTTCCCTGAAACAAAGTGATTCCCAGAGACTGTGTCGTGTCTCGAACAAACACATTTGTCTTACGAACCGGACCCTTGTCAAAATTGTTTGCATCTTTGTTATATATTCACGAGTTTATGGAAGATTTATTGCATTGGAATTTCGGATTACATTATCCAAATATTGATATTAAAACACAACTTTAGTTATGAAACATTCCTTTCTTATCGGATATTTTATCTTTTCGCAATATAATTTTGCTTTTTGCTTTTCACTAATAAACATGTAGTCTTGGCAATACGAACAAAGTTTCGCTAGCACAAATAATTAGTTTTTTTTTTACTGATGGCTGCAATGCCGTTTATGCATTGATTTTGCCAATGTCGTGTGAAAAGAAAAGCCAGGTGAAAAATAATTACAGTTCGTCCATTCTATAAAGCCCAATTTGGCATCTGTCTAACTGATTTTAGAGATGATTGAAAATAACAATTACTATAGGAAGTCACACATTAGTTAAACAAATCAAAACAATTAATTGTTTTAAACAATTTTTATCTTTAAAATTTAGAAAACATGCATAATTTATGTTTAGACTTTTCGATTATGCAGCAAACTTCAGGTCACATAATTAATATTTAAATGCAAACTTCGACAAACATAACGTTGCCATGCGTTTCGTTTCTACAAAAATAAGCTAAATATGGCGTTTTGTTTTGATATGAATGCACTATTGGATATTATTACATTCTGATTGAAAAGTTTTTATTCAAAATAAGTTCCACTGAAGAACACTTTAGGAAGGTCATGTTATAACCATATAAGTTAAATTTTGATTTTACTACCTATTCTATATACACCACTTCGCAACGTGTTATCGTTGTTAAGGAGAAGCGGCAAGAAACTCCAGCAACAGGTGTAGCTAAACATTGTTTTTTCTTTGTATTTCTTATTTTATTTATATTTCAACTTTTAAGCGTATAGCAACCCCCAAGAAAGAAGACAATATTGTAAGTGGTTGCAATATCAGCCTATTACATTGCCTGGTGTTGAAATTCTCATGTTGCGATTAAGTTCGTTCGTCAGTAATATGATACTTCAAATGGAGATGCTTAGAGCGACTCAACTATCGTTTGTAATAGTCTAAACGATGCCGAAGATCGACGACCTTCAACCATCTGATAACCAAATGTCGGACATATTTTTTATGAAATAATATTGATTTTCAAACACGCCTATTATAGCTTGACAATCGAAAAGTATTCACGGCAAGTCTATACTGTTATTTTTGTAAGTAAATTATCTTTCTTATGATACAATTTTTTATTGATTAACAGAACGGTGTAGTTACCTTCATTGACTTAACTGTTCATACCTGTTTGCCAGGTAGCCATGAACAGGAATAATTAGGAAAGCCTAATAAAGTTCTTCATTTTAAAAACTATCAGTTGAAACTTTTGTCTAGTTATCAAAAATATTGAAGGTTATGAAAAAAATTGTTTAAAATTATTTTAATTAAAAATAGCCAATGAACACTTTTCGATTAATAAACTATCACTTGCGTGTCTTTAAATCAACTAGTTAACCCGTGCCCACTTGGCTGGACAACAGAAATTATTAAAATTAATTATTAATCACAAAGAATTATACCCTATGTCACTCAGAAATAATGTAGTTTTCCACTGGTATTAGAATTTTCAAAATCGGTTCAGTAGATTCAGATTATTACCCCCTACAACGTGACAAACCTTACCTCTTTATAATATTAGTATAGAAGTAACGATATAATTTGATAAAAAAATAATTCTCGTTTTATCTATACCGTTTCCTCTACTATGTATATTTTTTTTATTGTGTAGAAAAGTATATACATATTGAATTATTCCCACAGGTACCACTTGAACACAAGGCTACCTTACATAAAGCTGTACATAGAAAATGAGGAGTTCAACATAGACGGCCAGCGCTGCGAGAACATCATGACCTGCCCCATGAGACCTATAACTTCTGGTGAGAACCTTTACATTTTAGGTCAACCAACGATGGAGCTCGACGACGTAAATAAGTAATATGTGAGAGAAATATTTGAAACAGACCTTAAGTAATCGCATGTAATCTATGTATATTGTATACTTTTTGAGTTATTCATGCAAAACTAGAACTTTTTATTCACATCCTCTGAACAAAAGAATCCACAGCCCGGTGGATGGCTATCACTCCTGATCGAGAGTATGCCACCATAACAACCTTGAGTTATATTCTGGCATGATCCAATAACCCTTAAAAGAGCAGCAACGCATCTGTAGCAGCACCTATAGGCGTCTAGGCCGTCGTCTTTAAAACCCCTCGATGAGGGCGGACTGTCAAGCACTAACCATATTTACTAGGCAATTATCAATCCCAGATTCTTCATCTATCTTACAAGTGACTTCACCCAGCAGTGTATTCGAATAATCAATTCAAATAGAACTAATCCCAGATTGTTTTCTTTCGGTCCCATCGCATAAATTAAGAAGCCCATTGATCACTGAGGATTTTCCCCTATTTGAACAACAAGAAATAGCTGCCCTCAATGTTTTCATTTGTATACATCTGCATCAGCAAAAAGGTTACATGTGACACTGGCCATATTCGCTGTGTGCCGAACTGTATAAACATTATATGGTATGTGCTACGTCATGTACATGGAATAATTTATTGCTTGACAATTAGCAAAGTTGAAATTGGGTAGTTCATGTACGTGCCACAATCAGTAAATACAGAAACCAGACAGAACCTTCGGAGATGCGTCTACGAACATGTTTAGGCTTTACATATTTTCATGCGGGACTTAAAATTTCTGGTATAGTCTTAAGTTTAATGTTAAAACAATTAAGCAATAATTAGCTCTAGAGTTCAATACCCGTCATCTTATATTGTATTCCCTTCTCAAGCGGACGGGTCTATTTCTCGCGCAGCGATTTAGCCATGGACTCTCGCCAGTGATGCGTCACCGTATCCAACGGGGTAACCATCGTCGACGCACCAAACAATAACATCCACAACTTGTATAAGAATATTCATCTTATTCATATCTTGTTTACCCTGCAGGATACTGTAATTAAATATAATTATGTACATGTTAAGAGAAATTTACCAAAAAAAACGTGATACCTTAGTTGGTAACGTTCTCAAGTCTCACGATTCAAAAGACACTTGAGTTTTAATCCCAGCCGGGAATCATGTTCTGACTTAATACCATATTGTTATAAGTACCAATTGTCGGCGATAAAGGAAATCTGCACATCAAAATAATCGGCCTGTGAACCCCACCAATTCACCTTGTATGAGGCACATACTTGTGACGTCATAGTATGTAAGCTCGTACAAAACCTATCAAGCCAAACTTTTGTAAATGATAAAAAATAGTTCAGTTGATTTGATAGTCCTTTGATTCTTCTGAAATTTTCAGCCTAGAATATTAATGTCAGAATGGGGAAGGCATATTCTTACTATATCGGCGTCGTTATCGTCAGCCAATCGCAGTCCACTGCTGGACAGAGAGCTACCAAACTCGGACGCCACACATACTGATCCTTCGCTTTCCTCTTCTAGCGTCCATCGGCGACCTAACATCGGTCATCAGTTTATCGGGCTGGATGACGTGAGTCACTGCATTTACCGAGACGCAGTGTCCATTACAGGACTCGTCTGCTCCATCGGCCATCAGTCCTGTGACATACAATATGACCCATTGCCACTTCATCTTGAAAATTTTGCGATATTTTGCTTTTATGGATATCCGTTTTTCTAATTCTATCCACACGAGAAACACCCACCACAGCTTCATCCATAGCCCGTTGAGCAACTTGATATTTGTACACCTATTAACGCGCAAGAAAATGGTTTTGCAACCTCATCATATCGCTTTCTACTCTCGAATAAATTGTTCAAGATCGCCTCACTAACAAGGGTACAAGGGCACTTTGGGCGACAATCGTCAGGAATGTAATATCGGCAAGTTCCCGAGGCGTCCAGATTTAATGGCCATTATTGGACTCCGGTTATTTACTGCGCCGATAAATCCTACCCTCACCTTTGGGGAGTAAAAAATATTATTAGTCCTACGTGTTACCCGCATAGTGCTATGAAGGTACTCCAATACCTGTATTCTATGTACAGGTAGAATTATACATCAAGTGTTCGTAAATATTCGTTAACTTACTAAACTATACTATTAAATCTTAAGGTATTATCTCTCTTACTTAGGTTCAGAAAACTGTCCTTACGACTACATCAGGATATACGACGGCAAAGACGAATCGGCTTCTGTGATTGGCACATTTTGTGGAATGGGCAAGTTTCCCTATTCTATCATTGGAACTTCTCAAGACTTATTTGTGGAATTCGTGAGCTCTCCTGCTGGTAAGTTTGCAGATTATTGAGTCAATCATTGAATTAGAGGCATACATTATCAAATAGCAGTCGGGTATAAACAAATTAAAATTTTAGTCTATCTACAATATGATAAATCGGATGGAGGACACCTCCGTCTTTGTACAATTAATTAAAAAATGAGAAATAAATCAAGGGGGTTAATTCGGACCAGCAGATTGCAAAAAATATACTTTTATATTATATTATGTCTGTCTGTTAGAGCATCACGTGGAAACTACCAAAGGATTTAAATGAAACTCAATGCAGAGGTAGCTTATACCCCGCGACTACAAATCGTCTTGACCTCGTTCGTCTTTCGTTAGTCTAGTATAGTCAAAAGATGGTCACTTTTTAGTAACGTCGTTACAATTCACTTACAAAAACGTCACTATGACAACTAGATGCCATAGATGGATGGGTGGATAGGCATGTTAGAGTAGAATATTATCAAAAAATAAAGGAAAATATATGGTCTTGTTAAGGCACAAATTCTCGTTTGAATATTTACAAAAGAGCTTTGGGGAATATAGGGCCTAACAAGTTATTTATTTATGATTTATATAGATTCACGAGTAAAATACAATGGCCAATTCTGTAGCTTCTGTAGCCAATTTATCCAAATGAATAACAGAAAGTTTGATCATGAAATTTACTCTGTTGGGAGTCCCGGGAGATTTGCATTCGAGTGAACTAATTAGGCCAATAATGAGACCGTTAAAGCACACAGGTCGTCTTTTCATGCCAATGTATATGGTGTCTGTATCTGCACCTATACTAAGGGTACTAACTCGGTTGGGAATAAACTAAGCTGCTTTAAAACCAACATTAAAAAAACTACTACTTGACTGTAAAATAAGACTGGTATATTTTTTTTAAAGAATAATTTTAAAGAATAATTTGACGTTAGAAACTCTAAAAAATAAAATCATTAAAACTTCCCTAATAGGTCCTCTTCTCAACACTGGTTTCCATTTCAACGTGGGCAACTGGCCTGGTCACGTAGAAGCACCAGGTTCGAGAGTGGGCACTTGCGACTGGCTCCTTACAGCTGAATCATTAAAGAAGTCGGGAGACACTGAAGGAATTTTTCTATCAGTAGCCCATTGGTACCCACCACATACGTCTTGCACTTATCTAATGCAAGGATTTTCAGGACAAGTTGTTAGGCTATACTTTCCAAGGTGAGTCTTTGCTCAGTCAATACCACGTATTGCGATTTGAGTAATAATTGAAACAGTATGTCAAAGAACATTTACTTACGTCTGTAGATGGAATAATAAATAAAATTAGAGTGTCTATGATTTCAATAAAACGCTAAAATTTAAATGAAATCTATACGAAGGTTAGTTATATGATGCTAAATTGGTAAATCGCCGTTTTAAAGACATTTCTCTAAATCGGTCCGAAATATAATGGCTCAAGTTCCGCAACGGTTAAATGGATTTTAATAAAAACTTTCGGGACAAAAACAAGCGTTATATAATAAATGTTAATAACTTTAACTATTTATTATTTCTTGTCAACAGCTTCAGAATCAATCGTATCGAATCTCCTATAGTACCTTGGACAGGAGATTGTGGGGAGTCCCTTACACTTTATGATGCTCCAAGACCGGATGATGCTCGAATCATCAAGACTTTCTGCGATACTTTTAGTAAACCTATGGAGAAACACGATTTCGTATCAACTGGAAACTCTATGTTTGTTAGATTTGAAAGCAAAACTGGAAGTTATAGTGGGTAAGTTATAAGTAGTAGGTCAATGCGTATTATCAATATTACGTACGTTGCCTTTAGATATGATCAGAAATTAATAGATAATACTTCTCCAATAATTATGCCTCGATGTATTTGTTTTAAAAACCCAAGTTTAAATAAGATCTCTGTCCCAAATAGAGACAGAGGCTGTCGAGGATTCAATAATACAAAAGTATTAATCTGATAGTTTTGTTTGCAAATCCAATTTTAATATTGTTATATTTTTTTATTAGTCATGAAAATTTTAATATCGTATCCTTTACATGGATATTACAACAACTACAACAATACTCTTTATTGTACACCAACTTAAAACAGTGACACATTAACATATATGAAAATTAGTAGGTAGTAGTACAATGGGCGGCCTTATTGCTTAAAGCAATCTCTTCCAGGCAACCTTTGTTATTTACAATACATGACATGTTATTACAAATATAAATTAATAATGAACAGCCACGTATTTACCAGAACCTCGTCTAAATTACAATTTGCTCAGTCAAAACCGCAGCTGTAAATTTTCTGAATATTATATTAACTTATTAAAATTATGTAGGCGGTAGGCATTTTTTTATAGCAGCGAATCGTATTGTTAAACTTAAAAACAGGTATACTGATTGCTACAAGATGCTTTAAGCATTGTCACTTTATTAAAACCAAATTTATTTTTCAACAGGTCATCCCTATATTATTGGGCACATTACGACTTCTTCAATAACACACGGTTTGGTGAGCCAATACAAGGCACTGCTTGTGATGAAGTTATAGCTTCGTGGAAACAAAGAGCTGGGAGATTAAGATCACCTCTCAACACGTTGGTATACAAGCAAGCACCTCCTGGTGAAGACGTACATTGCCTATACAGATTTGTCACTGACAAAAGAATTTATGCAAGAGTCATTCTTACTATACTGAGTGTCAATTTCAAGGCAAGTACACTATAGATAAGAAAAATAATAGTATTATCCTTACTATCCAATGTATATAATATACCAAGTTTATGATCAGTAATACAACATAACAGTTTTGAAAATGAACATCTTTCTACTTTCAAACACATCAATTCTTACCTAATTACCTTTTTAGTATTAATCCGTAAAAGTTCCACTACTGGGCACGGGAAACTCTCAGAATAAGGAATGATATAATTGTGGCAATAATTCAAAGTAGATAGATAGCCGTATATAAGATATCAATCATCTTCATCTGTAAATCAGTAGTTAGAAGTAATGTTATATTAGGCTAGAAAAACTGAACTATACATGTTTTTTGTCAAAATCAGACACTATGTATTTTTAATCTGATACAGAAACCTTAGCCTTGAACTATACTCACTGAGATATATTAATTGCAGGAACATCCATATACTCCAGTGTCCTGTCAAAATTGTTACGAAGACCGTGCTGATAAATTAATCATCTGGGAACCTCTACCAGCTACTACTGTTAACAGCTCTTCAACTGCCAGCACAACTCCTTTACCTCTTCATTTAGCAGTACAACGTTCTGTAGGTTCATGTCTTTGTGCCAAACATGCTAACACAGTCTCCAGAGCACGACCTTACAGAGTAGTGTCCTCTGGAGAAACTCTTAATCTTCAACTAATAGTTGATAACGCACACGCTGCAGCATCATATTTCAAAAATCCATCTCCTCTTTTTGAGGCCAGGTACGAATTTGTTCATGGTCCTTTATGTGGGCCTGCTGTTTTGGCAGCAGCTTCCGATGGTGAAATTGTTTATCCACATTTAGAGGCTTTAGGTTATACTGAACCTCCGAAACGTATACAGTGTATTTGGGATTTAGAGATAGAAGAAAAGAGAGATATCTGGCTGCACTTTGACAGTATCAAATTCGCATCCCGTCATTGCGAAGACGGAAATATTCAAATTTACTTGCCTGGTAGAGTTGAACCTTATTTATCTGTTTGTGGTGGCAATGTAACAGAAACTGAGAAATTGCCAATCTTATCAGCTGGGGAACTAGGTTTTGAATCCTTAGAAGATCCGTTAGTTATAGAAAAAGAAAAGACTAGGTCTATTCGTATTGTATTTATTGGTAGCGCGTCTCCAGCTCGGGCAGCTTTTAAAATCGCTTGGACTGGCTTATACCACTTACCGAAAAACACTGACGGCACCCTAATGACATCAAAATTAACTGAGGGTGGAACGAAATCTGACCTGAATCAAGGCTGTGACTTCATCTGTCCAGGAGACGAGGCGCTATGTATACCCGCGAGGCTGATTTGCAATGGTGTAGTCAATTGTCCAAATGTCACTTCTGGTGAAAAGAAATTCTGGACTGCTGAAGACAAGAGAGCGAGAGAAGCGTATTCTGAGGATAGCTTGAGGCGATTGGGTTATTTGGATGCTTTGGGTGGTTTGACGATTGGGAAGTTTAATGATGAGGCACCTGAACTGTGCGCTAGAGCTAGAAGTGCAGGTGGGAATGAATGGACAGCACCGGCTTTGGGAGCTGGGTTAGCTGTTGCTTTAGCTGTTTGTGCTCTTGGTGCTACTTGGCGTCTATGCTGCCGCAAGCGCTCTCCTGATGAAGAGTCCTTGGATTACTGACATGCGGCCCGCGGTGCACCCCACGCACCGCCTTCTCTCCACTCCAGGTCTACGTCCAGGGATTTACCCATGGACTGGAGTCTCCATTGACAGACGCTATACTGAGCGCCTGAGCCCTCCTTCGTTGATTATTAAGTTTGTATAGTTCAATAAAACTTAATTTACACTACTAATTACAGAAGTTAACATTGTGCTTTTTCCAAATTATGTTTTATTTATAAATTTTAACACTTGTGCACTACAATCGTTTAAATATTTTGTTATTAAGGAGGGCAAAATAAAGGATTTTGATCGAGGCGCTCATTTTAACGAAAGCATCGTTTTGTAATTACTGTATATAAAACTATAATTAAATATCCTAATCAGAATCGTGTCGTCAGACAAAACGCAAATTGAAAAAAGATCGTACATCGACTACTACAGAAAATTAAATAATAAGTTAAGCAAATCATTCTGACAATATTGCTAAGAAAAAAATCCTTAAGGATTATTATTTATACGTTGCAGCTCACTGGAATTTGGAGAATAGCAAATAAAGGTATTTCTTTAGTAATCTTAGTAATTCTAAGAAGAGAGTATACTATACGTGGAGCTGTTAAGTTTGACAAAAGGCTGAAAGTAAAAGAATTCTTAAAAGGGACATGTATTACCCACAAAGTAAATATCACGTTTTAAGTTGTGGGAGCTTATTTTGGTATAAGTAACATATGAACTTAGTAGTACTCGCGTTCTTTGTTTGACGACAAGCTTTTAGGACGCTTCGAAACGAATCATAGGTTAGAACGAGGTGATAATAGCCAAAATGTTAAGTCATTATCAAATTATGTAACTGAATATAAGTATGTAACGATGTGATTTTATATTACACGCTGTTATGCCATATCCATGTCATCGTCTTGTTGTTTCCATTTATAATTTCTTTTCATATAATGGGATATATATAACTGCTTTTAAATGTATAAATTAAAATTAGCACTTTCTTATTTTTAATATGATTTCGAACTAAACGAAATATAAATGTTGATACTATAAAATAAAAGCGACTAGATGTTTCTTGTATTTTTTAAAATTAATGGAATACAACAGACACTTGGACACTCATCTATTGATAGATAGATGATACTTATTGCTACCTCTAACAAAAATCTCATTTGTAAAATCACTAAATTTATGTACTCGTAAAAAATTAATTGCTTTATTAATATGTTCCTTAATCCAGTATTATTTTGCGACGTGTTTCCTCGTTTACTTTAAGTCCCCAAATTTCAATGACATCGAATTAGTCCATGCCAAACATAAATAATATATCTTATCATAAATATTCTTACCTTTATAGCTCTTATACACGTACGATAAAAGTATTTGTATTTGAAATATTATATGAACAAGAAACAAATTCATTGTTATTTCGACAAGAAGTGCTCCTATCGAAATCAAGTTCTACGAAATTATATTTTTACCTTTATTTAAAAATTCCGATGAAGTTTCTTTTCTCATCGTAATTACTGTTTCTACAAGATATTTCATACTAATTCAAATTGAGTCTACAAAGCAAATCCATTTAAAGGATTTTTGTTAATTTAAAATTGTTTTGAAGATTTCGGATATACATCACAATTGTGTTACCAAATGAATTCTAATTCTATGGAACTAAGTAATCATTTGTGTTTGAAATGAAATAAATTGACTGACGAAATTTACATCTATATATACTTCATTCATCCTTCAAAATTACAATGTAAATAGTTCTAAGTAGAGTTAAGAATGTTATTAGTAATAATTTGGGCTAATTTCAAAGATTTCTTTTAAGATTATCCTGAGAAACATAAGTCTTTATAAACGTCCCTATGTTTGTTATAATGTGTATCATAATATTATTTACGACCCCGGCACACTAGGTATTAAGTACTACGACGTTTAGCAATAATTTAACAAGTTACTCTTTTGGTGTATCCGCTATTGTTAATGTCGTTCTTTCACTTTCTTCCAATTATTTGTTCGGCACAATGTCTTCCTTCCTTTCCTTCCATACTCCTCTATTTTGACACACGTCCTTGCTCACACCACAAATCATCGTGTCGTCCTTCATACAATCCATCCATCTCTTTTTGATCTACCTTTACAATAACACATATTTACAAACATCACAATCCCGTCAATTTTCTAGTTCAACTATGTAAAAGTTCTGACAGCGTCAAATCCTGAATATATTATCCGCGCAAATTGCTATTGCGCCTGGCCGCCATTTTGGTGACGTAACCGTAGCCGAACGCTCAGTACATTTAGCATCACTGGCCGGCGAGTACGCGTACATATCGACTTCCGGATGACGTCACGTGAATGTTAATTTGACAAGGTTCCAGCGCATTAGCAATTTGCGGGGATAATACTTATTGTATGTGCCCGAATTTCAATAGAATACTTTATGAACGTATCCGGGCATCCACATAAAACGCTGGTTAGCAAATAGCTCAACTTTGTGCGTCCGTTGCTGTGTATTTAAAAAGTAATAAATATGAGTACATATAACTTACATAGCACGTAGTTTCCATCCGCTAGCACGCTGCACTTTACACAATCACAGAAATTATAAGTTGAAAGTTCACTGGGCCGGCCTTTGATTTTATATTTGTTTTATAGTATGTTTAGAAGTTAAGTGTCCCAGGGTTCGAAGAGAAGTGGTGCAGCCGCGCCGTCGCCGCTGCATTTCGCGCGTATTCGGTGTTTTGGGGGGAAGGAGATAGATATATATATATACATTACCATAGTACAAGGAGAAGAGTTATACTATGTAATGAATGAAAGTGTATGTCTGGCAACCATACTCAAAACTCCCGCTTAAATAATAAACATCTATAATACATAATACTAGACCCCACTTGATAGAATCTAAGCTCAAGATGTGAATAACCAGTCTCTTGAGATGCATAAAGAAAGGAATAGTATTTTTTTTCAACGGGTTCACTGGCATCGACCGCGTATTGGGCAATCTGTTTATGCAAATTGAACTCAAGTCCTATCAAAAAATAGTTTTTACTCTTTCTTAAGAAGCTTTGATCTGGGCCAGGTTTCTATCTACCAACCGCTAATATGAGATCGCTTTAAACGAAAAAGCCACCTGTCGTACTGCCTAGGAAATAAGGTTTGTTTTTGTAATTATAATATATATTTTGATGTATGTTTCATACTGTTTAAAGCTTGTATGTATTTATATTCTCGCTATAAAGTCTGTTGCGTATTTGTCAAGTGCCAGGTTAATTGACGCATCCAAGTGTTCTAGTGTGCTAGAGCCTTTAATGAAATCTTTGATATTAACCGCGAAATTACACACGAGGACTAGTTTATAAATTAGTTAAATTTTTAAATGTGAACTGACTTACATAAACTTTTGATTTTCCTTTAAGATTTTAGCATGTTCGCTAAAATATATTCTACACGGAATTAATAATTAATAAATAATTAAAGTAATATTATACTTTAATTTATTTCTTTATTTCACTACAATTTTCTCTCAATAAATCAAACATTTTACTCACTTACGATAAGCAATTAGACGTATTAATTTGATTTAAAAAGAGCATTTATTCTGTGTGTATATAATGAACAGAATTATTTATTCAACTTGTCTCGGGTAAGTTAGTTCACGTGTGTATTATTAAGTTAATACTTCGCACAATTAGTTGTTAGATTGGTTCGATTAACACTGCCCCTTATAATAATGCTTTTAATATCCCATAGACAAAAAAACATCTCTTTAGTGAACAATAAAATTTATTGATGTATTTACTTGTTAGATTTTGTAAATATTTTATAATTTGTGCAAAAATTAATTGTGTTTTTTTTAAATAAAATAAATAGACGTGGTTATTTTTAACATGTAATGTGACAGTGACTGGCTTGTATTTAGGGTAGCGTATTAACGTTCCCTACGAGGCAATGCTGCCAGCGCTTTGGGAACGCTCTCAACAGTGATTTGTGACTCAATATGTTGTTTGTAATTTTCATTATATACCATAATTTATTTATAAGTTACTTTATTTTTATTATTTAGTATACGCAAGAGTTAACTTGAGGCCTCGGCGTTATGCGCGCTACCCTCCCGACCCCCTCCTTCTTACCGCTCTCGCCATCGAGGCGTCAGTACCTCGCGCTTACGTTATCCGAGCGAAGTCTCAAGCTTACTCTTTCGGGTTGTACTGTAGTCCAACTCAAACAAATAACTTTAATACAAATAATATACGAACGATGCATCACGATGAGTTATTTAAAGTTGGTAATTAAATTTAAATGTTTAGTTTCGTGTTCTCATTGTGTAAACACCGCAAATAAGTTTGTTCTAGAATAATTTAGACATAAAAATGTTAAAAAATAAATATATATTTTTTATAAAAATGAGCTGCTGTTTTATTATGTGTCACTTCGGAATCAGTGTTGGTTTAATCAAAAACGTCATTATGGTTTTTCAAAACCTGTACTAACGATACCTCGATTATGAGCACTGAAAAAGTTGAATGACTCTCAGTTACATAAATTGTGGCGGCCACAACAAATCTTTATTTTTTTGTGATTTTACTACAAAGCTTTGAAGCGTTTTACACATTACACCTTTTTATATAATTTCGTACATGTAGATTCATTTCTGAGAAAAATCATTATATTAATACGTGAAGCAAAAACTTTGTACCCCTTTTTACCGCGGCCTATACCGCGACTTGTTACAATTACCATGTGCTAACAACGGTGAAAAAAAACATCGTGATGCAACCTGAACATCGAGATAACCGATGTGTCAAACCTGCCAAGCCGCCTTGGACAAGCGTGGCGGGTATACCGTTCATTTGTACCTCCCCCTGCCGTGGGAGGCCCGAGACAAGTAGTGGGACAGTTATGGGCTGTTGTTATTTTAGTTTAATGTATGTCTTTCAAGACAACGGGCCATAAAAATGGCCCGGACTTTTGGAGGGCTTGCGTGGGGCCATGGGGAGGCCAACACGTAGAGGCCCCTTGACAAATTTAATGTAAATATGTGGCGTGACACTGACCGGCGATTATCCCTGTCTACACCATATAATAATGCACCTAAGGACAAGCCCCGGCCAGTGTAGGACTATTGTGGGAAAAGAGGACAAAAAGTACCGGGCTATTGGAGTGAACTGTTAGTGGTACTAGCGGTCTGGGCATATGGGGACTATGGCGTCTGCTCGTCGCAATGTTCAGGGAACATGGAAAAATGGGCAGATGGTGACTCGCCACTCCAGGGAGTGGGGAGTCACTGTCATGGGCCCCAAAAAATACCATAAAAGGCAGGGGCAACATGGGTGTGAGTGGCTAAGAGGTGTAGAGAGGTGAGCTGCAGGTTCACCGAAGCTACTTCTGACGTAATGCCGTTTATCACTTCCACCCCCGGAGCTTGAGTCTTAGCTCTAGCGATCTCCACTCCGTGCCGGCTGGCTAAGGCAAGCACGGGGGCGAGGGCCTTGTCTTGGCCCCCGGATTCAGGAACGAGGTGTCGCCACTCACCTAAGTCTTCGCCACAAAGCCCCCCCTTCGGGTATATATATTAGTTTTATTATTATTAAATAGGTAGGAACAAAAAACTACTACATTCCAAATCTTTTTGACAGAACTACGCCTGTCTGTCGGGTACGCTAGTTAATATAAATACGATTTTTTAATTAAAAAAAATGTCGGTCTGTCTGTTTGTTTGTTTCGGTTAATCTCTGAAACGGCTGAACCGATTTTGATGAGTTTTTCACTGGCAGATAGCTGTTTTTTTAACAATTCCACGAACTCGAGTTCCGAACCCTTTTTTACAAATTAATTTCTAGATTTAATTTTTAGACTTTATACACGCTTATTGGTTATTTTTGTTCTTGTGTGTGACATTAATTTAGTGATTTTTGTGTTGTGGTGTACCTTACGAATAACTTATTATATTAATTATAGCTGATGTTATAAGAAGTAACTTAGACCATTTTTAAAAATAGGGTCTCGCGAAAAAATCTACGCGGACGAAGTCGCGGTTAACAGTAAGTTTATAACATTAGTCAGAATTGAGTTGACTCTCAAACTGGGTAAACTGCAGTAACTTGTTTCTAATATTTTATATGACAATGTTAACGTAAATAGAAACATGCGCTCCGTAGATGGATGTCAGCAGCAATATTTACAAATAAATCCAATACGATCCAGGTCATGGGAATAAACGGGAACGTGATGTATGCCTCATATATTTCAAACGTATAAATTGAAGCGATCTCTGAATTTCCAAGATTCGAATATGAATGAGTATTTTTTTTAGGCCCACCTGATGGATAGTGGCTAGGGTCGCCTATGAAAGTCTGCTACACCAGGGTTGTCGCCAACGCTTTGTCGACCTCTAAGAAATTTTATAATATGAACGGAGTAATAACTTTAAAAAATAAGATAATAGAATAAAGATAAGCAAATGTATGAGCATATGTGTCTGCGTGTGTGTTGGCGTGTAGGCTTGGGTGGGGGTGAAAAACATGGTTAAGCTGTATGGAATTCGTTCCTATTCCTGTCATTGTGACGTTACTGAAAAACAATATACGTATAACTAAAGGGCAAGAAATATATTGTTTTAATGCTTGAGTTCAGCAGACACGCAGATGGCCCACTTGATGGAAAGCGGTTACCATTGGAAACCGGTTGCATGCGCTTCTACTTTCTTAGGGATACTGGAACCTGGCCAATAATGCCGGAACACAACACAAGGTTGTTATGGCGACATACTTAAGACCAGGGGTGGTAGCCATCCAGTCGGGCAAAGGCCCAACCACCTGGCAAAATATATCTTTTCTACAAAAAATTACAACAAGTAATTTGCAAAATATAGTCATTTTTATGTTTTACTTCGCACCGACTTCATGATATTTGTAGAAAATACTTAATTTTCATTAGTATGCGAAGACAATTCACGTGTTACAACCTGCTAGTAACGGCATTAAGATTTCCTAAGAAATCTGGGCCAACTAAAGTCGAGACTAAAACTAAAAGAACATTACTATTCCACGACTCCCTAAACAAACAGAACCTTCAAAGTAAATCAAAGAAACTTTTCCAAGAACTTAATCTGTGGGAACGTCGGAAAGTCAATTAAAGGCCTATAGGGGCCTTAGTAAGCGGGTTCTGTTTTCTGAAGCTTAGAAATATTCTAATATAAATATGCCTATAGATTTACTAACCGCTATCAAAATTGATAAATCTTTATTGCACAGCGCTACAAAAAGTTTACATACTACTATTATTTATCCCATGTGCGTATAAAGGGCTATCTTATCGCTAAACAGTGATTTCTTCCAGACAAATAGAATAGGATAGAATAAACATATATGGGTTTACTTATAATCGTTTATTAAATTTTAAGAAACTGCTCAGCAACTGATTAACGAAAATCTTACCCATAAACTCCTCTTAAGAATAAGAGGTGGTGGTAAAGTAACTCATAACTAACTATCAAAAATAACCAATATCGAGAGGCAGTTTAAGTGACTACTAAGAGGTAAGATGGCAAGTTTTACTTGAAACAAACATTGATTAGGGGCTTAAGAGGCTCTTATTTAAGCGATGGCTAATCTTTTCTTAACGAGATTTTTATAAGTAAGGCCCATATTGTATAAACTGTCACAATCATAAAATTACAAAGTTGTACGAGTTTTTTGATGGATCGACAGTTTGTCCTTTCGGACGTACAATACAGTCAATTGTAATGGTGCCTGGCCATAATTACATCTTTATAGAACCATAAATCAACGTCACATTACTTTAAATTATATTTCATCGTCAAATAATCTATTTCAAAACTATACTGTTGTACATTATATGAGTCGTCATGAATTATAATATAGTTATTTATATCCTGGATATTCGTTTACTGAATAATATACTTTTTTTATTTAAAAATATCTTAACTTTTCGTTTAAATATATTAACACTTGTAATATTTAGAAGCTCATCTGGTAGACGGTTGGTCAGTATTGATGTCATACAAAATATAATTTTATTTAAATAAGCCGTCTTGTTTAGCGGACAAAATATTCTATTATTTTGTCTTATGCTTACAGGGCATGACAAATCAATGAGAGGAATATATTAGATTGGAAACAGCGATACATAATTTTTGTAACTATTTATTTTGGAATACTTAACTTACTTACTTACTTAATAAAATTGTTCCACAGTAAGGGTCTTACTTATAATAATCTCGTTAAGAAAGGATTAGCCATCTCTTAAATAAGAGACTCTTAAGCCCCTAATCAATGGCTGTTTCAAATAAAACTTGCCATCTTGCCTCTTAGCAATCACTCAAACTACCTCTCGATCTTGGTTATTTGTGATAGTTAGTTATGAGTTACTTTACCACTACCTCTTATCCTTAAGAGGACTTTATGGGTCAAATTTTCGTTAATCAGTTGCTGAGCAGTTTTTTAAAATTTAACAAACGATTATAAGTAAGGCCATTACATCGTAGTACTTAAGTCGCTGGAAGGGACTAACACCTAAGAAACAGGCTTGGCCTAGTTCAGGTGTTAGAATACCCAAACAGTTCTAATTTTAAGACAACATGTAAATTTAATATTGGTGTCAATAAAAATCTTATTATATTATATTATCCCTATTCATATTATAAATGCGAAAGTAACTCTGTCTGTCTGTTCTGTTTTCACGTAAAAACTACTGGACCGATTTGGCTGAAATTCTGTACGTATGTAAATTAAATACTGAGGGTGGACAAGGGATACTTTTCATTTTGGCCTTTTTGGTCATTTTGGTTATTTTAGCCTTTTTACTCATTTTGGCCATGTCGGTCACTGTGGCCTTTTTGGTCATTTTGACCATTTTGAGCGAGCGTGCATGACAAGAACTATGAATGTCAAAGAAGCAAGTGAGGTGTGTAAGAATAAGCCTAGATGGCGCTCTGTTGTTCGTGCCTACCCCGCAAGGGACCTGGCGTGAAGTTATGTATGTATGTATGTTGACCATTTTGGCGTTTTTATACAAGTTTTGTAATTTATGTTATTTACAGATAGACGGGGGATGGTATAATTAGCGATATAAAATGAAGTGAATCTTCCGTGGGCAAATACATAAAAAAATAATATAATATAACCTGTAGCGCTTGCTCTATAAACAAGAGATATGTAGTAGAGGTTAACCCGCGACGCAGCCGCGGGGTAAACTCTAGTTATTACATAATTATGGTACGATTGCTTACATTTTACATCAAATTCGGGTAAAGTGCCATTTCTAAGAGAAAATAAGCTACGCGTCTTTGCCCGGCAACAGACGGCCGTAAGATGAAACAGGAGACCGCAACGACAAAAAGATTACAAGAAAAAGAAGAAGAATTTATTTAAAAAAATTAATATAATAAATAAATTTAATATTTAATATTCATTTAAATTATAATAGCATCGTAATCAATAATATAATCATAATATGAATATGTAGTCATATGGACTACAAATGGCTTGTAACCAAGACTACAGAAAAATGTATGTATGTCAGTGATGCTTTACTAGTTCAGATTAAACAAATATTATATTTACACGAAAGATACTGTTTTATAACATTTATCAACAAGTTCAAATTATTTTTTTTGTGGGATTTTTATTTAATTGAAACCACGCTCGTCTTACTCAGAATGTATATTTTTATTGTCTTGTTTTTAATCTCATGTGGACTGTACTCACACAACATCTTTATTTCACCACAAATAATAAAAAAAACATAGAAAACATATTAAACACACCGCCCGCCAAGAACATACAATGTTCTTTACTCAGCTCAAAAAAAAATTACACATAGATATTGTGGCGACCGAGGGTGGAACTGCCCAGCAGCGTAAATTAGTTTTAGAACTTTTAGAAAGAACTAGAAATTTCTGGAAGGAAAAGACAAGGACGGATATATTCAGAAAAGGATAGACGATAAACGAAAGAAAGGTATAGATAGATGTTAGAAAGAGATAGACGACGAAAGAAAGAAAGAGATAAGAAAGAAATAGATAGATGATAGAAAGGGAAAGATGTATAAACGAAAGTTCCCGAACAGAAGGTTCGGGAAAGAAAAGACAGAGATAAATAGATGGGTTCTAGAAAATTCTTCAGGGTATATAAACAGCGTAAGGCGCGCCTACCGGGCAGTTTAGAGTTGAGAGGTGAGTACAGTCAAAGACGGTGAATCGACAAGTGCGATACTAAAGAGTTGGAAGAAAAGGTAAACAGAAGACAGAGACGAATTAAGTGGTGAATTTAGTAACAAGTTTGGTGGACAGATACGTGAAGGAGGTGTAGCGTAGTTCGAGAGAGGAACTAGAAGCAAGCTACGCGTGATAATATCGGAGGTGGTCTACGAAATATCGGCGACGGTATTGAGGGTGTGACAACGTATCGTCGGGACTGTGGATCGTTGGTCGTGCATATAGGGGCAACCCTGTAGAGAGGTTCTGCGTGCGGCTGTGTAAGTCAATAAAAGCTCTTAGTCAAAAACTGGTGTTTTCTTCCAATCCATAACAGCGTATCCCTGCTCGTACGTAACAATATTAACATACTCATAGATAGATTAACACCACACAAATAATTAAATTCTCAAAATCAAAAGCTCTACACATAAGAATTGAAATTTATAACTCTGATCGATATGGAACTTGTGTTCAATCAATATATAATTATTATTTATTCGTCCACTGTAACATATAAATATAATTACAATAAATATATAAGATACACAGTAATCACATACCATAATACTTACAAAAGAAATCTTAACTATTTTATGTATACATAACTAGGAAACAAAATTAGTAATTTGGCTTGTGACTTTTTATTTCTTAGCATATCATCAGGAAAAACGACCATGTTTCAAACAAATAAATTGCTTTGACTTTAAAAAATTAAGCACGAAACCCTAAATAGACAGTATAATAAACAAAAGAAACTCGGACAAAAACCTATAAACAGACTGTAAAAGAACCAAATAGAAACTTAACAAATTAAACTGAAACTACGTTAATACTCTACGTGCACTGCAATTAAAACGTTCTGCCGTATTAACCATTAACATCCACAGAGCAGGAAAAGGAACTTAGGAAAAGTTCTTTCCAACCAGCCAAAGGTTAATTAAGTTCTAGAGAATCATGCTTGACTAGGAATTATATTGGCGGAACCTCAACTCTAAAATACTCAAACTACCTATAGAAGTATATATATATATATATATATATATATATATATATATATATATATATATATATGTCGCAGAAGGCCTCGTTCTCACGACATCTCCTTTAGTTATTGCAGGTTTAGTGGGCGTCATCAGGGCAAAATGCGAGCATAAAACACAATAGCCACGATTTATACACTTTTAATTTAGATTTAAAAGACATTTTAACATAGGTTAGACCGAGCAGCGGGTTCAGGGCACCGCTCATACTTCCGACTTCAATACTTTCTTTAAAATACTCCATGGTCCAACTCGACCTATTGCCATTAACCGAATGTGTCACAAAAACTCCTCAGTCTACCCAAGTAGATACTACTAAAGTAGAGGGCGTCTGACCCCGCTCCAGACATGCTCTGCTCTCATTGGTCGTTTATTAAATCACAATATTCATAACTTTTATTAGGTTAGAACGATCTTTAAGTTATAGAAACATTTAACAAATCAAATTAAATTACATTACGAATTTTAGAAGTAATTAAAATGTAAACAAATGATATTGTGCGTTATACATCAAAACAATAATCCATCCAATTAAAGCTTCCCTCCGACATATATATTATTATATTAGGGTAGCGTAAAAAAACTGGTTTTTTTTTGAGGCTCGAATGACAAATGTTAGTTTTTGATGTTCTGAGAACTCCCTTAGAAGGACAGGTCAAATTTTTTTTTGATGTAGCCAATTTTTTTTTAATATAAAAAATCGCCAAACTTTTTATTCTAGTGTTTTGTCTCGTTACGGTATAATTTTATAGAGTAAAAAATAATACGCTTCTGAAAGTTTCATTTCAAAATTTAAATTTTAAAAGGTCGCTTATAATTTTTTTAAATTGACTTGTGCAAAGTAAGACATCAAAATTACTATATTTTTAAAATTACTAAGCACCGACTTTAAGATGTCTTAGATAATATATATTAATAGTAATAGCCTTAGAAATAAGTTATTTTATACTTTTTAGTTTTTTAATTTTTGAAGTCGGTTTTTTTAAACGAAGTTTCCTACTTCTACATATCGAGGGCTTCATAACAAAAGGGCGTACAGACAAAAGTGCAGTTTTACACAAGGGACAAAATTGTGAATAGAACCAAACTAGTTAATTGTATACGGCTGAAATTTGGAACACTTACCTAAAAAGAAGTTTGTAAAACTTGCATACTGGTAAGACTTTCTGAATTGTAATATGCATAGTTAGTAGTAAAGAACAAAAAAGTTCATTTTTGCGTATACACCTATATGTTATGAAACGCTCGATATGCTTTAGTGTTCAATAAAGAATTGTCTGTCGATCTATCATTTCAGTCACGTACAATCATGAAATTGTACAAACGCAATCACCAGTCTAAACTCGAGCGATCGAGTTAAAAAGCGAGAATTAGTCTCCGGGACAAAACGAGACCTATAAAAAGAGAACTGACGCCATGAATGGAAATCGACGTAATTGGACTTCACAACCGAATCGTCAGAAGTTTAACGAGGCTTCCTCGCGTGCTAGTTTACTTGATTTCCGAAGCTATTTACAAGTTACGTTTATAGCTTAGAAGAAATATAGCCTCGGTAATTTACGCAGTGAATTATTGCCATTCGTTGCGGTGTGGCGTGATATTATAGCCTGCTAGCACATTCCACGCGGCTTTGTCTACATAAGTGCTTAGAGTAATATTACGCCGTTAGGGGGACTCGAATTAAAATGCCGTTGCAATTATTATAGAGTTTATTAGAACTATACAAACACGTATAACACAGGTAAAAATATATATAAGGTAATATATAACCGAACACAACAAATCCATTACGTTTGGATTTGCAGAAGGTCGTAATTCAATAAACCGCGTAAAGTCCGTCACTAATAGATTACCGAATGTACACATGTCTCGCCTTGATCGTGCTTCAAATGCCGACAAGTAATAAAATGTGTTTTTATTAGATGCAGGTGGATTTTGTTTTTGTCGGAACCTGAGATGTAACAGTAACAATACCTAGGGAGACCTTTTCTACAAAATTACATTTAGAGTTTGCGGGCGCGATGCGATGGCCCGGAGAAGGCAAAGTGACGTGGAAGAAGAAGCATCGGAAGAGTAACTTACCTCACCACAAGTCCAGCGCCACACTGCAATCGTTCCTGGGGGATCACTAGGATTTATGAGCATTAAATTAAATTATAATGGTTTATTTTCTATTTGTGTTCCAATAATGTCACTACCTTTCTTTGTTGCTATGACAGTACTGACACGAGGTTGAATGCATTATCTTGTTTTGCGCATTCTTTATTTAAGAGTTTATTCTTTTCTTGATTGCATGAATGAGGAGGAAGATTTATAAGAAGGTGTTCCTCGGCGCAACCAGAGTTGAAGCATAAAACCAATCGTTGCGTGAGGGCGAGGTAGTTATTTTCGCTGATACTAAAAGAAAGGCACAAATAATGTTGCAAGTAAATGGAGTCCTTCTAAAAAGTAGATGAATGGGAATTACTGGAGCTCGTCAAACCGAGACTTTGTCTAGCGGACTGACAGTACTGACGCGTCAAGAAACGGACTGAGACTTTCAGGTCCTACTTAAAGCACTTCGACCTCGCTACTAAAACGACCCGAATATTTTATGAATTTAAAAATTATTTAATTTGTAAATAACAATATATACCTCAAGTCATGATAGAGTAGAAAGCTTGAATCATGGCCGACGCATGCATTTAGGCAGTTTTCTGTCCTAATGTGCATATTGATTTTTTTTTAACTAATCTACGGACTCTTATTCCGTACCCTTTTTAAAACTTAATTATTGTTAGAGTTTTTTGAATTTATACACGCTAATTGTTCATGTGTTATTATGTGTGACATTAATTTTATGATTTTTGTGTAGTGTTGTGTACCTTAAGAATAACTTATATATTTTTTTTCTAATTTTAATACTTATGAAAACATTGTGTCGAAACCACACCTAGATAACCGATGTTTCAAGCCGCTTTGGATAAACGTGGCAGGTAAACTGTCCGTTCTCCTGTACTGCGAGGCCCAAGCCCAGCAGTGGGAGTTTATGGGCTGTTATTATATTATTATATTATTATATACCTTGAGTTATGTTCCGGCATTAGTGACCAGATTCCAGTCTCCCTTAAGAGAGCAGCAGCGCATTTATAGCACCTTTGTGTTGCAAATGTCCTTAGGCGATGGTAATTGCTTTCCATCTACTGGGCCGTCTGCCTGTCTGCTGAACTCCTGCAATAAAAAAAGGTAATTATATATTTACATTAAGAGAAACAATCAGCTAAAATTTGCTACTAAATTTAATGTTCCGATATATCATTGATATTAATGGCCAAATGTGGAGTGCAAATGAGAAGCGCTCAGAGATTTTCAAAAACTTCACATTATCTATACATATAAATATAATTAGAATGTCTTTTTGTAATATTGAAATAACCGCTTTTTACTACATGCATATGAATATATATACGGTACATATACCAATATAACATTTTTTACAATTTTTGTCCGTCTGTCTGTTGTTCCGGCTAATCTCTGAAATGGCTGGACCGATTTAGACTTTTACTGGCAGGTAGCTGATGTAATAAGGAGTAACTTAGGCTACTTTTATTTTAGAAAAATTCTTTTATTTTGGAATTATGACGATTTTCAATCACCATGCGGGAGAGACCGCGGGGGTGCAGCTAGTGCTATATAATGTGGGATGAAATGTTTAATGTTTGAAGTGAAACTTTTTTCAGTCATTGAAGTTAATTCTTTTGATGGAAACGAAAAAGCGCGACACCATAAATTTAATAATTTGATTACTATGCTAATACAGATACAGTTGGAAATATTTTGAAGTTCATAAATCAAATTGAAACTAAAGCATTAGTTTCTTTTTTTATTTACTTACTTACTTACTCCGTTGGCTCAACGACCCAAAGTGGGTCTTGGCCTCCGAAACGAGAGCATGCCACTTTCCTCGATCCTGTGCGGTTTCTCGCCAATTACTGGCTCCTAACTCCGACAGTTCAGCCTCTACTCTGTCCTTCCAGCGATATTTAGGACGGCCGACCGGACGCCGACCAACCGGCCGTCCCAAATATGCTTTCCTCACGATGCGATCATCTCCCATCCGTTCTACGTGACGGAACCAGCGGAGGCGGTGAGCTTTTATTTCTCCTATTATGTTAGGCTCGGCCACGAGATTCTCAATTTCGAGGTTACTTCGGACCCTCCAGCTACCATTCTCTCTTTTGGTTGAACCCAGAATCTTACGGAGAACCCTCCTTTCCGCTATTAAAAGCTGGTTGTTCTCTTTAAAGGTAAGCGTCCAAGCTTCGCACCCATACATCAGGATGGGCCGTATGACGGTTTTGTAGATCCTGATTTTAGTTTTTCTATTTAGAAGCTTGGACACCAATACCTTATGCAGGGCCGCACAACACCTCAGAGTCCTTCGTCCTCTCTGTTGTTTGTGTCGGTGACTTTTTTTATTTATATATACCATACTAAAAATTTACATTATAAATAAAAATAAGGCACCACTTAAACCTATGAGGTTTGCGTGTGATGCAACACACTCTCGCAATTTCAGTTAAAAAAAATAAGATTCCAAAAAAACCTTATTTTAACTTATACATCCATATTCACATACAACTAGTCATCACAACGCATATGCATCACATGTGCATAGTCACGAACGTTCATACAAATAGGCTTTCACTGAAATTTTGTTTTTCTAAATAATGGTTTTCTACATACATACATACATAACTTCACGCCAGGTCCCTTGCGGGGTAGGCACGAACAACAGAGCGCCATTTAGGCTTATTCTTACACACCTCACTTGCTTCTTTGACATTCATAGTTCTTGTCATGCACGCTCGCCTGTTCTTAAGGCTCCTGACATCACCTTCTGCTAGTACACGATCAATTTGATCATGTAAGGTGTGTCGGGGCCTTCCGCGACTTCTGCATCCATTCACTTTTGCATTGTATATCTGTTTAGTCATTCTTTCATCATACATTCTTTCCACATGCCCGAACCACCGGAACATTCCTTTCCTTACCTTCACCCCGACACTCTCTTTCAGACCAACTCTCTTTCTTACTTCGGTATTACGAACGCGGTCCGCGAGCGTCACTCCGCAGATTTTGCGCAGTGCTCGCATCTCGACCGCGTTTACTCTACTTTCGTGCTCTTTATTCCATACCCAACTCTCGCTTCCATACGTGAGCGTAGGTACCAGCACCGCGTTGTGTATGGCAAGCTGGGCCTTCTGGCTGAGGTTCTTAGCGCCTAGAAGTTTACCTAACGCTCCATTCACACTATTCCCCAAATTCACTCTTCTTTCTATATCAGCGATGTACCTTCCATCCCTGCTAAAAGCGCATCCGAGATATACAAACTCATTCACTTGTTCCAGCATAACATCATAGACCATTATCTTTGTATTCGTTCTGGTTGTTTCTCTTTCAAACACCATCACCTTTGTTTTTTTCGCATTCAAACGCAAGCCTCTCGCCTGACAGTCATCTTTCATCATTGTGACTAGTGTTTGCAGTTCTGATGGCGATTCGGCTAAAAGCACGGCATCATCCGCATAAAGCAAGCTGCTAACAACTAGATCACCCATCCGCACCCCAACATCCATCAATCTTAATCTCTGGAGACAATTGTCCAGATATAGGACAAACAGCAAAGCCGACAGCACGCAGCCCTGCCGGACGCCAATATTGACGTCAAACCAGGGCGACAGGCTGCCGTCCACCCGCACGTATGCCATACAGTCCTCGTAAGTGGACTGTACAGCTCGCAGCAAATGGCCATCAATCCCATATCCGGGCAATATGTCCCAGAGGCCCTTCCGCACAACCCTGTCAAATGCTTTCTCAAGATCCACAAAACCGCAGAAAACCTTCCGGCCCATAGCCAGCTGTTTCTCCACGATATTGCGGAGCGAAAAAACTTGATCCATACATCCCCTTCCATTTCTGAAGCCTCCATGTGCATCCCACAGTAATCCATCGGATACCACTCTCATTCTCCTTTCAACAATTTTCGCATACACTTTAGATGCTGTGCTGATCAAACTGATGGCCCTGTAGCTGGCGCACTCCATACGTGACCCCTTGCCTTTATACAAGGGCACGATGACAGCGTGCCTCCAGTCCTTGGCAACCTTCCCCGTCCTCCAGCACAAGTTGCATAAGGACAGGAAAGCGTCCCGGACGCAAGTGCCATCATATTTGATCATCTCAGCAGACACACTATCGATTCCTGCTGCCTTTCCATTTTTCAGACTTCTTATCGACCATTCGATCTCTTTCAAAGTGATCTCGGATGCTGACTCCTCGAAGTCAGTCACAGACTCAGTCGTGGTGCCAGCATCCGGGATATTATCATACATTTCTCTAAAATATTCACTACATCGCGCTAAAACCTCTTGTGGGTTAGCAAGAATGTCCCCTGCTTTAGATTTAATTCTTTCCATTCTGGAAGCTGACGAACATCCCCGAGACTTCTTAACCTCTCTCCAAAAGAGTTTGGTATTTGCCTCGAAGTTCTCCGTCAGCTTCTCTTCTTCTTTCAATTTTATTCTTTCACGCTTCTCTATCACTAAAGCTTTGGTTTCATTCTTGCAGAGGCGATATATTTCTTTCTTCATCTCTTTCATGCTGTCATTCTGATGCAAAGATGCAATATAATCCAGCCAGGCTTTTCTCTTTCTCTCTACGCTAGATTTAACATCCGCGTCCCACCATTCGTCACCTTTTGTTGTTATATGCCTCTTTGTGCATCCACATGCTTCTTTTGCGCTTTCCACTATACTTTTTTTCATACTATCCCAGTCATTATCCACATCTAAGCCGGAGAAGTCCGCTTTTGCAAGCCTTTCCTCGACTAGGCGCGCATACATACTCCTTATACTAACATCTTCCAATTTTATTTGGATTTTATTATAATGGTTTTCTAATTTACATTAATTAATTTGGGTATGATATAGTTTGTAGTGTCTGTTTTGAAATTGATCTTGTGTATGTTTTGTGTTGTTTTCTTATTTGTAATTCTTGGTTTTTAAAGTAGTTTTCCTTGAGTATCATGTATTCTGTTTTCGTTTGTATTGGTAGGACCCCACAGTGTCGGAATAGTAAACCTGTCTTGGTTCCGGTATCGAACCGATTTGAATATATTTCCGTAACTGCTTAGCCCGTATGACACTATGGACTCTACCATTGCGTTATATAGTACAAGTCTTATTTTAGTTAGCACAAAGTCGTTTCTCGCGTCTGTGTTTCTGGATCCCGCTAACACCTCCGAAGCCACGAAACGGATTTTTAAAAACTAGTAGTCGCCCAATGGTCGAAATTCGATATGCTTCTATTTTCAAAGACTATATACTTCTATAATCTTGTACGTTAATAATATTCTATGTTAAATCTATATGTTTATGACGATGACCATAATTGATTTTAATAATACTTTTGAACATTATTAAGGTTCTGTTGTCAAAGACTTATACTTCTATAATCACAGATTTCGCCAAGACTAAATAAACAAGAGAGTATATATGCGTGTGTGTCAAATAGATGGTAGTGTGTGTAATGTTTCTTTTATGATTTAGGGCCTTACTTACAAAAATCTCGTTGAGAAAGGATTAGCCATCTCTTAAATAAGAGACTCTTAAGCCCCTAACCGATGTTTCAAATAAAACTTGCCATCTTGTCTCTTTGCTGTCACTTAAACTACCTCTCGATGTTGGTTATTTTTGACAGTTATTTGTAATTTACTTTACCACCTCTTATCCTTAAGAGGAGTTTATGGGTAAGATTCTCACTTATCAGTAGCTGAGCAGTTTCTTAAAAATTAACAAACTGTTATAAGTAAAGCCATTAATGTATTTTTATGCATAATTTAAAAAAATAGCATTCTGCATTCCTTCTCTGTATAAAGGTGTAAGTGTGCGAAATTTCATACTCCTCCATCCGCGCAATTTTCGTAAAAAGGGGTAGACTTTTTGCTTCACGTAATAATCACGTATTAACGTAGTTAATAATGTTTACAGAATAGGTACAAAAAAATCTTTGCGAGCCCTCACACAGCTGCGCTTTTTTCTAGTATAATAATATATGCATAAAGTGACTGCATATATGAATATATAAATAGCAGCTATAACAAGTTAACCCCTCAAAAATGTACTAACTTGTACTCCACCAGAGCAATACCGTTTTGCTCGTAAAAATGCCCCTAAACATCGCAACTCAGCTCGTAAACGTGAAAATAAACATCTAAGTTGTAAAGATCTCAGTAGAATAGCGCTCTGGAGGCTTGCTCCATGGGCAAATACGATTTCTTGTCTGTAGAGGGTACATTTGCTGGATTTAATAAAGCCTCTATTGAATTTACTAGTAACTGTTTTCTAGTTGAGAATATTAGCATCGTAGGTAATATTGAATAAAGTACCCTTTCTTGACCATTGAATTATGATGAAACTGAAAGTCTGCTACGTATAACAATTTAATACGTCTAGTTATACATGTCTCATCTTCATTAGAATTATTACATACACACAAATGCGCATGCATGTATGTACAGACACGTACACACGCACTCACACACACTCACTCACTATCTTATAATTAGTATGTAGTTTGTTTTTCGCCATGAAGTGGAGCACTGGTGACCTGTAATTAGGGTTGCCAGACGTCCCGTATTTCGCGGGACGTCCCGTATTTTAGGCTTGGTTTAAAATGTCCCGATGGGACTGACTCGGTCCCGTTTTCTAACCGTGCTTCGTTTTTTATTATTAAATCGATCGATCTACGCTACACAAAAATACTCACGCACGTAACGTTTGCAACTTCACATATACATCATCGGACTAAGCGATTGTATGCTGTGTTATGAAGTTCGAGAGAATTTATGGTTTAATTTTATACTTAAATTGTCGAAAATTTTAAAAAATGTTCGATAACATATTTTCAAAATTTTTACACTACTTTCAATTATAGTAATGAACATTTTATCAAAAAAATGAAGAATGTCACTATGTAATTTATTTGTCCCGAGGAAAAAACTAAATTACCGTATTTTTTTGCCTATTTAAGCATTTGCCCCTTATAAGCTGAAAAAAAACTGACAACCCTACCTGTAATACAGATCTGCACAGATCTACAATGGGCACCAGTCTCACACGACAAGTCTTATATCACTTGTAAATTGTTGTGTGAGAAAATAAACAAAGTTTCATTTCATTTCATCTACCTAATATCTTAAATACGAATGTACTTATGTTTCTTATTGTTGCAAGATATCCACCACAGGTTCATAAGAATAATAGTGTTTCGAGTTGCAGGACTCGAATTAAAATGGACACGTCTCGCATAGTGTGTGGTTCTCCTTCGACTCTCCCCTCCCTATCGGGTCATTGCTTTATACCGCACAAATGCAATATGTCCATAATACAACAATAGGTCGTATGCCAACAAGTAAACAAAAGAAGACGACCATGAAAGAACCTTATAACCCAATGTTATTAGTTCAAATGTCGACGGGGATTTTGATTTTTTCGGGATCTGAGTCATAACAATAGGATAGGATAGGTGTTAATGGTTATAAAAGATGTAGTCAACTTATAAAACGGGTGTCCTTAGACTGTGCAAGTGAACTCGAGTATTATAAACTTGTTTTTACGATGTCGCCAGGTGTTCACAATGTCTTGAATATTTATACAGTTTGATGTTTACAGTAAAATTTGTTATGTCTTTCACAACAATGTGACACTTTATGATACCTGTGTACCTGTTGCTTCAAAGTGAATAATTATTTCAGTCAACCGTTTTCGCTTAGGGTTTATATAAAGAGCGTATTTTCTATGATAATAATTAAGAGAGAGATAACACTTTATTGTACACCATTACAGAAAGCACAGAAAAACTTACAGCCTAAAAATATTCTAAATGTGCACAATGGGTGGTCTTATCGCTAAGAAGCGATTTCTTCCACATAACCTGTGGCAGGAATAAAACAGATTATATTTGTCAACGGTGGTATACATAAATATTACAGGATAAGAAAGAAAAACACAAAAAGATAATAAAAGAAAAGACTCCCCATTTATTTTCCAAATATAGTAAGTTAATAATTTGAAAAAACATGAAAAAGAAAATCTCTTTATTGTAGGTATAATGAAGATGGCTTGGAGGAGATCGGCAATAAAAAATATAGGATATGCAGTTACTCATATTATATAAGTAAGAATAATAAATATACGTAAAAATATCAAACATAACTATGTTGCAGGTAGTGCTTTTTTATCATGTTCTTAAATATTGTTAGTGAATTAGCTTGTCTAACAATTAATGTATCAATCACTATTAAGAAAACTTAACTTATATTTTACTAGCGACCCGCCCCGGCTTCGCACGGGTGCAATGCTGATACAAAATTAAATACACTACAGAAAAACTATGAACGTTGTATATAAAAACATAGCGGCCCGCTCCGACTTTGCACGGGCATCACTACATAGAAACCTCTAAAATTAGCAATGTTGCCTTAGTATATGATGCATGTATTATACATATAAACCTTCCTCTTGAATCACTCTATCTATTGGAAAAAACCACATCAAAATTCGTTGGGTAGTTTTAAAGATTTAAGCGCACATAGGGATATAGGGACAGAAAAGGCGACTTTGTTTTATACTATGTAGTGATTCTGCTTATAATTCCATAGATTATAAGCAGCATCCTTGAGCATAGGTCATCGAAGGTTCCTAGAAAGCTACGTTACCCAGGACCAGCTCGAGACGGTGGGCATAGTAAGCACCAGCCTACGGCGAAAAGATTTACAGGCGATAAGCGACAAAAAACGCTTACAAAAATGTCGACAACTACTTAACAACAACAACCACTTAGGGCCGCTTGCATAAGATTTCTTAAATTTATTTAAGAAATACAAAACGTATTAAATACAATTAGTGTCTTGCACAACGCAAAGTTTACCGCTAAATATGTTTAAATAACTTGCAATACGTTTTGTGTAACACGTATTTAGGCAGTTTTATATGATTAACTAATTCTATTAAAAGGCGATCGTTACGCAAGCGGCCCTTAAAGCCCATTTTTTTAAAATAAATGTGTTTTTGTGCAATAAAATATATATGTAATTTTTCTGGATAACAAAGTTTTCTTAAGCTTTGGTGGGTGCGGCATTTTCTGAGATTGCCCACGGCGGCAAGAAAGCTGAGGCGGGCCTTGCTTATAATCCCTTAAGACTATAAGCGGAATACTGAGCGTAGGTCATTGAAGTCAAATTTAATTTTTAAATCCATATTTTGATAAATTTATATTTCTTAGATAGATAACACTTTATTGTATCCTACTACAGAAAACATAGAAAATAGTATATCCTAAATCTAATATATAAAATTCTCGTGTCACAGTTTTCGTTGCCATACTCCTCCGAAACGGCTTGAGCGATTTTGATGAAATTTTTTGTGCTTATCCGGTATCTATGAGAATCGGCCAACATCTATTTTTCATCCCCCTAAAGGTAGTCCACCCCTAAATTTTTTTATTTATTTGTTAGACAACATTTTTAATTTCTATTTTTTTATGATACAACATACAAAAATACATACAACCCTAGATTTTCAACCCTCTACGATCAACCCCTATTTTTTACCGGGCAGGACGACGTCTGCCGGGACAGCTAGTATATTATAAATGTGAATGTGCGGTCTTAAGAAGCGATCTCTTACACACAACCCGTGGGAGTAATAAAACAGATTCAATTTGTCAAAGGCGGTATAGATAAATACTATACGATATGCAGTTACTTACATTATATTTTATTAAATAATAAACATATAAGTATGTAATATTGTGTAAGTATTTTTTTACATGAGTTCAGCAGACAGGCAGGCGGCCCACGTAATGGAAACTGGTTAGTTACCATCGCCTGTGGATATTTGCAACACCAAAGGTGCTACAAATGCGCTGGTGCTCTCTAAAGAAAGATGGGACCATGGCCACTAATGCCGGAACACAACTCAAGTTTGTTATGGCCGCATAATCTAGATCAGGGGTGGTAGCCATCCAGACGGGCAAATGCCCTACCACCTGACTGTGGTTTTTTTGTCGCCTTTTACGACAGGCCGCCCGGCCGCAGGAAAATGTAGGTATTCTTTCTCCGTTCCTGCACGGATAATGACTTTACACACAATAATCGTTTTTTACATGTTTGACAAATAAATAGCTCGGTTTCACTAGCGTCAATGTAAATTTTATAAAAAGAGCGGAGGACCAGCCGTTGGGAATCCTACACGCATTCGCTCGCCCTCCTTGGAGATGTCAAATATCCCTATTAATATTATAAATGCGAAACTCTGTCTGTCTGTCTGGCTGTTCCGTTTTCACGTAAAAACTACTGGACCGATTTAGCTGAAACTCAGTATGTATATATATACATATATATACATATATATATATATATATATATATATATATATATATATATATATATATATATATATATATGTTTTCGATGTCGAGAATGAAAATAGGATACTCTTTATCCCGAAAAATGGGATGGTTTCCGGGATAAAAATATATTTGTCTTTCTGTTTGTTATGCTTTTACGGAAGAACTAATAGGCCGACTTGGCTGAAATTCAGTACGTATGTAAATTAAATACTGAGGGTGGACAAGGGATACTTTGGCCATTTTGGTCATGTTGGTCATTTTGGCCGTTTTGGTCATTTTGACTATTTTGGCCTTTTTGGTCATTTCGGTCATTGTTGCCTTTTTGGTTGTTTTGGTCTTTTTGGTCGTTTTTGCCTATTCCGTCATTTTGGCCACCTCGGTCACTGTGGCCTTTTGGCCATTTTGGCCTTTTTGGTCAAGTTTTGTAATTTATGTTGTTTACAGATAGACGGGGGATGGTTTAATTAGCGATATAAAATGAAGTGAATCTTCCGTGGGCAAATACATAAAAATTTAATATAACCTTTAGCGCTTGCTCTATAAACAAGAAACACGCACGCGGCGCAGCCGCGGGGTAAGCTCTAGTTGTTTAGAATTCAGAATACTACTTATCACGGCATCCCGTCACATTTCCTCTTCCACTTTCGTTCGGCCGGTTCTAAACAGAGGGCGCTGCGCACACACATACGTCTTGTTGGCCGAGCCAAATCTTTAATGGCTGCCTAGTGACGGAGACAAGGACATGAAGTTACATTAGAGCTTCAACTTTTGGAAAATCACTACGGAACCCTCAAAAAGCAGTCATGACTTTTTCTTTTACATTTCCTCGCTTTGTTTTTAATATTGGAACAGTTAATCACAGCCCCTTCGCATTATTTGGCTGAATTTCAGCATCTTTATATAAATCAAGAGGATATTTTCGGCATGCCGTCAGACTCCATACAATAAATTTAATTTATCACCAATATAAAATGAAAAATCTTCGTAAAATGGTAAATCGACGTAAACCTCTTGTGTGGTCCAAAATGAAAGCACTTATTGTATTTTGGACCATTTTGATTTAATGTTAAGAGTGTTTCTGTGCCAAATAAGATTTTAAGCTAAAAGCTTAGGTGGCTTATTTTATTGCCAAAAGCTAGCGAACCGGCAAATGGCCTGATGGAAAGTGGTCACCGCCGCCTATGAACATTGCCAACGCGGGAAGAAATTTTATAACATCCTTCGTAAATGAACTCATGTTGGAATTTTTCTTATGGTTGCGTAGGCTTGATGGATTTTTCGCGAGCCGAAGGACAGCCTCCCAAGCCAAGATAACAAGGGTTCGGGCCTCTACAACCGATGAGTGGCCAGCGGTTGTGACGTAATACATATTTTAAAACATAATTTTTTTTTTAAATAAATATCAATAAAATATTAAACGCGAGCATCGCCGAGTGTTTCGCTAACATAGCGTGGTCTGAGAAACCGGTCGCGGCGGGTCGCAGGCCGCGCGTTTCGACGGCACATCGATGCTCGCTCATTCGGGTGTAAAATTTCAAACCACCACCACGATAAAACGATAAAATTAACATTATTAAGATTATTTAGTACTATCATATTATAGTATCTGTTTAAAGTAAATTATAATATATTTAGTGTTTATAACCCACGTTTTGGGTTCTTTTTCTTCTCCTTGGAGACCCAGGCGACTCGTTCACCAGTGCGCCTGTGAGGTCGTCCCCGGCTGTCCGGCACACCAAACGTAGTACCGTCGGCACCACTCCTGTACCAGCAGACAGTTCAGGGCGGTACCGCCACATAAAACAAAACGTCTGCCAAGGCAATAAGACTCACGCCGCTCTCTCGTTTTTTTTTATTTATTTATTCATTCAATACATGTATGCAGTAAATATAGTCTTTCACTATTTTACCCGCTACATTGGCGCCCAATACGTGGTAGTTTATTGGCTCATTGTTTTGCTTTTTTTGGTTTAGTTCTGTTGGTGTGCTATTTTTTCTTTTCTTTTTATTTTGTTAACGTTTTTTTACTTTATTTTGGTTGCGAGTAGCTAAGGTGTATACTCTATTGAACCATTTATTTGTTAACATTTAGATTACTTATAATTTTAGTTTACTTATTTAGATATTTTTTCTTTTTCACTTTGTTTTTTCTTTAATATTTAATTATATATGTTGCTGTGCAATAAAGTGTTATATATCACTCTCTCTAACATTATAAAGCTAGTAAAAATAGTGATGGATTTTCGAATTACTGGAGTATATAGAATGGATCTACAAGCTAAAAAAATTGGAGACCCATATTCTAGACAATTAAGCAAATCAATGCTTACGCCACTACATTACAAACCTTAAAATAGTAACCAAAAACGTGTAATTAAATTAATAAACAAATAATACCTGTTTAGAATTAATTTCTTTATAACGATGTACATTAAATTTATTTTGATAATGTTTAAACGTACAATGATTGATGTAAATTACAAAATTTAATTATATCAGCCAGCGTTACTAAATGCCTATAACACGGCTGGGGAGTAGGGTGGAGTGTCAGTATTAGCGAGGTGATAATTTCGCATGTGGTAGGTGTCACGTTTTATCTTAAAATAAATAAAACGCGATCAAATAAAGTTAAGAAAATGAGTATATTTAAACTATCGTTTTTTTTAAAGAAAATAAGAGGGTTCTTGCCAAACAAAAAAAAATCAGCTTTCCTGGCTAGTCCTGGAATAAGTACCGCACTCCCCTGAGATTCCTTGCAGTATGCTGGACGGCACGGCACTCCTTATTCGCAACTTCTAATACATGAGTCTCAGGCACGTCGTTTCTGGAGAGAGTGGGAGGATATTACTCCCAACCAAATTCCTGGAACCGCAATGTACTCGAGCTCAGCGAATGTTTTACTATGCTCCTTTTAGCCACTTGGATTGTCAGCAATAAAGCCAGGTCATCTACAGGAAGAGATTGGGACCTACTCACTAAGTGGCTTTTCTAGGCGTTGAGACAATCCAAGCATACAATATAAGGATAGTAATAGTACAGAATTATCTAATGTAATGGTTAAAATACCATGTTAAAATTTATAACGGGTTTTCTGCATTATATAAAACAAGAAAGAAGAAATTACGTAACAAAAAATTTATTAAGGGTTTAAAGAAACATTAGTACATACACTACATTACATATAAAACTACATAGGCTATTTAAACTAAATATTTTAATACAATTTCAAATCACTGCTAACAACCGTTCTTTAAACCCCTATAAAGAGAAAAAATACCTATTTACACAACTTACCCAGTATGGGAATATTGAGCACTTATTTTAAAAACAAATTATAATATAATTATTTAGTTTGGCTTATTAATACTAAGATATTAGAATAAAATAAAATAGAACAGTTTTCAAAATATGTAACAGTTAAAATACGCAATCTCATCTATGAGCCAATCCAAAATGTCTTTTTTTCTCTCCACCGTCATTCAGTCGTATTTTTTTGTTCACCTTGCGACGTTCCTTTACGTGTATCGAATTATAGTAAAACATTATGGTAGTTGACTTTTAAATTATATTATATATTATATTTAATTGATAATCATATATTTTATTAATTATATGTATTATTTTAATTTAAATATTTATAGTTTTAATTATATGTAATAAGTATACAACGACTGTGAATAGTTGTTACATAGGGTATTCGCCCGTATGGATGGCTACCACTCCTGGTCTAGAGAATCCCGCCATAACCTTGAATTGTGTTCCGGCATTAATAGTCAAGCACCTACCTATCGCTAGAGATATTTAAAACTATGATTAAAAAATACTATCTGTCTTTGGAATATGATATTTAAATTCACTTATAAATATTTATATATTTTGTAGATATGTATTTGTATGGTATGTATATTAAGTATATATCTATGTAATATATAAAATTTATCTATATATTTATATATATGTCGGAGGGAAGTTATAATTGGATGTATTATTGACTGGATGTATAACGCACAATATCATTTGTTAACATTTTAATTACTTCTAAAATTCTTCATTTAATTTAATTAGATTTGTTAAATGTTTCTATAACTTAAAGATCGTTCTAACCTAATAAAAGTTATGAATGTTGTAATTTAATAAACGACCAATAAGAGCAGAGCATGACTAGAGCGGGGTCAGCGCCCTCTATACTTTGAGTAATATCTACTTGGGTAGACTGAGGAGTTTTTGTGGCACATTTGGTTGATGGCAATAGGTCGAGTTGGACCATGGAGTATTTTAAAGAAAGTGTTAAGTTAAGAAGTATGAGCGGGGGTGCCCTGAACCCGCTGCTCGGTCTAAACTATGTTAAAATGTCTCTTAAATCTAAATTAAAAGTGTATAAACCGTTGGCCTTGTGTTTTATGCTCGCATTTTAGCCTGATGACGCCCACTAAACCTGCAATAACTAAAGGAGATGTCGTGAGAATGAGGCCGTTCTGCGACATAAATATAATTTATGTATTTATTTTTAAAATGTAAGTAGTTTGTACTATATGTTACGTATACCACCATCGCCATTATCATATAATTTCATTTCTGGGGTTGTCTGGAAGAGATCGCTTTTTAGCGATAAGACCGCCCTTTGTACATAACTAGATATAATTTCAGTCTTAAGTTCATGTTTGTATTGGTGAACAATAAAGAGTTATCTATCTATCTATCTATCTACCTCTTCAAGACTGGCAGAACAGTAATAGCACCTCTCGTGTTGCAAATTTTTATAAGCGAAAATAATTATTTTAAATGAGGTGAGCCTTCTTCTTGGCTGCTGTTGCCAAGCTCCATAATATTGTCACAAATCATTCAGAAAATTTACTAGAAAATCATTAAAAACTTTGTTTCAATTTAAAATGCTTAAATAATTAGACGTCAGTAACACATGGGTTACCACCTCTCCACATAGAGGGAGGTACCTTGCTGAGTCCCCACACATGCCGGCAATCTACTTTGTTATCTGCGCTATCTTCAGTAATGCTTTGGTCCAATCCCAGTAAAAAGCTCCGTAGTGTACGAAAAGTACATACATCCTCTGTCTCAAAAAAATAGTTGTTCGGCATGTAAAGTTAATACCCATCAAACTGTTGGTATTACAAATCAATCCCTGTATTTTTTTTCGAAAAACCCGCTTCCACTGCGTCCATGTCCGTCCTATCCGAATCTGCGCGGCGCCAATTAGCGGGGCTTAGTAATAATCCGGACGGAACAAGCTGCGAATAACTACGACACGTGAATAAGCAACGTGGCCCCCAGATCAGCCGACATGCGATGCGAATTTGTTTTAATTATACCGCATTACAGCTTTGTTTGCGCCTTTTGTTAGAGGGCTTAATCTGGTGTTAACTGAGAGTTTGCCGTCTTAGCGATTTTTACGTTATATTGAAACAAAGTTCCTTATCTCACGTTACTTAGACGCTCTGCGGGTGGGCGACGGATGAAAGTGTAACCGCAATGAAAATTGCTGACGGCTGTGTGTGCCGCTTTATACAATCTGTGTATTCTGCGCGACACTATCGTACGTTGATATTGAGTATATACTAAAATTAAATTTAACATAGTTTGGGCAACTTTCACAAATGTTGCAAACTTTAATTTTGAGTTTTTAGAATATTTACTGTATTTTGGTACAAGTTGTTTAGTTATGTAGAATGATGGTTTGTGCTGCATTAGTAGTTAGTTCCAATCAGGTGTCCCAAAGATATCTTTTATACGTGTTATATTTTTTTACTAGCTTTAGGAGACGATGCCTATTTTTCGAATATTTAAAGTCCACCCGTTGAGATATAGACTCGATCGCAGCTGAGACTTAACAAGAGTTTCATCTGCAATAGAGGCGTTACCAAGGATATAACGAGAATCTCATATCGACAGACTGCGCGTTTTATGTAATTTGAACTTCTCGTGTTTGGTTGTGAGTGTAAAAACCGTAACATACGTCTGATAAAGTTTGTGAACTGCCTATCGACATTTAATTCAAATCCCGCAAATTTGAAACAATATAATGAAAAAATATGCTTGATACAATAACAAAATAACTTAACAAATATTCCTTGATCGATACAAACAAATAAATAACAAGGTCTAATGATAGGGCAATGAGGGGATGCGATAATTTAAAGTCCATTAAATGCATGCTATACCTTCATTAGAATGTCATCAGTACAACATCAGCTCATTAAAATGTAATATTGATGTCGCCGATATCGTTCTTGTGTACCAAATGATAAACAATATGAATACTATTGTAATGATTATGATATTTTATATACGTAGACATGATGGAAATGCTCAGTATAAGAGGGTAACCAAATTTAATTATCTGGGTGGCCCAGCTACCGATACGAATATCCAAGAGGATGAAATACACTTACGTATTCAAAACTCCCTGAGGTGCTGCGCAACCTTATATAACGTAATGGTGTCCCGGCTTCTAAGCAGGAAAACCAAAATCAGGATTTATAAAACCGTCATACGGCCCATCTTGATGTACGGTTGCAAAGCCTGGACACTTATCCTAAAGGAAGAGAACCAGCTTTTAGTTTTTTTTATTGCAGGAGCTCAGCAGACAGGCAGACGGCCCACTTGATGGAATACGGTTGCCATCGCCTATGGACATGTGTAACACCAAAAGTGCTACAAATGCGCTGCTGCTCTCTTAAGGGAGACTGGAACCTGGTCACTAATGCCGTAACACAACTCAAGGTTGTATTGGCGACATACTTTACACCAGGGGTGGTAGCCATCCAGTCGGGCAAATGCCTTACCTGGCTGTAGGTTGTTTTGTCGCCTCTTACGACAGGCCGCCCGGCCGCAGGAAATTGTATTCTTTCTCCGTTCCTGCACGGATAAAGTGGCTGAAAGAAAGGTTCTCCGTAAGATTTGGACCCAACAAGGAGAGACGGTGGAGGGTCCGAAACACGTCGAAATTGAAAATCTCGTGTCCGAGCCTAATATAATAGGACAAATAAAATCTCACCGCCTTCGTTGGCTCGGTTACGTGGAATAGATAGGATAGGATCGAAGCGTGAAGAGGGCCTATTTGGGACGATCGGATGGGCGACATCCGGTTGGTCGCCCCGAAGTACCACTGGAGGGACACAGTGGAGACTGACCTGTATGAGCTTCATGCCCTTAACTGGCAAGAAATTGCACAGGACAGAGACAGGTGGCGTGTTCTCATTTCGGAGGCCAATACACATTTTGGGTCGCTGAGCCGACGGAGTTAATTAGTTAGTTAGAGTTTTAGATATAGAAATACGAAGTTAATGAAATCGTCATGTCCGGAACATTCGTCCGTTTGTCCGGCCATCCAAGTGTTTGTATTTGAATCTGTCATTTTTCTCTTATGCTACTATAGGTACTTAATCTATATTATTAAAATTATATATGAATATATATATATATATATATATATATATATATATATATATATATATATATATATATATATTAATATAATATTATAAAGAGGAATTATTTATATTTTTAATGTTGTTATTGAATCGTGCAGTTTGTACTGGTTGTATCCAGTTATATTGAACCTGTTTTATACGTGTTTATACAGTTCTAATAAATTCTCTAGTAATTCCAACGGCATTTTAATTCGAGTCCTGTAGCTCGTAACAATATTTATTTACCTCACCCTTTAAAGGGTTATTCCAAGAGTCTATGGCCTTTCGCTTAGTTCGTATCTGATCAATAATTCAACTTAATTTACCTTATACAGGTTAAAATATGAAGCTGAAAGGAACAGTGGAGCAGTTATTGGATACTTAATATTTATGGCCTCGTAAATCTCAGCATGCCTTCGGAATTTTCCACGGAAACTAATATTTTGATGTCATCCCAACTTCAACAATTGAAAATATTTATTCTCGATTCATTACACATTTTTAGTTATATTTTAAGTAATATTATGTATTTGAATATGCATTTATTTTTTTTCGTTATGCTTTCACGCCTAAAATAGAGACTTAATCGATCAGGCAGGGTACACAGGATATATTTCATCCATAAAAAGTTTTATTCCCGAGGGATAGAATATAAAGTCTCTAGCCTTTTAGCCTAATAAATGTCTTTAGTCTTCCTGATGCAATTCACTAAAAACTGTTGTTAGTTGGAATTTAATGTAGATAATAATTAGTAATGTTGATCATTTTCCAAGTATAATTTTTTTTAAACAAAATTTGGTTTACTTATATAGTAAAGAAAACAAAATACAGCAACTGTCATTACTGAAAAACATGTGACTCATAAGTAATATAAGAGGGGAAAGACCGTAGGGAAAGCTATACTTAACTAAATGTAAATTCTTATGCAGCAATATGCGTCGCAAACGTACTGATAACACAACACTTAATATGAATGCAAAACAGCTGCAGTTTTAATTATTCCATAAAAACAAATAATATTGATAATTTATTTAAATGAAATGTAGTTTAGTTTGTTTATATAACGAACAATATAAATTTATAATTTCACTTTGATAGTCTGAATCGCGATATACACAACATGCAAAATAAAGTTGCTGTTATTACTGGTGCAGCTAATGGTATTGGCTTAGCTATTGCCAAGAAATTCCTTAAAGATGGTATTAAAAGCGCTATATTACTTGACATTGATGAAGAAAAGGGATATCAAGTCGCTGCGAAACTAAATCAAGATTATGCAGATTCCAAAGTTAAATTTATCAAATGTGATATTACTAAAAACCTTAATGTAGTTGATGAAATTATTAAACACTACAGTATAGATGTTCTTGTTAATGCTGCTGGAAAATGCATCATTGCTGATCGTAAGAAAGTAATTGAGACAAATGTCACGGCTACAATTGAATGGGCGTATAAGTTTCATGATCATATGAGAACTGATAGAGGTGGTAAAGGAGGTACCATTATCAACTTAGCTTCTATTTATGGATTTAGGATTAATCGGTAAGTTCATTAATGTTCTCATAAACGCTAATTTGAACTTTGACGAGTAATAATTAGTTGTTTACAGTTGTTTAATTACTGCCGCTGATTTATTTAGAGTTATATATTTTGAATCTCCGATATCTAATCATGAAAGGGAACTGTTATGGTCGCGGTGCACATGTCAGTATCTACACGGCATAAAATATTGGTATATATAATAATAATAATGTTATTGTGTAAAAATGAGAAAATATTTTTGTGTATTGAAAATAACAGAAGAAAATTATTTTTATACTTGATCATTTAACAAATGAAATGGATCTTTTAGAACATTTCTATTATTATGTAGTGTTTATTAAATAATATTTCAGTTGCCAATAACCCGCGCTTAAATCCACTATAAAGTAGATTTAGTTATGATACTGAATTTTTAAAATATGTTTTACAGATATCTGCCGACATATCAAGCTTCAAAATTCGCTGTGATGGGTTTCACAAGATCCTTAGGCCACATTAAGAATTTCGAAAATAATGGAGTAAAGGTGATTGCTCTATGCCCAGGGTACACTCGTACGACGATGACTGAGAATTTGAAACGAGATAGTCAAGTCAATAATATATTACCAATGGAATTCATTGACAGTATGAGAGGTACTATCCCTCAAGAAGCAGATGTTGTTGGTGATGCTGCAGTGGAAATTTATAAGAATGCTAATAGTGGAACAGCTTGGCTTATTGAAGATTCTGGACCTGTTAAAGAAATTCTGTACAATATTAAATAAACGATGTATTGACAGCTTTATTGATGCCTTACGTAATTTTGTTCTTAACTTAAAATTATCATATTATATCTATTTGTATGTTTGTCTGTCTTTGTATTTCTTAGTCATTTTCTCATAAAGTGGTCCTAGTAAAATCGTATAATGAAAAGATTTGTGGTAGTGGCCATATAGGCACATGTATTTGAAGTTTGAAATAATTATCATCATCATATCTGCGGTGTCCAATTGCCTTGCGTTAGCCAATTCTGCGGCTTAATTTGCCATTCATTGGTGTTCGTGGCCATCTTTAACTTCTCGTGGCCTGTCAGCGGCTTAGTGTGTTCCACGATCTTACGGCGTCACTCTGGTTAGGATTCATTCAGCAACCGGATGTGGTTGTTGATGGTGATGGTGTGGTAAGCGTGCATATAGTGGGGCAATCTGTGTAGGCACGTGTTGCAGTCAAACTTTCACCGCGTCGGCAGTACAGAGATGTATAGATAATAAGTTGTATAATAACATATAATAATAACAGTCCATAAATGTCCCACTGCTGGGCTTGGGCCTCCCGTTATAGGGGAACGGACACTAGTATTAGGTTTGACACATCGGTTATCTCGATGGGCAGGTTGCATAACGGTGTTTTCCTTCACCGTTATAAGTACGTGCTAATTCTAACAGTATGCATATTAGGTCAGAAAGCTGCCTAAGTAGTGCGTGCGTTCCGGCCAGGATCGAACCCGCGCTCTTTGAGTTTAGGACGCGTGCGCTAATCATTACGCTACAACGACTATAGTTATTACAACTATAGTATAAGTTGTAATAACATTGTAATAGGTGATGTCAGGAGCCTTAAGAACAGACGAGCGTGCATGACAAGAACTATGAATGTCAAAGAAGCAAGTGGAGGTGTGTAAGAATAAGCCTAAATGGCGCTCTGTTATTCGTGCCTACCCCGCTAGGGACCTGGCGTGAAGTTATGTATGTATGTATGTAACATTGTAATACATATAATATTTTCAATAAGAAGAGAGATATATCTCTCTAAGATAAATGAAGGAAACAAATCAAGCGAAGCCTCTGCCTTGAATCATTGTTCAGTAATGGCGCGGGCTAGAATGAAGCACGCTTACCTAGAAGATACATATTCACTCGCGCGTGAAAGACTTCAAGATTGTGTTCATCAGGAAACATAGGCTTCGGCAAATTATTCCACTCTGCGGCAGTGTGCACCATAAAAGATGAAGCGAAGCACTTCATCCTCACTGATGGTGTTTCACACTGACAAGCGAAAAAATGATAGCAAAAGACAAGTGGTAAAACGAATCTCAACCAAATTTTAACTTGAAGTTTTACGGGTAGGTTTTCAGTTCAGTTTTTAGCTTTTTCGTGACAGAAAAAATGTTTTCTTCCTAAACAGTAGTTTCACTTCAAAAAAACTATCTTCAAAGTCCTCAACACCAGGTACGCTCACGTCACAGGCAATAACGTCATCCCTAACATACCGACCTCATGCACACTCGCATAACGTTATAATTTAGCAACAGGTAAACAATGTTTTAATTAAAACAAGCCGACTAATTGAAAACACAATTAAGCAGTGCATAAACATAGTCCCTCATTAACTCCACTAATTGTATTAATTGCAAACGTTATTAACAAAAATGAAATACTCAATATTGTTGAAATAGGATTTGTGACGTAATAAAGTTATATATATATATATATATATATATATATGTCGGAGGGAAGCTTTAATTGGACGTATTGTTGACTGGATGTATAACGCACAATATCATTTGTTTACATTTTAATTACTTCTAAAATTCTTAATTTAATTTAATTTGATGTCTTAAATGTTTCTATAACTAAAAGATCGTTCTAACCTAATAAAAGTTATGAATATTGTGATTTAATAAACGACCAATGAGAGCAGAGCATGTCTTGAGCGGGGTCAAGGACGCCCTCTATACTTTGAGTAGTATCTACTTGGGTAGACTGAGGAGTTTTTGTGGCACATTTGGTTGACGGCAATAGGTCGAGTTGGACCATGGACTATTTTAAAGAAAGTATTGTAGTTGGAAGTATGAGGTGGGTGCCCTGAACCCGCTGCTCGGTCTAAACTATGTTAAAATGTCTTTTAAATCTAAATTAAAAGTGTATGTGTGGCTATTGTGTTTTATGCCCGCATTTTATCCTGATGACGCCTTTTTTTTTTTTTTTTTACATGGGGAAATGCGTTGCCGCACCGTCAGCCGCGCGGGGGATCATGCGCGGCCGGTGTGTGGGGCTCCCCGACGCCGGTTCAATACGACCGGCTGCCGGTATACCCACTAAAACCCCATGGGAGCCTTCCTTCCGCCTAGCGCCGGGGTCGCGGTACATGCGTGAGCTTAACCCGCAACCCCGGCAGCGGCCGGCCGCCTCGTAAACAGAGGCGGCCTCTCCTGTGTGCGGGCCGGGGGAGATGGTGGTCCCCGGCCCTAAGAGGGACGCGCGGCTACCTCTCGCGCCCTCTCGCGGCATTAGTGCGGGCGGAGGTCTATGTTGATCCCCCAGACCTCGACGCCCGCTGCCGCCGGGAGGGGGAGGCTGCAAGGAATACTCCTGCGCCATCACCCCTCCCTCTCCTTCCTCCTCCCCCCGCCGCCTCGCGCACTCAGCAGCGTCAGCGGCGGGGGGGAGTGTCTTCGCGATGGGGGGGGAGGGGGAGGCTGCGGAGGATTTCTCCTGCGCCATCACCCCTCCCTCTCCTTTCTCCCCCTCCGCCGCCTCGCGCTCGTAGCAGCGTCAGCGGCGGGGGGGGCTTCGCGATGGGGGGAGGGAGAGGCTGCGAAGGATTGCTCCTGCGCCAACACCCCTCCCCCCTCTTCTTCCACCCCGCCCCCCCCACCGCCTCGCGCAATCGGCAGCGTCAGCGGCGGGGGGGGCCTCGCGATAGGAGGGAGGGGGAGGCCGCGAAGGATTTCTCCTGCGCCATCACCCCTCCCTCTCCTTTCTCCCCCTCCGCCGCCTCGCGCTCTAAGCAGCGTCAGCGGCGGGGGGGGGGGGCTTCGCGGTGGGGGGAGGGGGAGGCTGCGAAGGATTGCTCCTGCGCCAACACCCCTCCCCCCTCTCCTTCCTCCCCTTTTCCCGTCGCCTCGCGCACACAGCAGCGTTGGCAGACGGGGTCGGGGAGGATAGGTCGCCTGTCAGGAGGGCGGTGGTGGGGTGGACATGACCACCGCCGTCCTTGACAGCCAGCGGAGAACACCTCGACCCTTGTACCGCTTCCTGGTCGGAGAAGAGACCAGGGCGGCACCCCCTGGGGGAATCCTGATGACGCCCACTTAACCTGCAATAACTAAAGATGTCGTGAGAACGAGACCGTTCTGCGACATATATATATATATATATATATATATATATATATATATATATATATATAGATATATATATATATATATATTATTTACCTAGGATAGTATAATGGAAACTCGCCTAATAGAACATTAATATTAAAAATGTCTGGTCTTAATCTCTTATAAATGTCTACTAGCTATTATTTATATCTGTTATTATATTGTTAATATAATTTAATGAGAGATATTGTTGTAATTAATTACTTTACTAGTCCAAGTGCAGATCTGGCTTCAATATGGTTTTAATTATTCATCGACTCAAAATATGTTCAAAATTAATATCCCATTAATTAACTCCGAGTGTGGCAAGTAAGGTAAAGATTATAAAGCTTTTTAACATCCAAAGAATCAAACCTTCACTGAAATTGGAAAACCAAAAAAGTAATTTTCCAAATTGTAATTACAAAACGTGCCGGCTAATTTGTATTCATGTAACGTGTACCGGATTCGATTCTCGTGTTAAGCAAACTTCCCGCTACGCCCCAATACTCAAGTTTATTGTGTTTTTTGCCTTTTCCGCTTTTCGCTCTAGAGATACTTTTTGTTCGCTTCTATTTGAAAAAGCCAGTTTGTTGAGTAAATTGAACACTTTTTTCTTGTGTTTATTCCGTTGGCTTGATAATATTGTTACAACTCAGGTCCCGACAAAAACAATATACACCTGCATATCTGAAAAAAACACATTTATTACCCGTCGGCATTTCAACTAATTGTAATCACTTTATGATCGTCGTCTTTTGTTCACTTATTTATTGGCACACGTTTCTAGAATATTGTCGTATTGTACTCGCTCATTATTAGCCAGGTGTTACAAGCTGATTTTAGGATTATTATTTTTTATAAATGATATAATTAGTAGATTAAAAATTGTGAATATATGCTGATGATGATCTAAAAATCTACCATATTATAGAAAACGCAGAGGACCATCATAAACTTCAAGAAGATCTTAATAATCTATGAATATACTGTTTAAACAATAAACTTGAACTTAATATTAGTAAATGTGAAGTCATTACTTTCACGAAAAAGAAATATGTTAGTAATTTTCAATATAAGCTGTGTAACATTATGAATATGTCAATCACATTAGAGTTTTAGGTGTAATACTTGATAATAAATTGCACTTGGATCTGCATATAGATGCCATAATTAATAAATCTTTTAAAATGTAACTATGGCCTTGTTATGCGTTCCAAAAAAAATCAATTAATTCATTTGTGCAGTATAAAACGATGGCCTGATTGAGGGAGGGGGCAGTCGAGCGAAAACCACGATCAAGGCGAGACGTGTGTATTCGGTAATCTATTCACTAACACGGACTTAGCGCGTTTTATTGAATTACGACCTTCTGCATTACGTTTAGATTTGTTGTTCTCGGTTATATTTGTACCTGTGTTGTACGTGTTTGTACAAGTGTAATAAACTCTATAAAAATTCTAACGGCGTTTTAATTTGAGTCCCTCTAAACTCGTAACATTATTTATACTTATCAAGATTTATACTAACAAATATCTAATTTAAGCTGTTCCGTGTAAGTGCGACTAGTTTTGCCATGTTTAATTTATAAATTTATTGTGTTGGAGCGCCACTTTTCACGTAGGAGCGCCACTTATTGTCAGGGTGACTACTATTATCAGAAGAAAACTATAGTGTACGAAAGAAACATGTTTATTCTGTCGGTGGTTTACACAAACATTCACAACAGTTCACACGAACAAAATTAAGGAAAAGAAAGAACTGGTACAGTAAAGTTAAATACATGCACGAAAGGGGCTGTAAGCCTCCTTCGGACGATCTCGCGGAAGCACGTGGGAAAAAGGGCACGGAAATATATTTATACACGCGACCCTCCACTGCGTGGGCTATACGCGGACTCTAGGAGAGACGACACCCGCGGCTTGCGTCGGAGTGCCTCTTCCCCTTTCCCCCTCGTGTTCCACGTACCTGTTAGGCCGTTTGATACAGCGGCCCACACGGGTTACTATAAAGTAGTTTAAGTATAAGGTATACCGAGTGTTTTGCGCATGGACCGGCAACATTTTTTGGGGGATGGAGTGGATCAAGAGCTATCTTTAAGCCATAGATCCCTATATCCTAAGTGTCACTGTAATCGAGATACGATTGTTTTTTGAAAATTACCTGGTTCATCGTCTTTAAAACGACATTTTTTTATTGCAGGAGTTCAGCAGACAGGTAGACGGCCCACTTGATGGAAAGCGGTTACTATCGCTTATGGACATTTGCAACACCAAAGGTGCTATAAATTCGCTGCTGCTCTCTTAATGGAAACTGGAACCTGGCCACTGATGCCGGAACACAACTCAAGGTTGCTATGGCGACATACTTTAGACCAGGGGTGGTAGCCATTCAGTCGGGCCAATGCCCTCTCACCTGGATGTGGGTTGTTTTGTCGCCTCTTACGACAGTCCGCCCGGCCACAGGAAATTGTATTCTTTCTCCGTTACTGCACAGATAAAAATCTTTTATTTTTCTAGTTTGTTGTTGTAATTGAACCAAATAACTTTTATTGCAGTCTTTAATGTATGATTATTCTAAATTAAACATTAATTCTTAGCATTAGATAATAATAAATATTTGAAAAGCTTTCAAACTCTTAAAAATGAATTGATCTATGAAAAACGTCAAATTCAAAATCTAATATATAAAATTCTCGTGTCACAGTTTTCGTTGCCATACTCCTCCGCAACGGCTTGACCGATTTTGATGATTTTTTTTGTGCTTATCCGGTATCTATGAGAATCGGCCAACATCTATTTTTCATTCCCCTAAATGTTAGGGGTAGTCCACCCATAAATTTTTTATTTATTTTTTAGACAAAATTTTTAATTTCTATTTTTTTATGAGACAACATACAAAAATACATACAACCCATTTTCAACCCTCTACGACCAACCCCTATTTTTTACCGGACAGGACGACGTCTGCCGGGACAGCTAGTTAATTATAAAAAAACTGAAAGGTATTAAGAATTTCATTTGATTTAAACAAAATCTGTACTTAATATCCATTCCAAGAAGAAGATGTACTGCATTTCGATTTTTCATACGCTTACTGCAAATAATGATTTGTTTAGGTTAGGTACATTTTAATGAATGCAATTTTTATTTAAAAATTTTTTATCAAACAAAAAAACTGAATTCGACGCGGGACCAAAAAACGCATCCATAGTCTACTCTAAAATTATGCCGTTTCTCACCAAGTGAAGTCTAAATTTATGCCGCAGAAAAATCCTAAGACACCCCCCCCCCCCCCCTCCCCGTCTATATAGAAGTTTAACTTCAAAACTCTACATAATATATGTGGGAAGAAACCAATAACTTGATGGCTATTTCAAACAGTTTATTTAATTTTAATATACCGTAATTCCGCACTAATCGTAATATAGCCAACCTCTTAATAATACAAAAACTCAACTGACTGTGACATCTACTTCTGACATTGACAATTTCTAAACATAGATAAGACAAGATAACAGATAAAATATAGAAATTATAGTTCAACATTTAAAACCATTCTACATATATCGCTTCTTTGCTTCAATAACGTGACATATCCCAATACTTGCTTATTTCACTCACTCACTATATTTTGCTAAACTTATTATATTATCACAACTTTCTCATATATTTCAAAAAGCTTAGTAAATTGACACTAAATTTAATTGTAAAAAATATACAAAAAAATTGTAAAATATGTTTGGGTAAAATCTTTGTTTGAAATTTTACAAGTGGCGTACTGTAAATTTGGGTTTTTTAAGATACAACGTTATTGAAGCAAAGAAGCGATATGTATAAAAAGTTTGCAATATACGCTTGATCACAAACAAGGAGCCATACATAACAATCTGTAGATATGGCATGACAGTCTTACAGTAAAGCTGTAATAAACCAAAAGAAAACCATTTCACACAAAGCAGTCACGTAACGTACGTACACTTTTGCAAGGAAAAAAGTTCTCTAACATAATGTACTAACTTACTATGATTTTGTTTCGGTTAACGATATCAAAAAAGGAAAACTTCGCCGCCCTCAGGGCCAGTCCCTGTGTAACTTTCATATTGTTTTATCTCCTTGCCCTACGGTACATTCGACACGTACTTTTGTAAGTTAAGCAAAGAAACTCGTTCAGACGAAGTCTATGTTTTTTATGGACGAGAGAAATATTCTCGAGGAATAACAATAAATAAAAACTAAAAGAAAAATATGTCCAATGCGTCAGCGTGACCCGTACTATGAAAAGTTCCTTAGATGTAAGCAATAGTAGGGGAGCCCTAGATGCTAAAATGTGGGGTTTCTCGAGCGTCGAGGGACCTATTATATGAAAAAATGTTATATGATGTATGCCCTTTCAATGGTGCGTGGGAAGCGTGTGCAGGTTTTGTTTAAAAGAGTCGCACAAAAATATTTATTTTTTCACTGGTCGATAAAATCATTACTTAAATAATTGTAGTTGAATATGCCTTTAATAATAACTTATCTAGAGTTGTTTCGAGAACTTTCGGGAATCGCGTATTTTCATACTGAAAAATCCCCTTACCCTACTGAAAATAACCTTTGATTTTACCAATATTAAGCAAGATAACTGTAATCTTTGTTACCTGTCCAACGTGGACACAGTCGCGAGCAAATGCTAGTTCTCAATAAATCTCTTGTTCCCTACTCAAAACAATCTCTGTCTTATATAACACTTGAAAAGTAAGGCAATAAATAACTAGAAATACTCAAAGAAATATATTCTCCAAACTACCAAACTGATTTCAACGGAACATTGTTATCCAAATAATTATAAATTAGAATTCATAACACAATTGTACGCTGGAATTCGTTGAAACTCGACAACTTCGCTGAACTTCAGAGATTTGTCTTTCTTTCAATTCCAAGGAAATGTCATCGAGCATTAAGAAGAGGATTTACCACGGCGTTTCAAGTAAGCAGAAGAAGAGTCAACAAATATGTCAAATATGGACCATTATTGATATATTTGTTGACATAAATAAATATTTTTAAAACGCCCTTACAAAGTACAAGCGATAGTTTGTTGTATATATTTTTATGTTTTTGCATTCTCTATGTATTTTTTAAATGCCTGGAGTATCAGACTAGTAAAAAAAAATATTCGAAACTCGCTACAGGACGGTAAAACTTAGTTTTGCTTTCGGGCATGTGTCCTTTCCAATATATTTCTCTGATTGCTTGTCTTTATTAACACAAAAACGAGACGGTTCACATGTTTTAGTTATGAATATAAGTTAATTTTCATGAAATCTGGTACTAGTAACTATATTTTAAGCACTGGGATCTGTGATCTAGAAAATTCCGGTCCCCTTCGGTTATAGATTTAATTTACATAATATTAAACAAAAAATATACGTTTTAAATATTTGTGGATTCATTGATGTATTAGTTTGAAGTAAATTAATGCTAGATTTTCATATTCATCTAGCCCTTACCAAAATACATAAAAAAAGATGGTAGGATTATTTCATCGTTTCACATGTTTTTGCCTCTAGGGCATGCAAAATGTTGTACATATTATATTTATAATTATCATTTGTTCTGTCATTACTAATACATTAATGAAAACAAATCACAATAAAAGAAACAAACAATTCATCCATAATAATAATAAATTAACCATAACCTTTAAAGACCTTTAAATTTCGTCACTCTTTAAAATAAATGTCATAAAAAAATTAAAATTTATCCATTAGTCTATATAACAATAAATTATATACAACGCAGTAAATCAAAGTCTATCATTAAAATAATCATTAACACTGTAATACGATTTGTCAATTAGAAATGTCTTTAAACTATATTTAAAATTATTGGTGTTTCGAATGTCAATTATGCATTTTGGCAGGTGACTATAGAGCCTAGGAGCCATACACAACACGCTAATACTTAGCAGAGTTGTTCGACTCTTAGGACATATTTTTTTATGTGCTTGGCGTTCGCTTTTAAAAGTATTGAATAAATTTATATTGCATCGAAGGAAAATTATGATCTCGTATATATAAAGCGAAGTAACTGTCAAAATTTTTAAACTTTTAAAGTATGGCTTACAGCTCTCCCTGTTATTTAATCGACAAATTGCTCTAATACATCGTTTTTGTGCCTTGAATACAGTTACTCTTTCACTACTATTACCCCAGAATATAATACCGTAACGAAGGAGTGATGCAACATACCCATGGTAGGCTGTAACTACTGCGCTTTTGCTAGCAGTTTTTGATAGCATGTGTAAGGCATAAGAAGATCTATTAATTTTCAGACACAACTTTTCACAATGGGATTTCCAATTTAAACTGCAGTCAATATTTAATCCTAGAAAGTTTGTGGTCGTTCGAAATTGATTTTCAAATTATTCTCTGTTAGCCATTCTATTGTATTATCGACCGCGTTTACTCTACTTTCGTGCTCTCTATTCCATACCCAACTCTCGCTTCCATACGTGAGCGTAGGTACCAGCACCGCGTTGTGTATGGCAAGCTGGGCCTTCTGGCTGAGGTTCTTAGCGCCTAGAAGTTTACGTAACGCTCCATTCACACTATTCCCCAAATTTATTCTTCTTTCAATGTCAGCGGTGTACCTTCCATCCCTGCTAAAAGCACATCCGAGATATACAAACTCATTCACTTGTTCCAGCATAACATCATCGACCATTATCCTTGCATTCGTTCTGGTTGTTTCTCTTTCAAACACCATCACCATCAACAGTAAGACAACTGAATGAATAGGGACAAATCAGAGTGGACCATAAGTAGGCTGGTTTTTTATTGTTTAGAAAACTGTAAGATTTTCGGAAATATTATACAAGTATAAATTGCGCTTCAAATACCTCTACGTCCAGACTGACTATTCAGCTTATGTAAATAGGTGAGTAAAGTTGATACGGAAATCACCTACACTATCCGGCGATGGTGTAATTTTGAAGCTGATGACGACATTTTAGAAATAATTTCAAATCTAAGACCGCTTTCCCAAAGTAGATTGTGACGTTAGGGAAAGCGTGAGGTCTTCCTCCTTAGTCACAGAATAAGTTTAAGTGGGTCAATGAACACTATAAGACAATTATTATTCAATCGGTTCCGTAACAGCCGGTGGACTTCCCTACACAAAAGGTACACTGGCCTGTCGAAACCTTTATTGCTCTTCAAGTCAAGATGTTCCACCGCTCTTGTTTTAGCTCGACTGGTAATTGTCCACGAAGGGTATGTGTTGACTTGGTTTTTAGGGTTTTCCTAGGTAGGTAAGGGTAACTTCGGTCCTGGAATTAGATGATGAATAATAGGCATTAAGGTTTGACACAGTATCCTCCGTTAGAAAACTAATCAGCTCAATTATATTTAGTTTTAAGTAGGTAGCAGAAAATTTACATTTTAACTATATGAATAAGAACTCACCCCAGCGGGAACACGTAGTTATTTAATTAACTTTAAAAGAAGTTTTTAACAGTGTCGAGTAATATTTATAATATATTTTTAGCAGTTGCTATATTTGAAGTTCGAGCGAGTTTTAAAATGAACCGCCGTCACAGTTTTTTTTATTTGTCACTCTCTTGACAGTGACATTGATTGTCATTGGCTATGTCTGGTTTTTTTTTAATGATGCAAGTGCAACGTTACAAGATAAATAAAAAAGGAAATAGATACATAAATACTCAAACTAATTTGAGGTGTGCGTCTCGGGACATCTGACAGAAGTGATAGCTTAAACTAATCTAACGTTAGAGAAAGGGAAGCCAGACAGACTGGCGCCGTAACGCGTTGCGTAACGAAGCTGTTTACCCTCTTATAAGAAGTTATCACTTAAAAAGGGATAACAATTGCCGCCTCCCTTTTGAGTTACTCTAAGCAGGACCATTCCAAGTTTGTGCGCATTAATTGCCTATTCTTCAACTTGTACTTATTAATATGAATAGGAGAAATTAAAAAAGTTTTTTCGTGATGAAGGTAGAACTTATTAAGGGAACTTGATTTCGAGCATTTTGGTAATTCGCCAAGTTTAGGAAATTATTCATTGATTGGATTTGTGAAATTGAATTCTTTGTAATGTAATACCAATCCTTGTAGATCATACTGCTGGGTTTGAACTTCACCATAGGAGAACAGACAGTACAGCTGTCACTTTTGTCCAAAACAGATTAGCGGGTATCACTCATCAATTTTGCCGTTAATGTGATGTCACTTCTGACGTAATCTGTGGCCTCACTACATTGCTACTATTGTTGAGAGGGTCAAGCCTTTTGCTGTTCAAACTTCCTGGAACACAGAGGCTCTGGGTTCGTTTTCTAACATTTTGGGCTCGGCCCCAGTGTAGTTCGTTGTATTATTAATTATTAATAACAACCTAACGTCGTGGTAGCGTAATGGTTAGCGCACGCGCCCCTAACATCGAAGGGCGCGGGTTCGATCCTGACTGAAACGCATGCACCTCTTAGTCAGTTTTCTGATCTAATGTGCATATTGTTACAATTACCACGTGTTAACATCAGTGAAGGAAAACATCGTGATGCAACCTGCACATCGAGATAACCGATGTATTAAACCTGCCAAGCCGCCTTGGACAAGCGGGGCGGGTATACTGTCCGTTCCCCCTATAATGGGAGGCCCCAGCCCAGCAGTGGGACATTTATGGACTGACATTATTTTATTATTTAACAACCTAACGTTGGTTAATAACTTGATATTTTGATTTGCTTTATTGAGGATTTCAACTAAATAATTTTAGTATTGCGGTGACACTTTGGTAACGTGAGAATTCCTTGTTTTCTTAGCGCATTCTTTATTTGAAAGTTTATTCTATTCTTGACGTCGAGGAAGAAAAAGAATTTGGAAGATGTTTCTTTAGGTGTCTAAAACTACACAGTCTCAAACAATCATCCTCCGCCCCAAGGAGAGTCCCACTCACAATCGGAGGTGTGCCCACGTCACCCAAAGCTGCAGCGTAGACTATGGTCAGGGTTCCAATCACCCCAGCATATGACGACGGGAGGACCATAAAAAAATATATATTGTTTCGACCTGCTAAGACCAATTCACACCTGCAGTTTATTACCTTTGCGACATTTGGACTTCTTTTATTTTTTTGTGTTTAAAATTTGTAATTTAAAAAAACAGCCCAGTGTGTATTGTAATCTTTTAGGGCCTATTGTTGTATTGTGATCACGCCAGGTGTCTCGTATTTAAAATACAAGCTGATTCTAAGAAATTCCCCAAGCAGCCCCGCAGACATACTGCATCAGTACAGTATAAAGTAATGCCCCGACTGAGAGATGAGGCAGATGAGCGATAACCAGCCGCGTGACAAGACTTTGTGTACATTCTATAATCTATTTAGTGACGGATTTGCGCGTGTTATTGAATCGTGTATTACATTTGGACTGATTGTGTTAAGTTATATTTGTACCTATGTTATACGTGTTTGTCTAGTTCTAATAAACTCCGTAGTAATTCTAACGGCATTTTAATTCGAGTCCTGCAACTCGTAACAATATATTGCTCATGTAATGTGATTATATATAAACAAGAAGGGCTATCCCTATCCGCCAGTTCAAATACAAGATATAATAATTAAGTGGATCAATATTGACGTTATATTATAGTTGAGGACCCCCCCAATATAACTCCAAAGCGCTTCGTAATAAATTCTCAGTATTGAACTTGTGAATTAGTTGCTTCAAATTGCTTTACAACTTTTGTCTTTAATTGTATTAGAAGAACCAATTTATATTCGACGATACTATTGCTATAATAATAAAACTAGGTAAGCCCGTATATAGTCATGTATAATCGTCACGACCACCCGCCGGCTGTCCGCAGGTCATATATACATAATATATCACACTATCATCACTGAACTTTATCAAATTTTATTCGTACAAACATTCAACAAAAATGCATATGACGGCAAAAACGTGGGCTCTAAACGTCCCTTTTGTAGAATTGCAATGTGAAATTGATGTCTGGATATACTGGTGGAATAAGACATGCCATATAGTTCTAAATTATTTTGACACTTGTCATATAAATACCTAGTATTGATGTGCCAAAATGACTATTATAACGGGCCTGTAATGAATATATTATCAACTTATTTATAGAAGTAACGAATACATAGATGAAATAACTTATTCGTTTGTAATAAAGTACAAAATGGTCCAACAAGAACAAAAATAATGAATACGCACGCACACATTGATTCAAATTTGAAATTCGAATTGATTAGAATCCAAACGGACGGGAGCGAATTCCGTGACTCGAATGCATAATGCTGTATCGAATGATTTAATCGAGTGCCAGTATCGATTTAAAATGAGTCGTTTGGGGATACGTCCAAAAGGTTACAGATTAAAAACTCAGTAAAATGGGGAGTTTTTGGCGGTAACTGAAAGGAGATGTTTGCTGTGCAGTTTTATTTTCTAAAAATGTGTAAAATTACTCTAAAATGAACAATAGTTGTAGGATATTGGTAGTTTCTGAGTAGTAATTATGTGTTTTGTGAGATATGTGAACTGTATAGTCAAATGTGGCCTTTTGGGTTGTCACAACAACTCCGTTGAATAGCCCTAGCTGATTACCTACAGTTCAGCTGTTCTACACATAGGGTTAAGAAAATAATGAAACTATACATATTGTAAACTAAGATCTAGCTTAAAGGCCTAGCTGCCAAGCCATAAACCTAAATAAATATAAACTCAATAAAATGACAACAGTAATTTTCCGTGTCAAATTCCTGACGATATACGATCATAGACACTATTTTATGATATCATTCTTATCTAATATATAAAATTCTCGTGTCACAGTTTTCGTTGCCATACTCCTCCGAAACGGCTTAACCGATTCTCATGAAATTTTGTATGCATATTGGGTAAGTCTGAGAATCGGCCAACATCTATTTTTCATCCCCCTAAATGTTAGGGGTAGTCCACCCCTAAATTTTTTTATTTATTTTTTAGACAAAATTTTTAATTTCTATTTTTTTATGATACAGCATTAAAAGATACATACAACCCTAAATTTTCAACCCTCTACGATCAACCCCTATTTTTTACCGGGCAGGACGACGTCTGCCGGTACAGCTAGTTTTTATATATATGTTCAAGTAGTCTGTGAATCTAACCAGTGTGAAATGTTCATGAATATGCAAAGTTAAAAATCTTCAGACGGAAGTCCACCCTTTATACATTTTATTGCAGGAGTTCAGCTGACAGGTACATGGCCCCCCCCCTTGATGGAAAGCGGTTACTATCGCCTATGGACATTTGCATCACCAAGGTGCTACAAATGCGCTGCTGTCCTCTTATGGGAGAATGGAATCTGGTCACTAATGCCGGAACACAACACAAAGTTGTTATGGCGGCATACTCTAGACCAGGGGTGGTCGCCATCCACTCGAGCAAATACCCTACCACCTGGAAAAATAAGTCAATTTCGGAATAAGCCTATGCCACCCGCTTTAAAATCCCAAAATATACGTTCTTTCGTTTTTCTAAAATTCGTGTCAATGCAAAAAACCTTAAATGAACCAAATGTATCTCTGACAATTATATAATCAATACTTATTCACTAAGGATTTTAATCAAACCTTTACACAGTCAAGGTTCTTTAATAATGCAAATTCAATTGTTACAATAGCCAATAGTGATTCATTTGGTACCAGATCGCCTTAGGTGTAAGTTGACTTAGTAAAGTCAATAGTCCCCTTTCAGGCGACAGCTTTCCTTGCAATTGGAACAAGAATTTACATAATCAAATCGATTTGATGAAACACTGATGTTATGACAACTCGTGAGTTAGCATCTAGAGTGGAGTGTTATTTGTTTATTTATTTATTACATATCCAACAGCTTACTTACAACTTAAAACAATCAACTCTGTTTAATATTAATGTTGCCAATTACAGAATACTTCACACTTTACAGTATATTTGTGCAAAACCAAGACCGCAATAAACAGTTTCCTTATGTTAAGCTCTATATAAATGTAGTATATTTTATTTTTAAAAAATGTAAAATAATGCTTGCTGAATTATTCCCTATATAGTATATGTTAATATACCTTTGTTGTGTTAAAAATAATAAAAGTCAAATCGGTTAGTTTTTATTTATTTCAATTGTTACTTCCTACGTCATTGTATGAAGAAAATTATAAATATCTATAAGATGAGATGAATCTCTGGTATCAGCATCAGTAATGTCTCCCATACGAACGTACTTAACATGATCGTGTACAATCATAACATATATATGAGGTTATATAAATATTTTTCCTTTCGATAGGCAATACGTTATTTTATACATTAAAAGTAAACTTACTTAATACATTGAAGTATCTAAATGAATATCGTCATTTATATTAATGACAAGTTTCGTTTTTATTCAAGATTTTAAAAAAATTGGTTCAAAGTCCGGGAACGAACCTGAGAACTTTAATCTCATAACAAATTTTATTTTTTAATAGAGTTGTTGTGTTGAAGACGAACATATTTTGTTTTATTTCTATATACACTACACTATCATCTATATATTTAGTTTTGGGACATGTTAACAATCACTTTTAAGCGTTTTAAATTTTAAGGTAATCGCGGAAATATTAAAAACTTTCAAATGAGGTACACAAAAATACACTCAAGATTAGATAACTTGCTAAATTGGTCATACAAATGAGGGTATAACCTCATTTGATTGGTTATAATCAATGGCAGCTGATTGGCTGTTTTTATGAATTTTGAAATACAATGAATATCAATCAGTTCCGTCTCCTAATTACTTATGGTTCATGTCACATTTACTTTTAAGTTGACATTGAATTTATTAGCGTCCAAATATTAAATCCAATAAACAAATCTAACATAGAGATCACCAAGGCCATTGTGTCAATCACGACATCAATTTTTCTATCAAACGTCAAATTTGATTGATGATCTAAATTTTTCAATTAAAACTACGCTTTCCTAAGCACCTATTCGATTGTGATGGTACACCAGACTCTAGATTTTGCTTTCAAAGCTTTGTGTTCTACACGATTTGACTATCAAATACCACTTTCAATGAAGAATCAGACATGGTGCTAAGTATTCTTTAGTTAGAATGCAGATGGTTTTATCCTGGTATTACACAACTTCTTTGTTCCTTTTTCTTAAAGTAGGGACAACCAAACACTGATTTAGCAACTACTGACGTATGTGTGGGCATGCGAATTTGAGTGTAATGTGTGTGTTGTGTGTGGCCTTGCATTGTATGTTCTCTTGTGTGTAAAAACTGTATCAACTTTTCTGAATGAAGACGGATTATTTCTTATGACAATTGAGAATGTATCTTCTACATATATTGTCTATACTAATTTAAACAGCGGTTGATGCGTTTTTAAGAATACAATTATTGATTAAACAAACATACAACCAAACAATCGAATAACTATTACATAATACAATCTAATGTACTTGACTATTTCTCTTTGTAATGATGACATTTAAATGTTATAGATAACATGAAAACTAATCGAGCTGAAAGCAATAGCTGATGGAATCGTAATACTAATGGATTACATTTTTCTATTATTCGTTAGCAATAAATACAATGATATAAATAATAAAAGAGGGATATGAAAGGAGACGGGACTTGTGGGCCAAAAAAATTTATAGTTGAGACACGGCTATATTCTTTTTTTTAATAATGAATAGATTCGCTTTTGACCGACATTGCGCCTTGTCTCAGGTGGAAAAGCACTAAGGTGGAGCACGCTTACCTAGAAGATACCTGTTCACGCGAGACTTAAAGACACCCAGATTGTATTTTTCGGGAAAAACAGGCGTCGGTAAAGAGTTCCATTTTTCAGCGGTGCGTATGATGAATGTGGAAGTATAGCGTTTCGTCCGCTTCGTTGGTATTTTCACACTATATCGGTGGCGTAAGTGCGTACGTCTATTTGTCCGGTAGAATGGTGAGAAATAAATAATTATATATTAGTGTTAAATAATAATTTGGACAAAATAACAGAATGATTGACATTTAATAATGTAAAAATTAATTCATAAAAGACATTCAGTAATAGTAATAATAATTTAGATGTAGCTGACTTATATATTGACACAAATATTTAACTTGTTAATAATATAAATTGCATACTATTGAATACAATGTAAGAAAACTTAACTTATTTGTATTGTATTCTACCCATAGTCCCTCAAGACTATAAGTAGAATACTGAGCCCAGATCACCGTCTTCTATGGGTAAGGTGCCCAGAAGGCTGGCTACGTTTCCTCGCTAGATCGCCATACTGATCCGATACTTGTTAATTGTAAAAAAAATCTTAGGACTAGATATATTATTATATATAATAAACTATTATAGATAATAAACTAACTTAGAAATTCTATAGACACAAAGTTTGTGCAAGGCTGAGCAAATTTTCATATAATCTCTACATGATGGCAAAGTTGTAAATTTAAATTCTCTATTAATAACATTTGATGCATATGTTGCATCTATTTTATTTAAGATACAGAATTATATTTTGGGGAAGTTCCACAGACTAATAGGGAATATTTAAAGCAGAAAAGAAATGCCGTAGATCGATATTTCACTTAAAACAAACGGATACATGTGAACCATCTTTTATAGATTTTAAGATATTGTCATTTTTTTCTTTCTATATTTTTGAAATAACCATGTTAATTAAACACAACAACAAAAAATATTTGAAAATTATAAAATTATCGACATATTAATCTGTCTTTTCTTTTAGCACAACCCAATTAATTGGGGTCGGCACAATATGTCTTTTCCTTCCACACTCTTGTTTTTTGACATATATCTTCTGTCACACCACAACTTCACACAATCCATCCATCATCTCGACATATTAATAATATAGAATGATCTTCCTAAAACAAACAAAGAATAGGCAATAAGCTTTTTCGATGCCGTCGTCCCCAAATTAAGTTAATCTCAATGTGCCGTAAGACGTAGTACCGCTTGATTGAAAAAGTTATTTTTAGGATTCCATTGGTTTATACGGTGACCGAAAAACTTCAATGCGTTTCGAGTCAAGGTAGCTCTGTGAGTTTTCGCAGGTCTAGCCAAATGATAACGCTTATCACATGCACCATTGTGTGAAAAAGATGGCATGAAAATCGAATAGCAGCCAAGCAAGAGTACGCCACTCCCCCTTCTTTCTTCTGAATGTTGTTTATTCATTTATTTGGCACTCAAAAAAAGAAACTGATAACAGTTTAATATTATATATCTATTACTAGGTTCAAGCCATAACGCTAAACGTGCTAACACACATAATGTACCAATCATTGATAACATTATTACCTTACCCTTACCTATTAAGTATTATTAGTATAACTTACTGTAATCTTGCTTTACGCTAGTTAGGTAACAAAATTATTATATGATTATGCCAGAGATATTTTTGCAAATAATAGCCGAATATCACGTTTAAATTTATAGAAGGTGAAATTAAAAATTTCAATGGAACTATTTATACTTAGTATGTAACCTGCATATTCTTGTGACGGGATTATAGAATGATGCCGGGATTATAAGGATTACGAATTTTGTATCTAGTGTTAAAATTAATAAAGGAAACTATGTCTGGCCATTCAATTGAACTATTAAGGAACTTAAATGTTAACGTTATAACTGTCGTCAGTTCTTCAGCTCCTTTAGGTGGAGTTCGTTATTTGCCCTGTTTTCAACTGGGAGTGCAACGATCCTCTGGTGACGTGGTCTAGGTGATACTGGAGAATTCCTAACTGGCGCCTACACAACAGCTCTCGATGGCTGATCTGTGGCTTCCAGTGGCCTTCGCATAGGATGCATTACCAGCTTGGCCGGCAAATCTGTGGCGTCTCATGGCCATCTCGGGATTTAGTTGGATATGGCCTGTGGCTTTGAGGCGTTCGGCAATTCTCTGCATTAATTTTCTCTAAGCGTATGAAATCAGGGAGGATGCCCCTGGCGATAGACAGGGACATAGTCCAAAGGCTGAACATGGAGGGGGAGAATTCTATGAAGATATGTGCCGACATAGCTAAACGTTTGTCGAGCCCTGACACGACAGAAATTTCTTCAGAATGTTAATGCCCATGTCGCGGGCGATCACGTCGTTCCACATAACTGAGTACTGCGCAACGATTTGTACAAACTTCAAGAACGCATTTAAATCTTACTCGTACTATAAAACATTAGAAACTAAGCCTAAAACCTATTTGTGAAATATTCAACCACATAAGAGTTTAAACATACATTTAACTGAGATATAAAAAATAAATTTATAGTCACATGTTTAAAAATCACAGTGATAAAAATGTCTTTAATAAATGTTCCTCTCAGAAATGAGGGTAGTTTCTTCGCAAGCATACACTACATCATCAGTATGTAGTCCCGTATAAGCGCTAAGAAGCAAACTTTTCTTGAGTTAGATTTGCACCAATTGGTACAATGAAATCAACCTTATATGAATCTGAATGAATCTTAGCCATTGACTATTGATTAATTATTTCTGCATATAACACTGATATCAAACGGTTCAAAGAAATTGAATTAACTTAGTTGAAAGCCGCAGATGACATGAATGATTAAATTTTATGTTTATATGAATCACTTTGGTTGCTTCATTGAAATTAAAAGACATAATTGAAAGAGGCCATATCACCTTTACGTGATTAACAATAACTCATATAAACTTAAAACAAAAGCGGCACAAATGTTAAGGTAGACCAAGAAAAGATGGTTGGATTGTGTGGAGTATGATTGGAGAGTATACATGATGATTGTAGTGTGACAGAGGACGTATACAGGAATAGAGGTGTATGGAAGGAAAAAACATATTGTGCCGACCCTAAATAATTAGGAGAAAGAACAGAGAGATAAAAGTAATACATAAGCCCTACACGTATGTACATTTAATTTTATACAAATAACAGAACACGCATATACTCGTAAGGCAGACAATAAAAGACGCTCTCTGCCCTCTGGCGATCAATTTCAAGCAGCGTTATACCCTTATACTCGTATACAGAACCTTATATTTTTGGTCTACAATTCGCACTATCGAAAACTTTTTCTTTCAATATATTCGTTCCCCTAAAAGCAGGCTTAGAGGACCTCCAAAACAATCAATTAGGGAAGTTTGAATTGTAAATGTGTAACATCTCGCCTCCTTTGTTTTTACAATTTTTTTCTAAGGCATACTTTTTGACTAGAAAATATCACGCGGTTTGGTTTTCGATTAAATAAAGAGATCGTATATTTTTTTATTTAGAGTTCACCAGACAGGCTGACGTCCCACCTGGTGGAAAGCGGTTACCATCACCTATGGACATTTGTGACTCCAAAGGTGCTAACACTGCTGTCGCTATGTATAAAGAGACTAGAACCTGGCCACTAATGCCGGAACACAACTCAAGGTTGTTATAGCAGCAAACCCTAGACCAAGGGTGGTAGCTATTCAGATGGGCAAATACCGTACCACCAGGCTGTGGGTTGTTTTGTCGCCTCTAACGACGGGAAGCCCAGCTGCAGGAAATTGTATTATTTCTCCGAATCTGTACGGATTAATACGATACTGCACGATTTCCGAAACACCATATATGGATATAGCGTATTGACTTGTCTTATATAGATTATTTATCTTTTAAATTACTGCTGCTGTTTTAATTCAGTCTATTTCGCACTCATGTTCTTTGAGAGCGTGATACCATACGGATCGAGCCCCGAGATCAGTAACCAAGATAATAATTCTAGTGTAGTGGAACACTTAGAAGCCAATAGATGGCGCTGTGCAATAATTGAGGTCACAAACGATTCCTGACATACAAAGAATATATACAAATTTTCAACAGTAACGGACTGTCATAGGCTTGTGGTGAATAACAATAGCCTCGCTGAAAGATCTTACCTTGATACGGACGAGCATTCCATCTTGCTCCTCCACCCTATACGGGCACTCTCCTCAAATTCACTTACTAAAATCCATTAACCCTTAACGCAACCGATAACTTATATTATCTTACTCCTAGGTGGAGGAGCATCCCTAAACCAGCATGGCTCTACCACGATTAATCATAACTGGAAAGTCGTTCAAATACTCTGTTCCTATTGGGAAATAATAAACAGACACCCACTACTATCATTACGAAAATTGCACTGTCAAATTACATTGCATTCACACTCAAGACAATGAGCGTTTCTGTTAAAATTATTTTAGATATGAACAGAAACTGCACTTTAGTGAAACGTGAGATATTGCAGCCACTACTATTTGTCATCTTTGTTATTTGCTTAACTTTCTTAAACCAAGCTACATGTCGTTAGTCAATCACTGGCCACTACTGGACGTAGGTCTTCTCAAGTTTGTGCCACGTATCCCAGTATTTCGCTTTCCTTTTTATTAATATCGTTGAGGTAATTCGTTTACGTATTCTTTTGGTACCCTCAGAGTATTCAACAAGAGATGTTTGGACTTCCATCAGGAAGGTGTTGTATGATGCCTGCTGCCAGACTACTTACTAAACTTATCCGCATCTCTGTGAGGCACCATGGGTCCCACCATAATTATCTTGCCCTGATGTTTCGATGATTGAAAATGAGTTTATGGCTAGACGAGGAGTTCTCCGACCTCAACCTGATTCCTTTATCTAAATCATTGAGAAGATTGTCCGAATCGACGTTTTTTTAAGCTTGTGCATTGTTCATATTTTTCAACATTAGCACCGATTATATTGGCTCTAATTATTGTTGATTTTATCCAATATTCATTATTGTTGTCAACAAGACATTTGAAATACAAAATTCTTAAGAAGATATAGGATTTTAAAAAAAATGTATGTGTGTGCAAGTTCACACGTAGAAATGAAACTTCAGAAAATATACTCACAGATGATTCTTCTCAAATTTTTATTAATATAAATATAATGCCTTTAGCCTACATCCATCAACATATTATGATTCAAAATAAACTTCTAAAGTATCACTTTTACTCTTCTCTTACTATTTTAGGCTAAAAATATTATTATCAGTATTATTTCGGTCCAAATTGATCCTATGTTTAATCCTTTGATTCTTTAATCTGTGCTGGAGAATGTCAAACTCGCATTTTATTCTTTCGCAGGCTTAGTCCTACAGATTTCTGATGTCTCTTTTTACTGCCGCTTTTTCGTTTCATAAAGTTTCAGATCACAACAATTCTAAGGAAGTTTCACTTGGAAAACCTGGTTTCGGCAAATGATGCGCGCGGGAGATCCACCTTTGTTCACGTGACACTACGTTTCCTATGACGCGATCTTCACTCCAAGCATTAAAAAATGAGATAAAACGTACGAGAACCCGTAGTACCTAAGGGTTGTCTTAAGACCGGTTAAAGGCGTATACCGATATAAAACAGCGCGCTCTTGTTCGCAGAAAATGTTTCCACGTCTTCTTTTTACTTTTTCTTACTTTTAAAGAAACTGGTCTCGTCTTTGTCTTTGTCTAATAAAACAAGTAGTCTACGGACCTTTTTCGAGAATTCGATCTTTTTCTAAAGAAGCTTTCGTTTGTTAATGTACTGTAATTGGCGTATATAGTAACTTTAATAACAGATATGTAAGGTTCTTTAGTTGTTTTTTTTTTGCTTTTACAGATGAGTTTAAAAGCGATTGCAAGTTGACGGCCTGTCAATATCAAATCTGTGAATTCGTAGCAATATATATATTGACAGTGACAGGCGCGTCCCGTTTCTATTAAAATGTACCTAGGTCTGAAACAATTTCAGGGTTCTGTACTATTCAGTCCTTGCCTAGTGAAGTAAGTAAAACATCGCTCCGTGAGTTTTGCTGTCAGAACAGAACTGAAGTTGCTGTTGCCCTTCTGTAGTAGTGTGTCTTTCTGTGTGAGACGGCCAATGCACAGCAGGGTAGGGGTTGCCATTTTTGACACTCACTGTCAACGTTTGACGAGAACCACACCGCGCTGATACTTTTTATGAAACTTATCGACTTATTGTGATTACCGTCCGTACCAAGAACATTTGCTGTCGTTAAAACTTTGTATCTCAAGTTTGGTAGAGCTACTTTTCGAGTGCAAGGATCTAGGTCATATCTCTCTCATACAGTCCATGTCCATCACAAATCGAACCAGCTTATGTATACGTTAGAGATGGTCGTTTTTGAGCAACGATGCCAGTAGACGCTACCGGCATCCGATGCTGATATATTGAAAAACGGATGCCCGCAATATCCGATGCGAACTTCACCGAACGCGAGCGAGCGAGAGGCACCGTTGACCACGCCACGGAAAACGTAACGATGACAAACCGAAGACTCGACGTATCGCTCGCTCGCTCACTCTCGGGTGCTCTCGGTACGATCGGTGGTTGTGCAAGGCAAACAACCAAGGTAATACAACACTAGGAGCGAGCGTAACTGTTAGAAAATTTTATAATAATATAGGTACTTACTTATTTTTTAAAATATTTCATCTATTTTTTAACAATCCCACTGAAAGATGGCTTCGTCATTCCAAAATATACTCGATGTTGGCAGAAATATACCTGCACAATTTATAATATATATAAATTCTGCGCCATGCGAACAGATATTCTCCAAAGCCGGGTACATTTTGAATGAACGAAGAACTCATCTTACAAGTTCCAAATTAGAAAAATTGGTTTTTCTTAATGTAAACTCAAATTTTGTTAAAAATAAAGACTAATATTAATTAGCTTACATTTATTTTTAACTTCCACACTTTTCAAACAATATACCAATAGAAGTCGTAATGTTGAATATCGTATCTAAATAATTTACATAACTACTAGACAACAGGCATCCAATGTTATACGTAGAGTTGCAGATACTTTAGCCGGCAACTAATTTTGACAAATCGTATCGATGCCAGAAATAACGATGCCGGCATCGGATGCGGTTGACAATTAACGATGCGCATCGGATGACAAAATTCAACGAAAACGCCCATCGCTAGTGTACATAGTTTTATTAGCATAACGGAATAATTCTCAGAAAATTATCAAATCTGGAGGAGAAAAATAGAATGCTCCTCTGTCTCAAAGGAAAATCTTGAAGCGAAACTACTGTAATTCCCCTCAGGCCGAAGCCCATCAGTCTGTTATTGTTGGGAATTTTAATAATATATTTTTTGTATTGTTGTATATATACTCTATATATTCTTTCGGGAATCGTTTGCGTCCTCAGTAATTACACAGCGCCATCTATTGGCTTGTATGTGTTCCACTGTAAATATCTTTGTATAATATAATATTTTTTTATTAAAAACTGATAAGCCTATGTACGTGGCTTACTAGATATAACAACATAACATTTAAATTTATTTAAAACAATGAGACTATGAGGTGCAGTAGATATCGTGCTATCATCTAGTGTTCGGTCTAGCATGTCTTATGTCTTAAACGATCCAACTTTTTTGCAGCCGCATTTAGCATTACACCCATTTAAAAAAATAACCTGATTAGGTTTTTTATAACAATCTTTTTGGCCAAACATGAAGCACGCTTACTTTTATACCATTATGCATACTATAATTTGTAAAGACTCATGTTTAACAAATAAATAATTTTTATCTCTGTCTTTATAAAAGTTTCGATGCGCCTGTTTGGCTAATATTTTTTTTGGTAAGAGAGCTTAAGGTCTTAAGTATTTTTTGGTGCTCAGAGTATGTGCTGCCTTTAAATAGCAATGAATCAATAGGCAGAAGATGTAATCAAAGCTATTCACAGTGGCATCACGTTGAAATGTTAGTTACTGTTTTATTACGGAAAGAAGATTTTCATCGAGGCTAGCTCCTGGGATTGGAAGTCATTGGAGCTGAGATCCTCGACGCATATCCTAGTGACTTTAACGCAATGAATAGACACTCTGCAGAGAGGTCTTTACATATTTATTTACTGGAAGACTAAGCACGTAATATCAATAATAACCAATAGAAGGGCAATTATAGGGAATCGCTAATAAGAAGTAATCAATTCTGTTTAGAAGATATAATATGTTACAATAAATACGAACATAATTTTATTTATCTTTTAAAATCTTTCTATTTTCACCTTCTCCCGATTGTTTCAGGTCAGCACAATATTTATTTTATCCATTTTGCAATTTTTTTTTATACTCCCGTACTATAACGTATATTATCTGTCCTACCACATCATTATGTCATTCATTCTTTAGACAATCTATCCATGTCTTTTTAGCCGACTTCAAAAAGGAGGAGGTTCTCACTTTGTCTATATTTATCTATTTGTCTTTTGTATGTTCGTTACTCGATTTCTCCAGCAATTGTGAACCGATTTTCATTTTTTTTCTTTTAATCGAAAGTTTATACTCCCAAATTGGTCCTGTTGTCATCATGTCAGGATCTGATGAGTGGATTCCAAGGAATTAGAGAAATGAACGAAAATTCATAACCGACCTCTTCGTAACACGATATCTCCGTCAATTCTGAACCGATTTTCTAATTGTTTTCTTTACACGTATATTTATAGTCCCGAGATGGTCCTATAGTCACCAAGTCAGGGTCTGATTGGTGGATCATAAGGAAAGAGCATATACACAGAAGAGTGTGGCAAATTTGAATACGCGTGCCAGATGTACAATTTCTACAGGTGCTAAAGCTATTGAAGATTATGCGCAAATAAAAAGTAAAAAATACGTTTTTTTAACAAAAACAAAACCGACTTCAACTAAAAGAAGAAGAACAAGACGTTGTAGAAAAAATCGGTTAAATATTTAATTTTTGATTTTTAGTGTTTGTTTTTTTGTTTGGACTGTGTCTGTTTGGTTTTTGTCAAAAAAAAATTGGTGTATCTTTACATTTGTACCCATCAATCTATGTTTTACCATCCTCTTTGTGACTTTTAATATATCATTGTAGAAATAATCGTAAATACTGTTCAAACATTAAAATTAATGCGTTATTTGACTCATTTTCCTTGCAAATTATGCCGGCTTAATTTTAGACTTCATACAAATTCCATGCAACCGCGATCTTTTGTAAGATTATAAATCGACTCTCAATTTATTTGACCGTCAACTACCCTATTGAAATGGCGTAGTGGATGATGACTTGTTTCATTTCTAAACTCACTTTTATAGGAAACACAAATAGACTGACACGAAGAAACTTCGATTCAAAGAGCAATCATTATAGTCTGTCGAGTTATTAGTTCACATACTGTGGTGAAAGCAATTAGTATAATTACTGAACGCGTTTCAGAAATAGCAATTAACGGAAACTATTGCTAACAAGGTATTCAAACGGATTGATGCTTTGACTGTTATTGATTACATTAAATCAAACTACAATCACATATATGTATGTTTCAGTTATTTGATTATAATAATCAATCATGACCAACAATGACCGTCCAGATCCAGGACCGGAGGGCGAAGCCTATACCCCTACGTCGCGGGGTGAGACAGAAGGATTTAATTTCCCCGAAACTGTTCACCAACGCGATGGAGGATGTCTTCAAAACTCTGGAATGGGCTGGACGGGGCATTAACATCAACGGCGAGCGCATCTCTCACCTCCGTTTCGCCGACGATATTGTCGTCTTTGCAGAGACGTTGGAAGAACTTGCTGACATGCTGAACAGCCTGAATGAATCCTCCCGACGGGTCGGTCTCAGCATGAATTTGGACAAGACGAAAGTCATGTTCAATGAACATGTCGTGCCGAGACCGGTAAACGTCGATAGTTCCCCTCTTGAGGTTGTGCAGGAATATGTCTACCTTGGACAAAATATCCAGGTAGGCAAACACGGCTTCGAGAGGGAAGCCAATAGGAGGATCCAGTTAGACTGGGCAGCATTCGGTAAGCTTCGACAGGTCTTCTCGTCGCGCATTCCTCAATGCTTGAAGACGAAAGTCTTCGAGCAGTGCGTCCTACCTATTATGACATACGGTGCCGAGACATGGACACTGACAGCGGGACTGGTCCACAAATTCAAAGTCGCTCAACGGGCTATGGAGCGAGCTATGTTAGGTGTTTCTCTTACGGATAAGATCAGAAATGAGAACATCCATAAGAGAACTAAGGTAACCGACATAGCTCGCAAAATTAGCAAGTTGAAGTGGCAGTGGGCCGGTCACGTCTGTCACAGGACCGACGGCCGATGGAGCAAACGTGTCCTGGAGTGGAGACCACGTCTCGGCAAACGTAGCGTAGGACGCCCGCCAGCCCGGTGGTCTGACGACCTGCGCAAGATCGCCGGCAGGGGCTGGATGAGGAAGACGGGAGACCGGGATATGTGGCGCGTACTTGGGGAGGCCTACGTCCAGCAGTGGACCGAAATTGGCTGAAGAAGAAGTTTTTTTAGTTCTACATAAAATATTTTTCTTTCTTTCTTTCGTCATCGTCAGCCATTCACAGTCCACTGCTGGACGTAGGCCACCCCAAGACGGCGCCACTTATACCTGTTCGCTGCCTATTCTCATCCAGCGTATAATGTGTAAAAGCAATACAATTTGAGGTGGACTAGACACAATCGAATGGAGTAATATATAAGTATTATACAAGACATGTTATGTTCTAAAATGACCATTCTGTAATTTTTTAATCTTATTCTTTGTATATAAAACGTTGTTTTCTGGGAATTAGTGAGAGCCCCGTCGCCCGCGGCGGATTGCTTATTTGCATACAGAGTGGAATGCTTAGAAGAACGCTCCTGATTATTTCTGTTATTCCTACACAAGCAAAGGTCACAAGTCCGAGACGGTATTGCTAAATGATTTTTTGTTAGCGTATACAGATTCTATAAATTAAGAATATATCGGTCAAGAGAATGTTGAACCACAGACTTTGCAGGCCGAGCTCACTGAAACACAGAGGCATTGGATTCGATTCCTTATGTACAAACAAGGAGAATAATTTCACCGAAAGAAGAAGTGGCACGCGGATGTTCGTAGAGACAAAAATGCCGTGTGGTTCCGGATCGTAATAGTACCAGGAACTATGTTCACCAGTGGAAAGATGTCGATCCAATCTGAAAAGTCAAATGATATAGTTTCACATGTCCGAACGACAACGACAGAGTCCATTCGAACTCGATCAAACAGAACGAGTACAGTTGGTAAGTTCCGTCTTTTTTATGCAAATGATGCACAATTTTCCTGCCAAGACTAATCATTTCTTTTATAATTATTAAAACTGATGGTCGCCTAGTAGTCGAAATTCGTCCATAATTAATTTAAGGGTACCAAGTGCCAAGTAACCTCCTTTCGGCACATATAAACTTTTCTTTTATTAATTTAAATTTTTCCTTTAAATCTGACGGCGCGCTCCCCTTTTCGCACGTCACGTCAATTCATTCATGTCATATCATTAAAATTAAATAAATCGTTACGGTTTATAAATAAATAAAATATCACAAAATACTTAAAATATACCGCGCCCGCTCTACATAAATATAAAATAATCGCACCGCACCGTAAATATAAAATAAATAACTAAATATAAGCACATAAAATTAAATATTATAAACATACTAGCTGTTCCGGCAGACGTCGTCCTGCCCGGTAAAAAATTGGGGTTGATCGTAGAGGGTTGAAAATCTAGGGTTGTATGTATTTTTGTATGTTGTATCATAAAAAAATAGAAATTAAAAATTTTGTCTAAAAAATAAAAATTTAAGGGTGGACTACCCCTAACATTTAGGGGGATGAAAAATAGATGTTGGCCGATTCTCATACATACCGGATAAGCACAAAAAATTTCATCAAAATCGGTCAAGCCGTTTCGGAGGAGTATGGCAACGAAAACTGTGACACGAGAATTTTATATATTAGAAGATATATAAAAGTATAATAAAGTGAAGTGAAGTGGACTCGGGAACAGAGGAGCAGCTCCATTTCATTCTCATTAATCAGGTAAGTGCGTGCTCGTTCTAAAATTCCCCTTAAAAATTGTCCACACTACTTTTCAGCAAACTTGATACAGTTCACTTATCGCTAAATCCAGCGCCGCCGCAACAACACTGTTAATTTGACTTTAGCAATAAACAAAATAGTATATATGCATGTGTGTGTCAAATATATGGTAGTCTGTAATTTTTTTTATTCATTGAATGTATTTTTTATGCATAATTGAAAAAAAATAGCATTATGCGCTCCTTCTGTATGTAAACTATAAGTGTGCGATATTTCATACTCCGTCTACGCAATTTTCGTAAAAAGGCATACATTTTATTGGTTTGCGTATTAATACATACATACATACATACATAACTTCACGCCAGGTCCCTTGCGGGGTAGGCACGAACAACAGAGCGCCATTTAGGCTTATTCTTACACACCTCACTTGCTTCTTTGACATTCATAGTTCTTGTCATGCACGCTCGTCTGTTCTTAAGGCTCCTGACATCACCTTCTGCTAGTACACGATCAATTTGATCGTGTACTATGTACGATGCGTATTAATATAATGATAATGTTATAGTCTATTCTATTGCCTTAGTAAATTTAATTTTAATTTTGGTCTCTTCGTTGACAGTCCTACGCCTGCAAAGTATGAAGGTAAATAAGCTGAAGATTTTAGTTTTAATAATGTATAAATTGCCTACTTGGCTATGCATTTCAATTAAACCGAGGATGTGTACATGTGTGTGACCTATTTAATTATGGACACTGATTGCAAGATATGGACCGAAACCAAACATCTGAACTATTACAACTAATTATATATAGGTACTAGCTGCACCCGGCATTCGTTGTCTTGCGCTTAAAAACAAAAATCTAAAACCGATTGCAGCGCCATTCACCTGGTTCAAATTTGAATCCAAACCATCTCGGGACCTACAGGAACACAAAATTATTTTTTTGTGTTAGCTAAATTAAACAAATGAAAATGAGTTTAAATGCAGTCACCACTGCCGAAATCAGCCGTGGAAAGATCATAACAAATGAATGTTATGTTACGGGCTATGTTGTAACTGATGCTTTTTAATGATATTTTTTATTGATAAATATGATATTCTAATACTTATTATCCTATTGCGGACGAAGATAATTACAAAAATAATAAAAATTGGTCCAGCCATTCTCGAGTTATAAATGGTGTAACTAACACGACCTTGTTATATATATATATATATATATATATATATATATATATATATATATATATGTAGCACGGAGGTTTCTTTCTTCAGCGCTAACCTCTACCAACGCTTCTAAATATGAAGGGAATGTCATGTCACGTAAGGGCGACTTGACTTATGTCTACGATACAAGACGTTCTCTAGCTATCTAACGAATTCAAAGATATCTTTATCATCATTAGTTATTAATTGTAGTAGTCTGTACATTTAAACTACTATATATATATATATATATATATATATATATATATATATATATATATATATATATATATTATAGCGCGGCCAGTGTGTAAAAGCGCTGGAAGTATATTTGTTAGGGACTCCGTATCCCCAATGCGGCTCCCCGCTTCACCCCATCGGCGCTCGAGTCGCCTGGCGCGGCCCTCCCGCCAAGTAGTCAGTTAATCATGCAACCTTGTGATGTACGTATGTATGTAAGAACTCACGCGCCGGCCTGCGCGTCGCGCGTTCGTGATAACCGTTCAGTAGGTTTATTCATTAAAACAAGTTTACCATAAAATCAAGCCTTCTTATTTCAAGTGCCCGCTATAATATATATATATACAAATTAGCTCTAGAACTAGTGGGTACTTCCGCGAACATGGTTCCTATAGGGAAGTGAATCATTCCATGTTCCACCGCTCCAGGACATGATTTCGTCTTTGTCTAGACATGCTAGACGTACTGTCATAGTCGCCTCCGTATATTTGTCGCCTCTTACGACAGAATGCCTGGCCGCAGAAATTCGAATTTTTTCTTCGTTCCTACACGAATAAAATGGCTACAAAACTGCAAAAACCACATTTGCAGTTGTAAGCCTGATAAGCGTTTAGTAGAAATATGAAGATACTCTTAATATCCCTAGGCTACATTCTGTAAATAGCTGGCTACCCTCCAACAAGTTCATTTGTTGTACATTAACTAAAGGCTAGACTCCTAGTGCTACTTGCTCACGTTTTGAGAAACACTTCGGAAACGGCGATAACTCAATTCCACACCTCTCTTGTTCTTATTTAACTTTTCCGAAGCCAAGAAAAGTGTGTTAACATTCTGTATTTTATCTTAGGAATGTTCCTACTGTTTTGGGCTGCATCTATCATTATCTCATTCAAAATAGCAATGAAAATCTATTCTTTTTTTCCTTGTTACTACTGTTACATGCCGGCAAAAGTGAAGGCACACCTGCCTGTTATAAAACGCAGTTTATTACCTTTGTCGCAATTAGACTTGTTTTGTTTACTTTGTGTTTAAAATTTGCAATTAGACAATAGCCTATTGTTATTGTTTTCGACCTTGTTGGCCCTTCGCAGGAATAATTAACCAGGTGTGCAGATTACGGTTTCTCGGAAACCTCAGTCCTCGCGGTCCTTTGTTGTATTGTATAGTTAGTATAAAACAAGGCCCGAACAGAGGGGAAGGAAGTCAAGCTAGGATTACGATACGAGCATGACGTACATTTGATGAGCGATATAGTGACGGACTTTGCGCCTGTTATTGAAACGGGCAGTTTGTACTAGTAGTGTCTAGTTATATTTGTACTTATGATATACGTGTTTGTACAGTTCTAATAAATTCTATGGTAATTCTAACGGCATTTCAATTCGAGTTCTGCACTCGTAACACTACTTTAGCATAAATACAAATATACTATAGATACTAAATAACACTGAATATGTACAAATTGTTGTGCAATTGTTGGAACATAATAAAGAAATAAATTGTTGTAACTGTAAAATTTAATGCATATTAAACCATATCCTAGTGTGTGTGTGTGTGCGTGTGTGTGTGAGCCCCAGGGGACGAGTGTCGTGTGGCGAGGTAATTCTTTCCTTGCTTCTTCTTCCACGCCCCTTTGCCTTCTCCAGGCCATCGCATCGCGCCCGCAAGAAACGATATCAAAATCTATAAAACCTATCTAACTATATATAATATTATAAGCATGCTATGTCTGTACATTGAGATTCTCACGGGTGTAGTCACTGTGAACGGTCGTGTGATGTGTTCGCGCTATTATAACTGGTTTATTTTTATTCGTCTAAAGTCAGTGTAAAGTGTTTTCGGCTTGTGATTATCGGACCCTCTCTTACTATCTTGGGGAGGTTGCCATTTGACCCAGTGGCCATATTTGCTGGTGTATATCTCCGTGCTGCTTACTCGAGGTGTCATTGGAATCCACTGATTGGCGCGGATCGGACCCTCTCGTTTTATCTTCAAGACATCTCCATATACCATGGCGGCCATATTGTGGTGACTATATCTCCGACCCTTTCGCGCTGTGCATGCTCAACACACTGTTAAAGATTCTTGACGTGAACTTGCCTTAACAAGACAATTTTTACAATTAAAACACGTTGTGTTGAGATTGGGATCGAACCGGGTCCACCGAGCTTGCCTTGTGTGCTCTTTGCCCGCACTGCTAATTTACACTGGTCGCTTGCTGCCGAAAATACGATACACGCTTGTCTGCGCAACTACTATTTTTTGCTCTTAATTTTTACTCAGGCACTCTGCTTTATTATTATTGCTAAGCTGTTTTACTCAGGAGCTTATAATATAAATTATATCAATATATAATATCCTTTCTATTTCTACTGGGACTTACTTTGCGAACATATAATGTCGAAATCCCAGCGTACTGTACCGCTGCCTAATAAGACATTAAATCAAGAAAAATCAGCATCTGATTCCGATTTACTGGCCTCACAAGATAGACCCAAAACATCTAAAAACTCAAGGTTAAAACGCCAACGTCCTGAGGAAGAGTCACCTGTTAAGGACAGTATGCAATCGACTGGATCTTTCGATAACTTCAAAAGTGAACTTTTAGAAATGCTATCTACGTGGAAAATGGAACAAGATCAACGTTTTTCGAATTGGCAAACTAAATTAGATTCTACTCTTTCAGTACTTGTTCGAGACGTTTCAGATCTCAAAACCCAATGCAATGAAATACAAAAATCCAACTTTGAAATTGAAAAAAGTATGGATTATATTAATCACGCCTATGAAGATATAAAATCTAAAATATCCTGTCTAGAAAACGACAAGAAAGAATGTGAAGAGAGAATCGTCAATCTTGAAAGGCAACTCCAAGATGTAAACCTACAATCCCGATTGTCTACCATGGAATTACGCAACGTTCCGACAAAACTACATGAAAAACCTGAAGATCTGAAGATGTTACTTTTCGATATTGGTAAAGTCCTGAACCTAAATATAACTAATGCAGACATTCGGGATATATACCGTATTCCTGGCAAGTCAACGGGTTCAAAACCTATTGTGGCGGAATTTGTCTCTGTTTCTACAAGAAATCAATTGTTGTCAGCGGCTCGTCAATATAATAAAAGCAAACCTATTGCGGAAAAACTAAACACAGAGACTGTTGGTATTAGTGGAGCAAAGGAAGCTATTTACATCGACGAACATCTGACTCCTATGTTAAGAAAACTAATGTATGAAACACGCTTAATGGCAAAGGTTCATAACTACTCTTGTTGGCACGCAAATGGAAAGATTCTTGTTCGCACACACCCGGATGGGAAGCCAATCCAAATTAAATCAGAAAAATGTCTCACTTTTTTAGTAAAAAAACCGTAACTGTTACTGATTTTGTTACTTTTCTTATTATTACGTTACTGTTAAGTCAAAATAACTATTTTTTTCTTGTAACCTATTTTCATTTTTTAGTTTTTATTATTTTTTTGTGTAATTGCCAGGCTACCCTTGTAATTTCTGAACTCGCTATCTACCTAGTACAACATACTCTACAAAATACGGTGCATGTTTATGTCTCCAAACAATGTTTATATGTAACATCTGTCATATCATATGTGTACACTGTATTAGTTATTTGGGAAAAGCAGATTTTGTTTTCAAAGTCAATAACTCTGAACATCTCAAGCAAGTTCCTTTTTATATCAGGCACTAAATTAATATAAAATATAATGGCTAACTTAAAGGATCTTTCAAACAATATTGACAATTTTAGAACCAACGTTACAGTTAATCAATGTTCACCTGATATGTGTCATAGCTTTATAACTCAGTCTTCTAAATCTTTAAAAGTTATACATGTTAATATTCGTAGCATCAATAAAAATTTTGATCAATTTGTTATTATGTTAACGATGACTAAAGTCACTTTTGACGTTATTGTTTTGAGCGAATGTTGGCTTAAAAATCTGGTGCAAATACCTACACTACCAGGATATATTTCACATGCTACAAAAAATAACCCAATTCAAAATGATGGAGTTGTTATTTATGTCAAAGACTCTCTAAATTATAAAGTACAAGAACCAGATTTTGTAAATGCTAACTGTTTGACACTATACATAGATAGTAACGCCTTTTTATGTATATACCGTTCTCCTTCCTACAAAGATCTTAATAACTTCTATAATAATCTTGAGAAATTAATATTAACTCTACAATCATTCAAAAATGTAATCTTAATAGGAGATATGAATGTTGATATAAAGCCCAGTGGTACCGATACTAACCGTAGTCAATATCTAAACACTATGGCCTCTTTAGGACTTTGGCCAGCCCACTTATTACCCACTAGAGTTGACAACTGCCTTGACCATGTATTAATCAACTCGATGGTAAGTGCTCATATACTTGTATTGGATTCTCATATTACTGATCACCTTCCAGTTCTTCTATTTTTACACGCTGGTGACAACAAATCCGAAATTCGCTCAACATCACTACGGATAAACTTTACTGCTCTTAAGAAAGAAATAGAAACCACTGACTTTAGTCTTGTCTCAAAGGAAAGTGATGCTAACATTGCTACGGACAACTTAATTAGTATTATTCAAAATATTATCAATAATAACTCTACGACCATTAACTATTCTAGAAAGTTTAAAACTATTAAGCCATGGATGACGCCTGGGTTAATTCGTTGTGTACGAAATCGCGATAATATGCACAAAAAACTGAGAAAAGACCCTGATAATGCTGTATTAAAATTAACTTATTCCAGATACCGTAATTTTTGCAATGCTCTGCTTAGAAAACAAAAGATAGCGTATGAAAAGACTGAACTAGAAAAAGCTAAAAATAACCCTAAAGCTACCTGGAAAGTAATTAAGTCTATAACTAACACAGATTCCCCGACTCGACAACCTAAAGAATTACTTGAACTCAGTAGTGACTTGTCTTCATCCCTAGATACGGTAAACTCATTTTTCGTCAATATTGGCAAGGAATTAGCTCGCAAAATTACTTCCTCTGGCACTAATATAATTTCAAATGCAACATCCTCGCACGCCTCACCTTGTGACTCCCTTGTAATCCTGCCCGTTGATAAAAGTGATGTTGAAAAATTAATTATCAGTTTAAATAGCGACAGTGCAACAGGATGGGACAATATTCCTACCAAAGTTTTGAAAATATGCAGTCACACACTAGTTCCCTTAATCACTCATATATGTAATCTGGCTATTAACTCAGGTGTTTTTCCTAAAGCTTTTAAGAAAGCCGTTGTAAGCCCGATCTACAAAAGTGGGGATAGAGGCAGGGTCACAAATTACAGACCAATCTCGGTGCTTAGTTCTTTATCAAAAATACTCGAACGAATTCTTAATAATTCCCTTTGTAATTTTTTGACTAAAAACAACATCATTGCCGATAACCAATTTGGATTTGTAAGAGGGAAATCAACTGAAGACGCCGTAATCTCTTTCACTAACACGTTAGTAAGTAAATTAGATAATCAATTTAAATGTTACGGAGTCTTCCTTGATCTCTCCAAAGCATTTGACACTGTCTCGATTCCAATTCTACTAAATAAGCTGGAAAACATTGGTGTTCGAGGTATCGTGCTCAAAATCTTCGAGGATTACCTATCTGATCGCACACAACGTGTTAAAATTAATAATTTTGTTAGTTCAGAGGAAGTAGTTGAATTTGGCGTTCCCCAGGGTAGTATTTTAGGTCCTACGCTTTTTTTGATATATATCAATGATTTATGTAAACTCCAGCTTAAAAATTGTAACATTTTTACATATGCAGATGATACTGCACTTTTAATTTATGACAAGGACTGGGAACGTGCTAAAGAAAATTCCGAATCTGCACTTCGCACTGTCATGGAATGGTTGTCTAGGAATTTGCTTACACTTAATATCGAAAAGACAGGCGTTATTCGATTTACTCTTCCAAATTCGCATATTACAGCTAATTACCATCACCCAATTAAAGCTCATTCATGTGCAAACCTTTTAACGTGTTGTAATTGTCAAAAATTAACATTTCTCTCTAAAACGAAGTATCTTGGAGTACACATTGACGATAACCTGAATTGGAGATCACATATTGAAATCATGTGTGGTCGAGTGAGACGTTTAATTCACCTTTTTAAATCACTACGACACTCTGCTGATAGGGAAACTATATTTCTTGCATATTGTAGTCTAGCAGAATCTATAATTACTTACTGTATTCCTGTCTGGGGTGGTGCTTGCAAAACTACTCTTATACAGCTAGAACGGGCACAGAGAGCAGTACTGAAAGTAATGCAGTTCAAACGAATGGACTATCCTACCACGCAACTCTATACTGACTCAAATGTATTAACAGTGCGGCAACTGTACATACTTCGTGTAGTTTTGCGACGCCACTCAGGCCTTCCCCTAGACTTAAATGTTTTTCTGAAGCGTCAAGGTCACTCAGTATGTGATGTACCTGCTAGACGTACTACCTTTGCCAACCGACATTATGTCTCCCTGAGTTCGCTTTTATATAATAAAATAAACAAAAAAATATCTATTTACTCCCTAACTTCATTCGAAATTAAAAAGAAACTTGCTGAGTACTTGCAAACATTAAATTATGACGAAACTGAAAATCTGCTTAATAAAATTGGAGCCTAATTGTACACTAATCTGCCATAAATGAATGTAATAATATGTTATATGTATATTGTATATACACTCATGAGAACCGACAACTAACCCCCAAGACACAGGTGCAAACCTAGTTTGGGGGTTAGGGAATTGACACGTGAATTAGTTAGATTTATATGAACTTGTAATTATATGTCACTGTATCTGGTTTTTTGCTATTATAAATAAATTATTATTATTATTATTATTGCAGCTGTTTAAAAAACAACTGGAATAGACTATAAAACGATGCATTTTTTTTTATTTCTTATGTGTCCGTCAGTTTGTCTGTTTGTTCCAAAAACTACTAGGCCAATTTCGATGCCGGAAACCGCGGGAACTTCCCGGGAGTGGTTTGCAGCTTTAAAAGTTAATTAAACCCAATGTAACCTGTATTTAACACCTGCTCTTTAAACAAGAGGTAAGGACCAGCGTTTGACCCGCAGCGTAGCCCCGGGATAAACTCTAGTCTTTATATATAAAAATTAATGTTTGTCTGTATGTCCTTTAGAATCGTAAACTATACATTTGATCATGTGATGATCTTTAGCAAAGTTGTTGTGCATGAGCCAGAGAAGGTTTCTGAGTTAGTTCCCAATTGGACCCGATAGGTGGCGCTGCTGTCGGCTTATCGATTGAAGCTTTTCCGAGCAGGACGACGTCTGCCGGTACAGCTAGTTATATATAAAAATGATGTGGAAGTAATAAGTGCAGTCCATATATTATTATAATGCTTTAAACCCATCGATACGTCTGCGTGAAACGGTTTCTAACACTAACATCAGCCTAGATATAGCAGTAACATTAAAAAAAGTAATATCTACACTTTTATATGTTAGTGAATATTTATTAACAACAACCTGCAGGAACGGAGAAAGCATACAATTTCTTTGCTGCCGGCGGCCTGTCGTAAGAGGTGACAAAACAACCCATACCCAGGTGATAGGGCATTTGCCCGACTGGACGGCTACCACCCCTAGTCTAGAGTATGCCGCCACAACAACCTTGAGTTGTGTTCCGGCATCAGTGACCATGTTCCAGTCTGCCTTAAGAAAGCAGCAGCGCATGTGTTGCACCTTTGGTGTTGCAAATGTCCATAGGCTATGGTAGCCGCTTCCCAACAATTGGGCGTCTGCCTGACTGCTGAACTCATCCAATAAAAATAAAAAAAAACTTACTAATAAATTTATAAATAAAAAAATCTTTAATACACATAGATCAACGCAATGTTTATGATAATACAGGATTTATAATCCAAGTCTTAATCTCCCTCTAGAGACCTTTTTACGCTTATTTCGAGCCCCAAAGTTCGAAACTTCACTTAAAGTTATTAAAGAAAAAAGTTTTCAGTTCCCTTAGGACATATTTCAGTTTACAACGTTACTGTACTGATATTATTATAAAAACCGTATCGGTTCTCTCTTGAGGTTTTATCAGCATAAAGAAGGAGTAATTTTTGGAGATGAAGTATCCAATGTTCATCAGATTCATCACGGTTATTTAATGATAAAAATCTCAACTCAAGTCTCAAGGTCTCGAAAATTTTGGAGAGTGTACATCTTATCCCATCTTCTCCCTTCTATCATCGGACTACCAGACGCACTGGTATACGCCACCGCTACACGGTGGACATACCACCTATACGAACAGAGTCCTTTGAGTCCCCCTTCATTATGCGCACCACAAAGGAGTGTAACTCACTTTCGGTCTCTGCTTTATCCGAGAACTACTTGGGTGTCTTCATGTCCCGTCTGGATAGTAACCTTCTGGGTAAGCGTGCTCCATCTTAGACCATATCACCGCCCAAAGTCGCAAGGGATATTATTCAAACGCAAACCTGTACAGTAATAAAAAAATCTCATCAACCTCTATAGATATCGGAATATGAAGGGTTCCGTAGAGGTGGGAGATGTTCTCTATTTTTATCATATGTCACCTAGCCTAGTTCTCTCATCCCACCTTCCCTATCCGGTCCTCCTATTTTATTCCCCGCTGCCACTCTATCCTATTTGACGTGTCTAATCCTTCTATACCAACCCGGATTAGCTCTTAGTATTGCATACGAAACAGGAACAGGAAACGATTGATGTGCTTCAATAGTACTTGAATAGTGTCAAACAGTTGCTAGAAGTATCTTGAGACGACTAATGTTGACAGTTTAAATTTGACATAAGTTCCATACTGACAAAATTCAACCAATGATGGTAAGGTAAGTGAATCATTAGTAAGATGTAGGAAGTTTATTACGTCAGTACCTGGTATACATAAAACTGCACAACAAAACTCAAAATGTCTACTTATTTGTGGCGTGCGGTGGAAATTTGGCTGCAGTAAGTCATTTCAACAAACATACCTTATGATGCAAGCGTCGACTACACCGCTGTTGAAAAAACGTCGATGTAGTTTTCTTATTACAATTTGTATTTTTAATTTTGTAATCGGATTTTTCAGTTGCTATTTTATCCAACACATGTCGAAATTAGTAGAGAGTGAGATCTAATAATACAGTAATAATTCGTGTATACACGAATAAATAAGCTTTCAAATACAAGCTTTTGAGATCCTGGATATCATGATTTTTTTTTTATTGCAGGAGGTCAGCAGACAGGCAGACGGCCCACTTGATGGAGAGCGGTTACCATCGCCTATGGACATTTGCAACACCAAAGATGCTACAAATGCGCTGCTGCCCTCTTAAAGGAGACTGGAACCTGGTCCACTAATGCCGGAACACAACTCAAGGTTGTTATGGCGACATACTTTAGACCAGGGGTGGTTGCCATCCAGTCGGGCAAATGCCCTACCACCTGGCTGTGGGTTGTTTTGTCGCCTCTTACGACAGGCCGCCCGGCCGCAGGAAATTGTATTCTTTCTCCGTTCCTGCACGGAGATGTAGCAGCAGAGTCCTAGCCAAGACAAGTAAAACACGCCCAACCACGACGGATCTATCTTGTTTAGTACAGGAGTTCTTATAGCCACCTTCTGACTCCATCATCAGATCAGCTTCATGGTATACAAACGCGTGCAAAATTTCAGCTCAATCGGAAACCGGTCAAATTGGAAGTTGGCCAAATTTAACTAGCAAGATACCACCCGGACTTACTTACATACATATATACATAGGTACATACATTTAAGTTAAATATAAGCTTGTAAAAACGTAAATTCCAATCAATTCATGGTGTTTTCGATCTTTTGGTCGCTATTCGCTAGTTTCTTAAAGGTGGCTATAGAGAATCGAGTTCCATGAAATCCACGCCATTGTTACTTATGATTTCCATGGTTAGACTGCTTCCGGGTCGCGATTCAAAAGAGGTTTCTCTATGCAAGGGAGTGTGAATGTGGCGTAATTCACAAGAAATTGCAGTTTTTAAAGCTCTGTAAAGCCTTTGTAACGATGAGTCAATAAAGTACTTATGATCTGTTCTTATATCTTATTAACGTTTAATACTTATCATTGTCATCGAAAAAGCACTTGAATCGAAGAAACTCTTAAGATATAGGACTGCAAAAAAAAACCTAATTGCTGACAATGTTGCAGTCGGGAGATTCACCAGGTACGTTGACGTTTTACGGACACCAGCTATTTATATGAAAAATAAATATATACACCGCTTCCCACAGGTTCTGGCAGAAGGGGTAGGCTCAAGAAACGCTGGAAACAAAGGATTCTAATAACCGCGCAAGATAGTGAAGAAAAGGTAAGAAATCAGACCTCAAAGTTCGAAACAGACCAGAAACCGTTTTTACCGTGTAGGAACGGACAAAAATATAATTTCCTGCAGCCGGTTAACCTGTCATAAGAGGCGACAAAACAACCCTCAGTCAGGCATTGCATTTGCCCGTCTGGATGGATAGCACCGCCGGTCTAGAGTATGCCGCCATAACAGCCTTAAATGACGTTAACTCATAGGTACATTAGTTTATAAACTAATAACATTCGTATATACGTTGACTGGTAATACATGTGAAACGTCATTCACAATTAATAATTGTAGGGTTTGCTATTAAACGCTTGTATTTAACTTCCCGCGATTTGACAATGCTTGTCTAAAGGTCACTGTAAATCCGCGAGTGTCAATCAAGTCTAAATTTCAACACATCTACGAGTGACGCCACCGTCCATACGATACATTTTATTCTCTTCAAATCAAAAATCATCAACGAGCTATTGAAGAGTCGAATCTACGTATTTACAAGCGCATTTTTCGAAAATATCAAACATTCAATCGAACAACAATAATGCATCACAAATAACACATCAACCTATCGCCACATCTGTTTGAAACGTCCTATAACTATACTTTGTCCCAGATGAAGCAGTAAGGTATAAACACAAAATATGCTTACGTTTCAAAATAAGATCGCAAAATCTCAATGCTTGTAACATTCACCACTTTTCCGAGCAACTCTCAAAACACAATGCCCTTATGCTTTGCGGGGCCTTCTTGAGATTGCAACAGACTGCATGCTAACAATACGCGGTAAAACTGAAGATGGAATTATATTTATTTATACAAAGAAAGCGAAGTAAACTGTACATCCATATTGAAGTTACATTATTATATTACTAGAGTTTACCCCGCGGCTGCGCCGCGGGTTAACCTCTAGTGCGTGTCTCTTGTTTATAGAGCAAGTGCTAAAGGTTATATTATATTACATTTTTTATGTATTTGCCCACGGAAGATTCACTTCATTTTATATCGCTAATTATATCATCCCCCGTCTACCTGTCAACAAAATAAATTACAAAACTTGACCAAAAAGGCCAAAATGGTCTAAATGACCAAAAGACCACAGTGACCGACATGGCCAAAATGACGGAGTAGGCAAAACGACCAAAATGGCCAAAATAATCAAAATGACCAAAGAGGCCAAACTGAACGACATTGCCAAAATGACCGAAAAGGCAACAGTGACCAAATAGGCCAAAATGACCAAAAAGGCCAAAATGACCAAATAGGCCAAAATGACCAAATAGGCCAAAATGACCAAAAAGGCCAAAATGACCAAATAGGCCAAAATGACCGAATAGGCCAAAATGACAGAATATGCAAAAACGACCAAAAAGGCCAAAATGACCAAATAGGCCAAAATGACCAAATAGGCCAAAATGATCAAATAGGCCAAAATTACCAAATAGGCCAAAATGACCAAATAGGCCAAAATGAACAAATATGCCAAAATGACCAAAAAGGTCAGAATGACCAAATAGGCCAAAATGACCAAATAGGCCAAAATGATCAAATAGGCCGAAATGACCAAAGAGGCCAAAATGAACAAATATGCCAAAATGACCAAATAGGCCAAAATGACCAAAAAGGTCGAAATGATCAAATAGGCCAAAATGACCAAAAAGGTCAGAATGACCAAATAGGCCAAAATGACCAAATAGGCCAAAATGACCAAAAAGGTCGAAATGATCAAAAAGGCCAAAATGACCAAAAAGGAAAAATTACCAAATAGGCCAAAATGACCAAAAAGGCCAAAATGACCAAATAGGCCAAAATGACCAAAAAGGCCAAAATGACCAATAAGGTCAAAATGATCATAAAGACCAAAATGACCAAATAGGCCAAAATTACCAAATAGGCCAAAATGATCAAATAGGCCAAAATTACCAAAGAGGCCAAAATGAACAAATATGCTAAAATGACCAAATAGGCCAAAATGACCAAAAAGGTCAAAATGATCAAAAAGGTCAAAATGACCAAATAGGCCAAAATGACCAAAAAGGCCAAAATGACCAAATAGGCCAAAATGATCGAATAGGCCAAAATGACAGAATATGCAAAAACGACCAAAAAGGCCAAAATGACCAAATAGGCCAAAATGACCAAATAGGCCAAAATGATCAAATAGGCCAAAATGACCAAATAGGCCAAAATGACCAAATAGGCCAAAATGACCAAATAGGCCAAAATGACCAAATAGGCCAAAATGACCAAATAGGCCAAAATGACCAAAAAGGTCAAAATGATCAAAAAGGCCAAAATGATCAAATAAGCCAAAATTACCAAAAAGGAAAAATTACCAAATAGGCCAAAATTGCCAAAAAGGCCAAAATGAAAATTATCCCTTGTCCATCCTCAATATTTAATTTACATACGTACCGAATTTCAGCCAAATCGGTACAGTAGTTTTTCCGTAAAAGCATAACAAACAAACAGACAAATATCGTTTTATCCCGGAAACTATCCCATTTTTCGGGATAAAAAGTATCCTATGTTCATCCTCGGTATCGAAAATATATATATACTGAGTTTCAGCCAAATCGGTCCAGTAGTTTTTACGTGAAAACGGAACAGACAGACAGACAGACAGACAGAGTTACTTTCGCATTTATAATATTAATAGGGATAGATATATCGTTACTACTCCAATTTGCCTGGCAGTTGCCCCACGTACGCTGCCCTGGGCAGTAGCATTATTTTACTTACACAAAAAAAAATCGGTTTTTTACATACAATAATAACTAAACATCATTTTACAAGTCATTTCCTGGATTTATCAATACGATCCAGAAACGAGGTTGGGTGTTTCAAAACGAATCAAAGCCTACCAAAGTGAAGCAATCTAGAAGCGGAGGGAACATATTGTTACGTGCGAGCGGGGAACGCTCTTATGGATTGGAAGAAAACACCAGTTTTGAATAAGAGCTTTTATTGACTTCACAGCCGCACGTAGTACCTCTCTGCAGGGTTGCCCCTATACGCACGACCAACGATCCACAGTCCCGACGATAAGTTGTCACACCCTCAATACCGTCGCCGATATTGCATAGACCACTTCCGATATTATCGCGTGTAGCTCGCTTCTGGTTCCTCTCTCGAACTACGCTACACACCTCCTTCACGTATCTGTACACTAAACTTGTCACTAAATTCGCCACTTAATTCGTCTCTGTCTTCTATTAAGTTTCTCTTCCAACTCTTTAGTATCGCACTTGTCGCTTCACCGTCTTGGACTGAACTCAACTTTAAACTGCCCGGTAAGCGCCTTACGCTGTTTATATACCCGGGAGAATTTTCTAGAACTCATCTATCTATCTCTGTCTCTTCCTTCCCGAACTTTCTGTTCGGGAACTTTCGTTTATACTTCTATCCCTTTCTAACATCTATCTATCTTTGGCTTTCGTACATCGTCTGTCCCGTTCTAAATATATCCGTCCTTGTCTTTTCCTTCTCGAATGTTCTAGTTTTTTCCAAAAGTTCTAAAACTAACTAGATGGTTCCACCATCATTCGCCACAATATTGATCGCAAGTTTTTTGCAATTTGACCAACTACTGGCTGGTGTCAATTCCTTTTTGGAACCAAAGTAACATCAACGTCGAATGGTATACTACCTAATGTTTGGCAGAAATTTTCTCTGTTGTGAGCAACAATTGACCAAACAGGGCTGCGCAGGCTACTGCTCCACCACGACAACGCGCCCGCCCATACCGCATTCAAAACGAGGGACTTCCTCGATAGCACGCCGGTCAAACTCCTGGGTCGCCCTCCTTACAGCCCTGACCTAGCACCGTGTGACTTATTTTTATTCCTGAAAATAAAAAATCAGCGCAAAGAGAGTGTCTCTTTCTTTCATCGCCGGAAGATACGCTGTCAGTGTTCGAGCAAACTGTAAACGTCGTGTCTGCGGTAAACTGGAAAAAGTATGGTTCCGACGCATGACACTTTGCACAGAGGCTGGTGGAGAGTACCTACTTTGAAAAGATTTAATAAAAAATATTTAGTTTTATTAAATTTTTTTTTCGCAAAACTTTCCGATTGTCCCGCATACACATACATTTGTAGCAATAAATGATTATTCTATTCTATTCTACGATACGTAAAATTTTGAAATTTCAACCAACATTTACGATACATTTCCTAAACTCTAACAATTCCGATATGGGTTAGGAAAGTTTAATATTGGATTATATGGAACATCACCAAAATAAACAGTGTAGCGTTCTGTTGCAGCGCCGAGCAATTGTTTGAACAATATATTATGTTTTCTAACTGAGCGAAATAGAATGTTTGCGGAATTTCACGCTCCAGAGAAGTTTAAGAGCGGCCTCTCCATAATAAACAGAGCTTATTGCAAGTTGCTCTAAAGAAATTCCTGTCGTTATTTTTCTACCGACATTATTTTTCTTAACCGTGCAGGAACGGAGAAAGAATACAAATTCCTGCGGCCGGGCGGCCTGTCGTAAGAGGCGACAAAACAACCCACAGCCAGGTGGTAGGGCATTTGCCCGACTGGATGGCTACCACCCCTGGTCTAAAGTATGTCGCCATAACAACCCTTAGTTGTGTTCCGGCATTAGTGACCAGGCTCCAGTCTCCTTCAAGAGAGCAGCAGCGCATTAGTAGTACCTTTGGTGTTACAAATGTCTATAGGCGATGGTAACCGCTATCCATCAAGTGGGCCGTCTGCCTGTCTGCTGAACTCCTGCAATAAAAAATAAAAAATATACCACTGCACCGCTTGCAGTGACTTGCAGCCGATTCCTGTGTATGCAGCTCGTCGCACATATAATATACGGTTTGCTGGCAGAATCAATAACTCGTCCCCATTTATATCACTTTAGCCTGTTGGCTTAGCTCATTCATTCCTCACGGCTTAATCCGAAAGAGTCATTCCCCCCGCAGCGATCGAGCCGAGGTCGAACCTCACAGGAGATGCCTCCTCAATAACGCTGCTTCTGAGCTAAACGCCTCCGCTCTTATGGAGTTGGGAAGCCCAGCAAGCCCAGTATCGCTGAAACAGCCATCTACGGCTATTCAGCTGGATCCTGCACAAAAAAAACGAGACAAGATTCCCACGCGGACATTCATCGGGTGCCAAGTCTCCCTCCGGCTTTAGACCGATGCACATGTCACAGTAGCTATAGCGCTATTGTGACATGTGCATCGGATGGCTAAGTGAGACCTAATTAAATCGGCTAATTGTACTATGTTTTTTAACGATAAAGTATAATTACGCTCTCCAACAAAAAGAACATGGTCTGTACTTTTGACCTGACCCATACATTCTTATGTATTTCGATGCACTGAATCCGAATTTGTTATATCCAAATCCTTAAAATGTTGAGGGTGTATGGACTAAACTGACCCCAGATTCATATTCAGCGCATAGAAATACATAAGGATATATGGGTCGGGTCAAAAGTACAGACCACTTTTTTGTAGGCCGGTGTCATCAAGTGGGCCTTAGTTCACTTACTTATCCACCAGTATGGTATCTTCATCTGATTATTCAAATCGTATCATATTGCTCACCAAAACTGTCTCTGAAGACAGTCATCTGAATGTACAACTATGCTTGACAATGCATCATCTATACTCTGGTGAAATATACCTTTTCATCCTTTAAAATACAAAAAACAAATCCACGAATAAATAGCGTGTTAGAGTAAAAAAGTTTCGCACGAAACAGTTTGTTAAACCCGCCATGTACTTTCGAACTTGCTAAAACCCCTACAAAGTTACAGAATGAAAGTTCAAACAGTTTTTCAACTGAAAACGGGAGCAATGACCTGTTTCCGTTTGCCGCATTTCAAATGAAACTTCAAAGGAACAAAGGGCTTACGAGACACGGCGAGTCACGACAAGCAATGACAAGCCACGACAACGTATAACAAAAGTTCTTTGCTGTGGCTGGCTGTATGTCACAGAATGACACTTCCCATTTCGTACAGTTCCCTTCATCTGCGTTAGTGTTAAAGATTTAGGTAGTTTCACGCAAATATGGCGATGGTTTTAATACGTTATTTAAGATGCGATATTGTTAGTGACCTTAAATATTGACAGATAATGTTGTATATACGTTACCTTATTATACACTATTGTGGCTAACGGTGTTATATTTTAGCGCTATAAATGAGATTCATTTGGTCACATCCTTAAATCTTTAACAATAAAGCACATGAATAACCAAGCACGTTTGGTCCTTAAAAAAACAAAATATAATCGAAACCACAATTAAATTTTGCTTAAACCAACAAAAACAGAAAGTTTTATTTTACAATATAACAACTTTATTTAGCGATTATTTCAATGAATGTTTATGTCGGTCGCATTAACTGACTAGACACAAAAATGGGACTACCGCGCAATCGCCCTTCCACGTAAAAATACTTCTTATAGCTCCTAAATAACTACTAGGTACATTATGAAACTTGGAATAGAGTTTTCATGAAATAATATAAAGCTTTTTAATTACGTAAATAATTATGACTAAATTTTTTTAAAAGAATATAATTCGCAGAGAAACAATGATCCCTACCTCCCGTAGCAGAGGATATAGAACGTGGTAATGTTGAAGAATATAATTCTTCATTATTTTTAATGTTTTTTTACTATATTCAAAATCTAATTATGAGACCAAAAAAGTCGTTGAATAAAGTGTACTCGTAAATCCAGTGATTTATTTACTTTAAACCTGAATAATTACATTAAAAGTAGTGCAATCGCCACGGTTTCTCAAATCTCCAAAAACCAGTATCTTTTTAATCAGGCTTTCTACTGTCAAAATATTTTGCACCAGTGTCGAGGATGTATACGCTAACATGTGGGTATAATATACTCCAATATGACTGAAATTGGAACCTATTTTACTTAATAAAACTACGTTTTAACGGTTTTAAGCGTGGTAATTTATTTTACCTCTTTAGAATCGCGTGACATACTCCATGTATAAAGTTATAATACCAATTACCTAATACAGCAGTTTTTGGAAGTCATTTCTTTTTCAAAGCTTTTTTCACTTTCATATATTTTTGCAGTATTCATTCCGAATTGAGAAAACTCCTTTTCATACAGGAGTATTCTGAGCTGGTTTTCAACGAGTCCGCATTACTGTGCGCATATTCTTTCCGTGATGTAACATTGAAAAATAACAGGGGCATTATTTTTCAAACCTGACGCTTCAAAAGCGTTTTTTTGTAAAATATTTAATCACATGTTAGGCCATAAAATTTCTTCGAAACTAGCAGCGCGTTGGTGACATCTCTAATGTTGCAAACGTCCATAGGCGACGGTAACCACTTCTCACCAGGTGGGCCGTCAGCCTATTTGCTGTTTGTACTCCAGCTATAAAAAAGGCCTTTTTTACCAAGGCCTATCCGCTGAGGACTGCTCATGGCAGGAGAAGTGCGTTGGGGAAATATGGGATTCGCCACAAATATTAATAAATTTATAAATTTAAAATAACGTGGGTCAACATAGACACACGTGAATAAAGAAAGGAAATCATTTTATTTCAGAAAAGACCATAAACAATTTATTCCCGAAATTCGATATCCGTTTGCTATAAAATTTACGAGAATTCCCTAGAAAAAGAATAGTATACATATAGATCATTGTTCTCATGAAAGTAGCCGACACTAGCCAGCTGCGGAGGAGAGTGGAAACATTTAAAGATGCCTCGAATATTCATGCACACTGTTACACCGTATCGTAACAAAAATACAACGATAATTTTCTTTATTGGGTGTTACAATATGGAATAATGACGTATATTAAACCATGCCTAAGTTATTTAATCAATTAAATATAAAGAAGAAGCAGTATGAAATAATTTGAGGAAAATGTTATTGCGTAGTATATATGTATAGTATAAGTGTAAACTTTAAAATTAATGACAATTTTGAACGGGATTTCTAAAAGTACAATATTAAGTATTTATAAAATAATTGCTAAAGGCGCCTTTTTTAAATGACGGCTATCTACTGCGTCAGGAAATACAGAACAATTAATATTTTATATCGAATACCAATATAAGATTATTAAATTACTATTTGCCCAAAATTATTATGTTATTATTTTCATAAATGTTGTATTTGAAACTACCACATTAATATTACAAAAAATGCAGTTAATCCGACGATTATTCACCAATACTAATTTTAGTTCTTATCTCCTAAGTAATCTAGATTGACAAATTGTCTCGAATAAGCTCTAAAACTGTAAACAATATTATGAACGAGTACGTGAAACAAAAATACATTCTTTTCTACTTCTGCTCTAACTCCGACGAATTTAGCATAAATTTTGGTTATGTTAAATAATATAGGTAATAATAATTATCGGAAAAATAGCTTACGTGGACCATAATCTGAATTTAGGTCGCGAATAAAAACAAACAAAAGTATGAGCAATGAGGAACAAATATTCGCTTCAGTGTAAATGCACCCAGCATACCGCCCATCTCTTTGCGATGCAAAGTTGTATTGTTGCAAACGTGGAATGGAATAGACGTGGAGGCTTTACATTCCCATCACTACTCATATTTTGCAATTTTCCCTCCCAGCTGAAACAGAAAAGATTTCGCGTATAAAATCCTGTAAATAATATTTGATATTCGACTTTTGATATAGTATTGTAGCAGGTTAAATATCCATGTATATATTACGGACAATTCGATTAATCGGGCAGTATTAATATGGAGCGATTATTTCGAATAATGACCTAGAGCGTCGGTCAATTTTATAAATTTATTACTTTGGCCGGCCTATATTGATAAGGCATAACGGCCCGTAGTCCATTTCAAAATCATGAATAAGTGAAAACACTTTATTCTTCATCAAAAATTAAAACTACATTCTTAACATTAAGTAGAGTAAATGAATTAAGGGCGGCTTTATCGCTTTAAGCGATCTTTTCCAGGCAACCCCTAAACTAAGGAACATAGTAAGACAACAGTGGTGGTGAAGACAATAAATAATAAAATACATTCCAAGAATAATTAAAAAATAAATAACATAAATAAAGTTTATTAGTATGTATATTTCAGACACAAATGTTTTTTGTTAATGAATTAATATAAATATAAATAATTTACTTTATATACTATACAAAAATAAGATCTTCTCTTTTGCTTCTTCTTCTTTTTATATATAAAAATGAATGTTTGTCTTTATGTCTTTTATAGAATCGTAAACGATACATTTGATCATGTGATGATCTTTAGCAAAGTTGTTGTGCATGAGCCAAAGAAGGTTTCTGAGTTGGTTCACAATTGGACCCTGTAGGTGGCGCTGCTGTCGGCATATCGATTGAAGCTTTTCCGGGCAGGACGACGTCTGCCTGGACAGCTAGTACTATATATAAAATGAGCAGCATGTTTTAGACTTGTGAGGAGATATTTAGTAACTGTCACTTTAAAAGACAATATGGATTTAGCTTGTCTTAAGTTGAGTGGCAGGGGAGTTCCATAAACGGACAGCCTGTACTGTGAGAGAGTTATCAACGAAGAAAGAACTGTGTTCAGGTGTCATTAAGGAGAGATTATTACTAGAGCGCAAATAACGGGATTGAGAAAGATGTAGGAAATCATGATTTGAGATGATTTTAATTAATCACTTGGACCGGGCAGTATGAATACTTCCCCTACTTCTAGCCGGACAATGTGATAAATTTGGTTATCTTTTCATAAGAATTATGTAAGTATAATTCATTTCATAAGGGTGCCAAACATGGGCTCTTCCTAAGCTAGATGAAAACAAACTAGCTGTTCTCCAATTCTGAAAATGGAGCGAAGCATTCTAGGCGTGAAACTTATGGATAAAATTCCAAATAAAAGTATAAGAAGGAAAACGAAAGTATGTGGTATAGTAAAAAAGGTAAGAAATCTTAAATGGAAATGGGCAGGACACGTTCATAGAATGAACATGGCAAAGTGGACAAGGAAAGAGTCAGTGGATACCTAGCGACGTTAAGAGGAAAAGAGGGAGACCAAATAAAAGATGGGAAGACATATTTAAGGAAAGATGCGGCCCACGTTGGACAAGACTAGCAAGAAATAGGGATGAATAGAGAGAATTGGGGGAGGCCTACGCCGCTGAGGCGACTTCCGTAGATGAAAAATAATGTATTATTTTTATTTTTTTTATTTAGTAAAAAGACATACATTTCATTAATTTTATCAGTTTGACATATTTTAAAATGAAAAAAAATAATTACGTAAAAATTTATGAATTTAATAATACTCATTTCTTGTATAAGAGGTTTACGAGCAGCAGACGAGTATCGCGCTGTGCTAAGCCACTATTTTAACACAAAGCTAAAAAGAAAAACAAAGAGATACAATTGACGCTTGTTTGACAGAGATGTTACGCCATTACGAGTTTAGTGCAGTTGCCGGCCACTTCGTTTGTTTGTTTTTTTCGTCTAAATAAAGTAATATTTAAGTGTACTATGTAAATAACAACTCTCTGAGCTAAATACAACAATATTATATAAAATAGAAGTGTATTTTAGTTCTAAATACACAGTTACGTGACACAATGAACAAAAAGCTTCGACGCCGTGGGACAGCCGATTTGTCAACAGAACTAGATCATAGGTTTGTTTGGATTATTTGGTAAACAAGAGGTATGTAATTAATCAGTTATTCGCAATGCTGTTGTCCTAGTGTCTTTCTTTATATAACTACTGAAAATAATAAAAATAATCTTAATCTCATAGAGGTTATAAAACAGTATTATTCGAATTGTTCAGTTGCCATTGTTATGACCGGAAACAATCGAAAGTAATAGACAATAAATTACAAAATTCCGGGCGAAACCCAATGGTGTTATTTATATTTAGAAAAATCGTTTTTACATTCATTTAAATTCTCGACTCGTCAAAATGTCTTCCGTAAAAAATCGCAACTTTTTGAGGCTATAATTTTTTAATCAAAATGGGAAAAAGAAGAAATGAAGAAGACGAAGAATACTTAAGAAACAAAATAAGGAAGTTAGAAAATAAGCTTGTGAAAGAAAACAAGGGAAGAGTCAAATATAGAGTCACAAACATCTGTGATGCCTCCCTCTCCAAGAGTTGAGGAGACAGAACCACAATCAGGACCATCTAACTCAGTAGAGAACCTGGACACAGGTACCATTCTATTAATTTTCTTTACCCACATTCTATTAAATCAAATTTAAGTCTGAAAAGACTATGCATTATCACTTAGCGGATAAACTCCCTGAAAAATCACTTTCAAATATAAAGGGACTAAGTGTTATCACTGAATAGTGAATTATCTTGCCAAATTAGTATTGACATAAAATATACATATTTATATGCGCTATCACATAGTGGATAGACAATCGAATAAACTGCCTGAAAAAATAATTTCAGTTACTAAAACAATGTCACTTAGTAATTAACTTGCCAAATTAGTATTGACATAAATATACATGTTTCTATGCGCTATCACATAGTGGATAGACAATCAAATAAACTGCCTGAAAAAATAATTTCAGTTACTAAAACAATGTCACTTAGTGATTAACTTGCCAAATTAGTATTGACATAACTATACATGTTTCTATGCGCTATCACATAGTGGATAGACAATCGAATAAACTGCCTGAAAAATTAATTTCAGTTACCAAAAAGATGCCACTTAGTGAATTATCTTGCCAAACCAGTATTGACATAAAATATACATGTTTCTATGCGCTATCACATAGTGGATAGACAATCGAATAAACTGCCTGAAAAATTAATTTCAGTTACCAAAAAGATGCCACTTAGTGAATTATCTTGCCAAACCAGTATTGACATAAAATATACATGTTTCTATGCGCTATCACATAGTGGATAGACAATCGAAACTAAAAAGGTTGCTTTCTTATACAAAGAAAATATTTTTGCCTTATACATAAGGGATGTATTCTCCAAATTATTACAAAATATCTGGTGTTTCTTCACAAATTGTAACAAATAAAATTCCAGATGAGGAAAACTCTCTGAAGAGCTACTCCAGGCACTGGGAAATGAAGGAGAGGAAACAGCCATAGTTGGAGATCCCATTACAAATGAATTAACTTTCTGGTGGACATGGATTATGAACAATAGATTGGGTAAAGACGCTAGAGATCGCATATCCAAAAAGTACCATACACCTAGTAACTTTTTAAGTGCTATTACTCCTCCACGTAATCCAGAAATAAAAGCCGCAATTTCTGAATTATCCCTCAAAAGGGACAAAGAATAATACACGGGAAAATGTGTTAGGAAAAATTGTGACATGTTTGGGTCTTATAAATATAAATCTTTAACCAGCTTGTTAAAAGGAAATATTAATTCAAAATTGTTAATAGAAGAAATTAATGTCATCAGTGATGTCAATGAAATCAAATCTAACAGCTGAAGTCTTTCACCAAGACTGCTTTAAGGAAGTTTTTTGCACTGGCAGGATCTAATTAAACAGTGAAGGATGCAGTTCGTAACTCAAAGTCTGATGAACTTTTATTTGGAAAGGACTGTTCAGAAAAATTAAAGCTGCGCAGACTTTTCAAAAGACCAAAACTTAAATAATGAATGATGATACCTCGTCTATAATGAAAACAATAAAACTTGTAAATCAGGAAACTGGAAAGGCTCACCTCCAGAACTATACCAAGTCCAGCAACAACATTACAATCAAGCTTGCGGCGGGCCACATCAACTACCACAGAGGAGAAACTATAGACAAAACAAGGACCAGAAACGACAATCTCACAAGAGCAACTACTAGGTGACCAGGTACAAACAGGAAGATAAAAATTATTTAAAAATAAATGGCTACAGATTACCAAAAACCCTGTAGTGTAAGGCTGGATTGAAAGGTATGAAATCCCTTTCAAACAAACACCTCCACCTTTTCTAGCAGAACAGCAAAGTGGTCAAAATAAGGAAAAGAAATTATACACAAGGAAATACAAAATTACTTCATTAGGAGCAATATATGAGTGTTCTTACAAGCCAGACTAATTTATATCCCCAATATTTCTTGTTCAAAAACCAAATAATGACCTATTATTATATAGGTTCATATTATTAATATAGGTTCATTTTAAATAAATAAAAAATAATTAAAAAGGCTCAATTACTAAATAGAAATTGAACACTTTAAACTTAAAGATCTAAAATCTTCATAGAACTGCTTGAAAGTTAATTTTTAAACATTGTTATATTGTTGAAATTTACCTGAAAAAAAACCTATTTTCTATACCTATATCAGATAAGTGTAAAAAGTTTTTAAAGATAAAGCTCTGCTCTATGGATTATGTACAAAAGCCCTCTTTTTGAATTTACAAAAATTATCAAACTAATTAGTACTTATCCTAGAAACCAGAACATAATTGTTACCTGTTATTTAGATGATAGCTTATATTTTTCGGATTCAGAAGCCCAATGTAAAGATAGATGGATAAAAAATAGCATGTCAGCTATTTCAGGATTAAGGCTATACCATATTCTTATACCTAACAAAATATGTAAATATAGGTATTTGCTTTAGTATTTAATTTTAATTCAAAAAATCTTCCATTGTCAGTTCCATAGGAAAAACAAATGTCAATTCTAGACAAAATTGAGGACAAAAAGCAAATGTAAATAAGAAAAATTACAATAAAAAATGCTTCTTTCTCCAGTAGTTTACTCTAAATAAACATAAATGTCATCTTTAAAAAAAAAAAAAAAAAATTCAATTAGAACTTCATACAGACACATCCTCTACAAAATGGGGAGCCGTAACGGTACTGAAAAAGTATCAGGTTGTTCATCTAAATCTGAAAAAGAACACCATAATACATTTTTTAGAACTTAAATCAGCATTTCTTGGCCTTCAGTGTTTTTCGAGAAAAATGTATAACTATGAAATTCTATTAATAATAGATAACAGCAGTAGCTTATATTAATAAATGGGAGGAAATCACTTCCCATACCTAAATATAACTAGGGATATTTGGCAATGGTGTGAAGATAAAAATATATTTTCTTCTTACATAAACACATAATATAATTTAGCAAATATAGAATCTAGAAAGGATAGTATTATAAAATGGAAACTATGCCCAAGAGCTTATAACAAAATAGTTACCAAATTTGGCAACCCCGAAATAGATCTTTTTACTTCAAAAGTAAATAAAAAATGTGAAAAGTTTGTTTCATGGAGATGTGACTCAGAAGCTTTCAACATTGATGCCTTTAAGATCAAATGGGAAAATATATTTTTCTATGCTTTTCCCCCTTCCTATCTATATTAAAAATGCAAATATGATAAATACATATGAAGCATCTATTCCTTACATTATTAAATTTTTAAGTGAAATATTTGGAACTGGAGCCCCATTTGGTACTTTATATACAGCAAGACCTGCCGTATCTCTTATAATGGGACCAAAAGTAAGAATTCATAGAATTAAAAGATTCATGAAAGGGAGTTCTCAGGTAAAAAGCATCAACACCCAAATTTGACATAACTTTGGACCCGGGAGTGGTACTGTACCACTTAGCAAGCTATCTAATGGACAAAATACCTTTAGAAAAACTAACAAGAAATATGGTAACAATACTTGCACTAATTACAGGAAAAAGGGTACAGACATTGTCTCTTAATAAATTTAAGTAACATAATTGTAGACACTACTAAATTGAAAATATTTATACCAGATATGATGAAAACCTCAAAAAAAAAAAAAAAAAAAAAAAAAAAAAAAAAAAAAAAAAAAAAAAAAAAAAAAAAAAAAAAAAAAAGCTCCAACCAATGTTTACATTGAAGAAATATGAATAAATATTGGATATTTACCCATACCATCTTAAAAGCATATATTGAAATGACAGAACCACTAAAGAAAGATATAAGTAAATTAATCATCATATAAAAACCATATCATCATCATGCATCATCTCAGACAATTAGTCACTGGATAAAATCAACCCTTCCTGCAGGGTAGGATAGATGTAAATATGTTTACTGCACATTCCACAAGACATTCATCCTCAAGTTCAGCACTTAGATCAGGGATCAGTATTGATCAAATACAAAAGACTGCTCAGGAAATTCATTGACCTTCGCAAATTATTATAATAGGCCTATCTCAAATGAACCGTACTATAGTAATGCTATATGTATGACAGTAAGGGAAATACTGTAGTAAATATAATTAGTGACCAATAGCTTAGAAAATAAATCCATGTGCTTATTTAAATTATTCATTTTTCTGCTTTCTTTATTATTATTTTTTTTGGCATTTGCTAAAAAATTTGTAACAATGTTATGAAGATAATAAAAACAAATTTTTCATTGACTAATAAACATGTTTTTTAGATAGCAAATGTTACTCACAACCCTAGCTTTAAACATCTGCTCGTAAACCTCTTATACAAGAAATGAGTATTATTATATGATTAAACGAACTTACCTAAGTGAAGTTCTATCATAATAATACGAAGTTTCTTGTATAAGAGGTCAGTCCCAAAAAACCCTCCCATAAATAAATTTATTACCCCAGGGTTAGGGTTGTTCGTATTATGTATATCTTCGAACGTAATGACGTAACATCTCTGTCAAACAAGCGTCAATTGTATCTCTTTGTTTTTCTTTTTAGCTTTGTGTTAAAATAGTGGCTTAGCACAGCGCGATACTCGTCTGCTGCTCGTAAACCTCTTATACAAGAAACTTCGTATTATTATGATAGAACTTCACTTAGGTAAGTTCGTTTAATCATATAATTATATTTGTAATATGACGGTAGAATAGAGGCTTTTTTATTTCTGTTTTATTTTTATTATTCATTTCAGGGTGAGGGACCGGAAAAAGTGATGCTATTCAAATGTGTTTGGTAAACTGATGGTTAAGGGTTAGAATGTATGAGGCGATGTTGAAACTCCAATATTGTTCGATGCTCCCCAACAGCGTGACATAATGAAAGTTGCCCTGGGAAAATGATTGGTTGTCATGCTGTTGATTGAAATTCCGGGACCAATACATGTAGGAAAATAAACGTCATGGTGCAGACATGCAATTTTAAAACCTAACAACCTTTTTTTAATGAGTTTGGCTTAGCACGCACTGCTTATAAACGCGAACGGGTTGCTACCGTAGAAAAATTTACATATAGCTATCTATGCACATTTTTCTACAGTAGCATATCTCACAAGCGTGTTAGCGATTTTTTCAATTGCTGATTTTAAAAACGTTTGGATAATGGTTTGAAAACGCGTGTTTTTTTGTGTGTTGAACCCCATTAACCGCGTTCGGTTTTGATTTTCATTAACGACCGGGCGAACACAACACAGCCTTTTTTTATAGCTGGAGTACATCGGACAGGTTGACAGCCTGATGGTAAGCGGTTACCGTCGCCTATGGAGAAATTTTTGACATTAAAAACTCCATATTGAAGCGCTGTGGGAAAACCTCAGCTGGGGGCTCATTCCAAATCTCCACGGTACGCAAGAGAAACGTTCTGGAGAAAAGTTGCGGACGCGAGCGAAGTGGCTCGGGGAAATGTGGATGAATACCCAGTCGATGCCGAGCGGTGCGGTGGTAGAATGAAGGAGAAGGCACCGTTCTGAACAATTCTTTGGAATACTCCCCGTTATACAGTCGGTAGAATACGCAGACAGAGACGAAATCTCTCCAAAGGCCAAGCGTATCTTTTTTTTTGTAGCTGGAGTACAGCAGACTGGCAAACGGCCCACCTGATGGAAAGCGGTTACCGTCGCCTATGAACGTTTGTAACACCAGAGATGTCATCAACGCGCTGCCGGCTTCGAAGATTTTTTTAAAGACCCGCATATTGTAACGCTGTCGGAAAACCACGGCTGGGAGCTCATTCCAAACCCCCATGGTGCGCAAGAAAAACGTTAGAGAACCGTTGCGTACAAGAGCGAAGCGGCTCTAAGAAGTGGGGGTAACGCCCAGCCGATGGCGTGCGGTGCGGTGGTAAAAGGAAGACGAAAGCACTACTCTGAACAGTTCCTCGGAACACTTCTCACTGTGCAGTCGGTAGAGTACGTAGAGAGATACGAAGTCTCTTTGAAGGCCAATGGCGTATGTAAACCGTCTGTGAGTATGGGATCATCGACAGCGCAAGTAACTCGCCGTTGATGGCACTCCTAGGGATTAAGCTAGTAGGCTGGAACTTCAGTCCACAGATGTAAGAAGTACTCCGTATGCGGCCTGACGGTGAAGAAGTTTATAACGTGAACAAAACCGCGTGAATAAATTCTAGTATATACACTAAAACTCATACCAATATCCAATCGAAAGTCGTACTAGAGACGCGTTGAACAGTTTATAGCTTGGGAGTTGCAATGGGGGTAAAAAGGGGGTGGTCTTAGGCATGTGCATAACAGAAGTGGGGGATAAGGCACTTTCGTGTTTTGAGAGGCTAGGCCGAGAGCTAGTAGCTTAATACAAACAGAGATTATTTTATTAATATTTCTAGTGACTTTTTATTTAATTATTTCATCAGAGAAATTCAAGTATGTCGCAATGATCTAAAAGCTGCCGCGTTATTTATATAAAGTTTTGATTTTGAGAGTTTAAAAATATATTAAATTTAATTTAGGGCATTTTCAATCAAATTTACATATATAATTAATTGCTTGGCCCCAACTGACATATCGACGTACAACCCAGACTACTAAGGCTAGGATTGTGAAAATTTACACGCGGTTTCATTATATAGTGTAAGTGCGCATTAAGCAAGGATTTTCGAATATTCAACCCCGAAGTAGATGGAAAAGGGGTTTAAGTTTATATGAAAATCAGAGATTTTCAAAGTAAGAAACACGAAATTTTACATACCTGATTCTAATTAGAAATAAAAGTACACATCTATCTTAGGGGGTAAAAGGTGATGACAGTGTTACGCGACAGTTGAAGTTCATCAAAAACTGTAATGAGTGGATATTCGTGACAGTGTCGTTAGTCGCCCCACGTCACCTTTCCGAGTCAAGTCGTACTTACTAAATTAAAGAAAAGACAGTTGTCTCCATTTTAACTCCGTCTGCCCGATACGCCATAATTGGAGTCAGAAGAGAAATCATACTTAACACGACAGCAGTAATTCTTATATTCCAAAGGGTAACCTATTTACGATCACAGAAAGTTTGCTCAAATTGTGACTATTTTTAATCTACGTGGACGAAGCCGCTAGCAGCAGCTAGCAGAGAAAATAATATCGTGACACTTAGTATAAGATTAGGGGAAAGCAGGTAGGATTCGTACACAGGGAGCATTCGTACAGTGGAGATATCTCCGCCATTATGCAACATTGAAATGTTTGCATTTGTGTGCGTGATTGCCGTTTGTAGGATACGGGTACCTGCGGGATGGGGCCACAATACGGCCATTGGCTTCGATGATGTAAGTCGATACGGGAATTTGCTCTGCGTGAGTATTTTTCGTTGTCATCTTTTGATTCGCTTGGCTGGTATAAGTAATGCTCAAATTATAAAAGTGATTTATTATAGTTTATGCCTTAAAATATTACTTTAATATTTAAATAGATATTTTAGCTCAACTATAACGTTTATGTTTATTTCAAATTAATTTGTTGAATTATCTGGATGGGGTACCTTCGTGCAGTTACATGTGGGGTAGATTCGTACTGTACGAATCCTCCTCTAGTATAATAGGTACCGGTAGATATTGTACCTATGGGCAATTTTGTTCTAATTTCACGATAAATACAACTCGAATTTATGTTTTAAGTCTCTGCAAAAAAAAATTTAGTTGTTAGCACTTTGCTTTATGCGGATGATGCCGTGCTTTTAGCTTAATCGCCATCAGAACTGCAAACACTAGTTACAATGATGAAAGATGACTGTCATGCGAGAGGCTTATATTTGAATGCGAAGAAAACAATGGTTATGGTGTTTGAAAGAGAAACAACCAGAACGAATGCAAGGATAATGGTCGATGATGTTATGCTGGAACAAGTGAATGAGTTTGTATATCTTGGATGTGTTATAGCAGGGATGGAAGGTACAGCGCTGACATAGAAAGAAGAGTAAATTTGAGGAATAGTATGAATGGAGCTTTAAGTAAACTTCTAGGCGCTAAGAAACTCAGCCAGAAAGCCCAGCTTGCCATACATAACGCAGTGCTGGTACCATGTATGACAAGAGCTATGAATGCCAAAGAAGCAAATGAGGTGTGTAGGAATAAGCCTAAATGGCGCTCTGTTGTTCGTGCCTACCCCGCAAGGAAACTGGCGTGAAGTTATGTATTTATGTATGTTGAGACATGTGATAAAATTTATAATGTTGATTTTTAGTTCTTTTATTAATGGAAAAAATATTATGTTATATGAATATTTTCAGGACTTATTTTTAAGTATTAAAGTACTTAAAACAATATTTTTGATCATTACTAGATGAAGATCATTAGTTTCATAATTATTAGAGAAGAAAAAAATACATTTGTGTTCTTTTCGTTACATAGGTACTCTGAATACAATAATTACTAGTTTACTATATGACGGCTGACGCTGTTTTAACTTTGACCTCATTAAAGGACTTTACTACATTGAATAAATGGCTTTTTCTTTGATTGTACGGAGGTTCCCCACTATGTACGAATGTGCCCCACGTTATGCACGAAGCTACCCCACGCATGGGGTGCTTTCGTGCGTTTTCCATTTTTTAGGAAAACGGTCTTAACTTCTCCGTGTTGCTTTATATGAAAACTACACTTCCATAATATTAAAGCCAGATAAATGGGTAATATTCCGCTATTAAAATAATTTTGTAATAACTAGTAGTTTATTTTTTACAAGGCTCAGAACAAAAAACGTACGAATCCTACCTGCTTTCCCCTATTGTTAAATAGTGAAAGAATTAAATATATTTTTCTATAATTAAAATCAATATTTATTCTGTAGTAAAATTTACAATATTGCTGTAAATTACGCTTTATGCATGTGTCAGCCATGCCGGCCTATTAAAAGACTCTAATACATGAATATTAGGTGTTTATTTGAGGTTCTATCTCTTGGACTACACGAGCTTTGAGAACTGAGTTAGTCCAAGAACTGCAGTCCGGGACATCTGTCGAAGTACAATACGACTCTGTCTAGACTTTGGCCAGACTAAGTTTAGCCAAGTTCATTAGTATGTATCGCTGCGCTAACCGCTATTTCAGATAAAGGTAAGCTTCGCATTTGCATCGAATTTTGAAGTCATCCGAAGCTTCCATTATCATATATTAAAATTTTCATCTTAGCAATATATTAGGAATTAATTCACTATTTGAGTATTAACAAAACTGGCCACGTGCCTATCAGACAATCCCTATTAATATTATAAATGCGAAAGTAACTCTGTCTGTCTGTCTGTTCCGTTTTCACGTAAAAACTACTGGACCGATTTGGCTGAAACTCAGTATATATATATATATATATATACATATTTTCGATACCGAAGATGAACATAGGATACTTTTTATCCCGAAAAATGGGATAGTTTCCGGGATAAAATGATATTTGTCTGTTGTTTGTTATGCTTTTACGGAAAAACTACTGGACCGATTTGGCTGAAATTCGGCACGTATGTAAATTCAATACTGAGGATGGACAAGGGATAATTTTCATTTTGGCCTTTTTGGTAATTTTGGCCGATTTGGTCATTTTGGCCTATTTGGTCATTTTGGCCTTTTTGATCATTTTGACCTTTTTGGTCATTTTGGCCTATTTGGTCATTTTGGCCTATTTGGTCATTTTGGCCTATTTGGTCATTTTGGCCTATTTGGTCATTTTGGCCTATTTGGTAATTTTGGCCTATTTGGTAATTTTGGCCTATTTGGTAATTTTGGCCTTATTGATCATTTTGACCTTTTTGGTCATTTTGGCCTATTTGGTCATTTTGGCCTTTTTGGTCATTTTGGCCTATTTGGTCATTTTGGCCTATTTGGTTATTTTGGCCTATTTGGTCATTTTGGCCTTTTTGGTCATTTTAGCCTCTTTGGTCATTTTGACCATTTTGATTATTTTGGCTTTTTTGGTCATTTTTGCCTATTCCGTCATTTTAGCCATGTCGGTCACTGTGGTCTTTTGGTCATTTAGACCATTTTGGCCTTTTTGGTCAAGTTTTGTAATTTATTTTGTTGACAGATAGACGGGAGATAGTATATATAATTAGCGATATAAAATGAAGTGAATCTTCCGTGGGCAAATACATAAAAATATTGTAATATAATATAACCTGTAGCACTTGCTCTTTAAACAAGAGACACGTAGTAGAGGTTAACCCGCGGCGCAGCGGGTTGGTTGGTTGAGCGGGCTATACTAGGCTATGGTATGGGTGTCTGGAATCAGTCACAGAGTGTTTCATTGTGTACCCATAACATTACCCATAACACAAGCGTAACTTGCTTAGCTTGGAGATATACAGTGTGTGTTTGTCTACCGATTATTTAAAAAAACCGGTATTTTTTTTCGTTTTCTTCATTTTCTATAGTGTAAAGTGTCGATGGCTTAGTAGTCTGTGTTCATGACTCATTAAAAATGACGATTACGTGACCTACAACAATAAAGTACGTCAATTATGACATTTATTTCATGTGGGCTTTACTGTCAAGAAATACGTAACTTGATAGACGTGCAAACGTCAAAGTAAAATAAGCGCTTGGAAACAGTATAACTAACAAATAATTGTTTCCAAACACTTTGAAATAAAACATGTCATTATTAAAACTCTTAGTGTACTTTGACACAGTCTAAAGTCGACTTGCTTGCTTGTTCTTTTCCGATACTCCTTTATCCCCAGATATTAAAAAGTGCCTTTGTGAAAAGTTTGCCATTTAATATTTTCTTACCTCTTCGCTGTCTTATATACTAAGTTTTGAAGTTCTAGAAAAGTTAAAGATCACATTTCACTCGAGTTTTGGCTCGTTTTATTTTAAGGGTTTCGCAGTTATTTTTGGAAAAATTGAGTAGAAACGTATATATGTCGTTACACAATATGAGAAAATAGAGAAGCGGACAGTCAAATGAAATTAGTTACTTTTTATGATCAAATGAGTCAAATAAAAAGTTAAAAACCACGTGAAACGAAATATTTGTTTTATTAAAAATATGTGTCAGTGTGACATGTAAATCAATTATGTTTGATTATTTATATTAATAAAATAATAATATAATTAAATAATAATTAAATAATAATAATAAAATAATATAAATAATCAAACATAATTGATTTACATGTCACACTGACACAGTGCCGCCTTTTTTATATTTTAATCTGTGATGGCGTCATTGGATGTCAAAAAACGTTAAAGGTTTTTTCTTCAAAATATAAGGAGATATTAAGTATTTTATCATTTCGTTACCAACATTGATAAACAAAATTTAAAAAATAGACTATCCAATTATTGTCTTGTGGATTGTTGTAGCTCGTTTGTGAAGTTTCGCCGTCATGAAAAAAGCGATATATAACGTTTCGTGTGATTTTTTAAATTCAAAATTACGATGGCGTCACATCATCTGGTAATTGCAATTACGGGGGACCGGAGCTAATGGCTGCCGAGTGTGCGTAACTGGTCTTCTAATGCATTTGAATTTAGAACACGTTTGGGATATTTCAAAATTGGAATATGTCATCGATAAAATCGATTTAGAGATTTTTCTGTGTTTTCGATATCTCTAAATGGGATCTGGACCTTTTGATCCAAATAAAAGGCATTTGTGCTATTTTTAAAATATATTTTTCGATACTTACAGGGTCGATTATTTAATGGAGTTTTATTTAGCCAGGTGTTACAAGCTAATTATAGGAAACTGTGTTGACGCGGGCGGGCACATTTGCATTTGTGAAGTATAAAACAACGGCCTGATAGAGAGAGGAGTCAGTTGAGCTACGACTATACGGGCGTGACGTGTGTACATTCGGGAATCTAATAGTGATTTGCGCGATTTCTTGAATAACGACCTTCTGCATTACGTTTGGACTTGTTGTGTTCGGTTATATTTGTACATGTATACATGTTTGTATAGTTCTAATAAAATCTATAATAATTCTAACGGCATTTTAATTCGAGTCGCGCTAATTCGTAACAAAACTATCTTTTTCCACGGTGGTATGCTATTTTTTGAGTGCCATAAGAACTCACTCCTCTGGCAACTTAGCTTCCGTCTAATTAACTGTTCTTACTGTTCTTGTACTTGAGTATTCATAGATACTTGACACTGGATTGGTGCACAAATAATGTAGACCCACATTTAAAAGGAATTAAAAAGGAAGCAAAGTTTCGTATATCAAAATCAAAGAACTGGTTTATCTTGCCTTTTAAGTCAATTCTAGTATCTAAACACAATGAATTTTGCGGACTTTTTTCTAATATAACTTTATAAGTTTATCCCTGATACCCTTAGAATTAAAACTTTGCAATCTCAATCCCTTGTCACGCTTAAATCGGGCCAGATATCCAATTTGGCCCCGACAAGGATAGGGTTACCAATTACTCTTTTGATAAATTGAAATTCAAATATTACAATTCATAAATTAATTTATCTTGTTAAAAATATTGTTATGAGCTACAGGACTCGAATTAAAATGCTGTTGGAATTACTATAGTTCTACTTATTTTGTTCAAACTCATCTCTATATTTATATACTTCAATCTGACAAAAATATAGTGCTATAATTATATTGAAGAGTATATAGAGCGTAGTGCTACGGCCTCAAGCTTCTCCATCTTAATGATAATGGACGATAAACTCGCTGTCTAAGGCAATAAAGAAGCTTTACATATCGGTAATATTGTTTTGACACGAGTTGCAGGACTCAAAAGGCCGTTGGAATTATTATAGAATTTATTATAACCATACAAACACGAATAACACAGGTACAAATATAACTGGATACAACCAGTACAAATTGCAAGATTCAATAACAGGCGCAAAGTCCGTTACTATATCGCTAATCGAATGTAGCCCGCAGCCTAATGGCTGCCTTAAAAATGATACACAATGGACTATTTTCTAATTACGAATTTTACAAACACAAAGTAACAACATAAATCTAAATGCGGGAGGGTAATAAACTGCGCTTTATGAAAGGCAGGTGTGCATTCACCTTTGTCGGCATGTAACAATATCTTCCATTTTTTAGTAATAACTACACGAGATCAATTATTATTTTTTATCCGTGAAGAAACGGAGAAAAAATACAACTTCCTGCTGCCATAAAAGGCGACAAAACAACCCACAGCCAGGTGGTAGGGTATTTGCAGGTCTGGATGACCACCACCCTGGACTAGAATATGCTACTATAACAACCTGGAGTTGTGTTCCAGCATTAGTGTCCGGTTCTCCCTTTGAAGAGAGGAAGCACATGCGTAGCACCTTTGGTGTGACAAAATTGTCCATAGGCGATGGTAAATGCTTTCCATCAGGTGGGCCTTCTGCCTGTCTGCTGAACTCATGCAATAAATAAAATTACAGCCAGTGAATTATTAATCTGATTTATTCTTTTTTGTTTTAAGGAGAATCATTTACTTGGTTTGTTATTTTTCTTTTTTAGAGTTCCTAAACTTAAAGAGAAACCATTATATTCTGATTCATAAAATAAGCGTTTTCAATACAAAAAGAGGAGCCCAAACGAATAACATAACTTTTAAAACTTCAACATAAGCCTGACGACACACCTGCGGAACGTTTGGCGGCGAAATGTTCAGCTAAATACGCTCGCAATGTTTTTAAATAACTTATGATACACCAGCGAAACCACTACGTTACGCTGCGTTCAGATTAGCGCCGACCCGTCAGTCGTCGAACTTTCCACAGGTGTGTCGCCATCTTGTAAATAACATTAAAGCAAATATCAAACAAAAATACTAAATTATTTACCAAATTATTGCATTTCATAAATATTTATACATGTATATAAGCGAGACATTCTTGCGTGTTTAGTAGTATTTGTATATTTACAGGACTTCAAAACTTGAAATTTAATTTTTCTTTAAAAGTCGTATTAACTATTAACATTTATCATTTTAATATCGTTTAATATTATTAGTTTCATATTAACTGCCTATAAAATCAAAACTTATAATAACTTATAATACATGATGGGATAATTGATAAAGACAAAGCAATAAGAAAAAATCAATTATAATATAACTCGGCTAATATTAACCAATCACTAATCTGAAACTAATAAATAATAGTACATTATGGTACTAGTGTGTAACATTGGTGATTACCACCGAGGCGCCATTGAGACTCGAGCCGTAGGCGAGTGTCTTAAGAGAGCCGAGGACGGCAATCATCAATACACACGTGTATCATACGTTTTTCAACACACTTGTGAATAAAATAACAACAAAAACTCATTTTATTTAGTAGATAAAATAGCTATTTTTCCTTGGAGTTTTCAGGTAGTAAACTTTCCATAACGTTAAGGGCTTCACATCTTATATCGGGCGGTGTACAACATATATCATTTTCTTCGTAACTAGTACTTGTAGACATTTTAATTAATAAATAACTATAATTTCAACAGTGAAAACGAGTTGTGAAAAATGTTTCGCTATGGCGGGAAAAAATAATCAGTTTTCCTATGCGCGCGCATTGCGATCGGCCACAGACTAAAGGGATGAGGTTTTTTTTTATTTTCCACGCATAGGGTTTGCGCCTATTCTGCCACGTACAAAATGGGGAACTTAAAGTTCTCTTTTATTACAGAGAAAAAAAATATATATATGAGTGAAAGTTTTATTTATTAAACACGTACGAGTTAAAATTATCTATTTAAATAAGAAGTTGCACGAGATGAGCAAGCAATAGGAACATTAATTTATTTGTTCTATAGAACACGATCTTTTTTTTTTGAATAAAAACTTTTTTAAGAACAAAGCAACTCAACCAATTAAATTTAAAAAAAATCTATAACTCACTAGTGAGTTATTTTTTTACTCACAGTTTGATTATGGGTGTCATTATGTGCCTAATTGCGGTGACCATAGAGCCACTTTATGAGGAAGTGTGTTGAAAAAAATCTTTTAATATTGGGTGTTAATGTAAAAAATAAGTCTCGTTTTACTTTATTTTATTTTTTATTTTAATCTAGTATGTGTATACATGTAAGACAACTCCTTATTAATTAAGGAATTTGTGAAATAAAAATGATGCGTTTCTCTGAAAAGGTAGTTTTATTCACGTTAGTACCTACATACAATTAGGTACTTAAATATACGCTAAATATCCAACATTATATTATGCACAAACCTTATTTGAAAGTACGAAGAAACGACATTCAAATTCAATTCACATAAAGTCCTATTTAAATAATATTAAAAACTATTTTTTAACACTAATCACTATGTAAAAAATATTTTTGTATCCACCGTCGTTCGCAGATTTAACTATGTGTCACTTAGGTCGCGTTCCACTTAATTTGTCACATCCTGTTTTATTGAACACTAGCGGCCCCAGCAGACGTTGTCCTGCTCTGAAAAAATATAAAAAATCTAGGACCCAGTCCCAGCGCCACCTGCCGGTTCCAATTGTGGATTTTAAACATCCGGGAACCCACTCAAACACATAAAACTAAATTAACAAAAATCGGTTCAGGTGATTAGGAGAATTCTAGAACCCGATCTCAGTGTCACCTACCGGTTCTAATTGCGAATCTAAACCATCCGGGAACCCACTCAAACACACAAAAACAAAATCGCTCCAGGTGATTAGAAGGATTCTAGAACCTGATCTCAGCGCCACCTACCTGTTCCAACGGGATAAAAAGTATGCTATGTCCGTCTCCTGGTTCTAAGCTACCTCCCCACCAATTTTCAGGAAAATCGGTACAGCCGTTCTTGAGCTATAAATAGTGTAACTAACACGACATTCTTTTATATTCATATAGACTATACTACTAGATATACGGTATATGCAATCCCTGGGTAACAATTTCTAATTGTATATTTAATTCTATTACAAAGAGCCATGTCACAGGCCTGACAGACCAAGAATCAAAAAAATATTAAGACATTTTTTTATGTTGGCAATAAATCCTGCATACATTGTAGCCACCCTTATCACGGCACTGTACAGGGGTGATAAAAATTGAAAATAAATTGATCGGTCTGCGACAAGCTGTGCGTGAAGTGAACGCAATCGTTTGGAAATGACGCGATTACACATTTACATAGCTTGTGTATTGAAAAATACGGTCTTATCATGGTTCTGTAGGCATCAAACTTCATAAAGTCTCTGAAACTTAATTGTATAACATACTTCTGTAGTTATAAAAATCAATGGTCGAAATTCGACCATAATTAATTTAAATTCTAAGTTTGAATATTATTAAGGTTCTGTTGTCAAAAACTATACTTCTATAATCACAGATTTCACCAAGCCTACATTGTTCATTTAACAAAAAGCGAAAGAATATATCGCTTCTTTGTTTCAATAACGTGACATATACCTATACTCACTTATTTCACTCACTCACTATATTTTACTAAATTTATCATATTATCACAGCTTTCTCATATATTTCAAAAAGCTTAATAAAAAAAGTGTAAAATATGTTTGGGTAAAATCTTTTTTTGAAACTTTAAAAGTGGCGTACTGTAAATTTGGGATTTTCAAGATACCACGTTATTGAAGCAAAGAAGCGATATATGCGTGTATATGTGTCAAATACATTGTAGTGTGGGAGTTTTTGGCGGAAACTGAAAGGAGATGTTGTGCTGTGCACTTTTATTTTCTTAAAATGTATAAAAAAGTATAAAATTACTCATACTATTGTTCATTTTAATGAACAATCGTTGTAGGATATTTATAGTTTTTGAATAGTTAAGCGTTTTGTGAGAAATGTGTACTGTATAGTCAAATGTGGCCTTTTGAGTTGCCACAAGAACTCCGTTGAATGGCACTAGCTGATTACCTACAGTTCAGCTGTGCTACACATAGACAAAAAAAATGAAGAAACTATATCGTAAACGATCTGGCTTAAAGTCCTAGCTGCCAAGCCATAAACCTAAATAAAATAATAAAAACATGGTAATGTGTATAATGTTTATTTTTTTTAAATTTAATATATGTATTTTTGATGGTTTTTTTTATATTTATCTTAATCTTAAGCCAACACTTCTATAGCTGTATTTTGTATAAGATATACTACATATATGTTTACAAATTTACACATTTGTAATTTTTGCACTATACATAGTATTGTGCTGGGTATAATTACATAGATATTGAAAAATCAATACAATTGTCAATAATGACTTTTTATTTAAGAACTGACTTAAATGTGGTAAAAGTGGGAAAAATAAATCTCTTTATTATTTTTTCGAAGCATACAAATTATTTTTTATCTTTTGAATTAAAAAGAGGAAATTTCTTAAATAGAAGAGAGGGTTTAAACTTAAAAATATATTTCGCTAAGATCCGTGGATTCATTTTTGAGACATGGAATAATCGAATTAAGTGTAGTTAAATGTGCTATCATTTATTTTTACTAAACAGACAACGAAACCCTAGAAAACGTTTACCAAATATTATTTAAGTAAGACTTAATTTATTAAATGTAAGTAAAAAGTAGAGATAATATTTGAATAGTAAACAAACTTGAATATAAAGTGTGTTTTTTTCACTACGCTTTTTAAGTCAAATAATTATTTTAACGAAGCTACACTCTGTATAATCAAAGGGGCCCTTATGTAAATTATTTAAAGCAAGAAACATCTCCCTTAAAAAAATATAAAAAACGCAATTGACTGAAGCGTAACATTCGAAGCGTACAATTCGGTGACGGACTTTTTAGTCTCATATATTTTTACGCTCTAATAATTTGAATTAATCTAGTTATAAAAGTAAAATTGTTGAAGTTCACATAATGTTAAATAATTGAAAATAATATTATTTACTTATTATATTACGTAGTGTTACACACTGAGAAAGAAATGCGCACCTGGTACATTATCCTTCCCGCATTTGGAATTATTTTGTTTACTTTGTGTTTAAATTTTGCAATTAGACAATAGCCTATTGTTATTATTTTCGACTTGTTGACCGTTCGCAGGAATAATTAACCAGGTGCGCAGATTACGTTTTCTTAGAAAAACCCAGTCCACGCAGTCGATTGTGTATTGTACAGTTTATATATTTTATAAAGCAATGCCCGAACGGAGGGTGGGGCAGTCAAGCGAGGAGTACAATACGAGTTTGTACTAGTAGTGTCTAGTTATATGTGTACCTATGTTATACGTGTTTGTATAGTTCCAATAAATTCTATAGTAATTCCAACGGCATTTTCATTCGAGTCCTGCGTAACTTGTAATATAATCGAATACAATGCAAGAAAACTTAACTTATTTGTATTGTACTCTACCCATAGTCCCTCAAGACTGAGGTAGAAGGAGAGTGAGTGAGAGTGAGTCAGGTAGAAGACTGAGCCCAGATCACCGTCTTGTATGGGTAAAGTGCCCAGAAGGCTAGCTTCATTTCGTCGCTGGATCGCCATACTCATTCGTTGGCCGAGGTAAGCACCAGCCCTCTAAATTATTTTAGGACTTTTTATTCCATATTTTAACTTTTAAAGCGTATATATGTCCAACTTTAACTTAAATAAAAATCTGGTTATGGATCATGCCTGTGACTTTTCAAAATTTGACTTGCTATACCCCACACGAGTATTTTTTTTCAATCAGTAGACAAATGATTATACTACGTTATAACAGTTTTAAGTGCGGTAATTTACTTGAGTTTTGTTATTCCGAAGTTTCCGTCTTCCGTATTTCGTGATCACGACCACTAAAAAGTGGCCGAAACGTCGGAATAACAACAATTAAATAAATCACCGCGCTTAAAACTGTTAAAACGTAGTTTTATTATGTATACAAGCCGCGAAAACTTAAGAAAACAGTAGACACATGTAATGCAGCTACTTTTCATTTTTAGTTATTTCGTACTTTCATTATATGAAACTTATTAATATACATTCATACACATTATTATGTATATATCATATCAGTATAGAAATTGTTCGGACCAAGTCAGTTTTATCCTATAAGTATACTTGGGATATTAATTAAAAACCACTCACAAAAAGGTTGTTTCTTATGGACTTTTTCTAAGAAATTAATTAAATATTTATAAAAAACAAATTAATAGGTAATATGCTTGACGGCCTCGACTTTCCGTCTACATCAAATGAAAATAATAATTTAAGACCTATGCAAAATATTGCGTGATATTTTTTTCTTTAATAGGACTTTGAATGACTTGGTTATTCAAATATTATTCATGAATAAATTGTGCTGAAATTCTTAACGGTTTACCGTGTTTACTGCTGTAGGAAGTCTTCAATGAACTACTTTTTGCTTGAATAATGCGTATATTTAGATTTTAAACTATATTACAATAATTTTTAGTTGCGCGTACAACAATTCGTCTCGTTTCGTCGTAGATTTTTTTAATGTTGGCGGTTAGCCGTAGACTACGAGTGTGTCTCATAGACTAATCTTAATATTGTGCGTGCACACCGGCGCGAGCGTGACTTTCAACCCGGCTGGACCAGTGTGTACCTCTTCTGGCAAATTGTACGCCGACAACTGCTAAACGGGGTCTAAGTCGCCCCGAAAATGTTTCACTTGCGGTGCGGCTAAGGAAAACAGAATTCTCTGTTGTGCGAAGGGCGTAACTTCATTCTGGTTCAGTTTAGAAAAAAGATGAATATATATTTAACATATGCTATTATACCAGTTTCGTGGTGTACCTATCTTAATACAAGGTCATTTTGACCTAGTACTGCACGACACAAAACCAATATATAAGCCAAAAAGGTTTTTAGTTTTTAAAACGTTACGGGTTCAATAGGCCTCGTGCCGCCAACATGATAGTTTTAGTACATGGTCTAAAACGCCCCTTACCGCAGGTATACAAAGTACAGATAAGTAGATAACGTGATAAACCGTTATTATATTGATTAGGGACTCTGTACATGGGGTGGATATGTATAACTATACATTCCGATTTTCTTTCATCTTTCAATTTCTTACACGGTTATACATCTAGGGATGTGCCAATAAATTTAAGTAATTATATCGATGGGTGAAAGGCTATTTGTTTTAAACGACACTTTTATAAATTGTCGGGAGAAAAGTTTAAAGTTTCTAATGACCCAGAAAAACACATCACTAACGAACTATGTCCCATATTTAAAAAAAAAAACATATGTAGACTGAAACTAGAGATCAGGTTCTTTATATTTCTTTAAGTTGAGACATTAGAATGAAAAATCCATCGTGTTGAGTATCACACAAAATGTCGCTTAAAACAAATAGCCTTTCACCCCTCGATATGGTTATGTGTTTCTTTTAATTCTATTGTAACAAAGTATTCATTAAGTTGAATTAGTTTAACAAACCTGGTTCGTTATAGCCTTACGTCAAAAGAAAGGTCTGCACTGTAAAAAAGCGTTGTGTCGGATATAATTCCGGCACAGAAATATACTGAGTGTAAGCCTTGTTTACTGAAAATGCGGCGTACAAATTCTCAAAATTTGCTTCTGTGTATAATATATAAGAAATGTCGCTATTTCTTCATATCAAGTCGTTCTTTCTTTGTTTTATATTACAACACTCTGATTTAGAGAAAAAGGCCCTAAATCGGCGTAAACTATATATATAATAAAATTGTAGAGGTCAAATTTCTGTAAAAAAATGCTAAAAACTGAGTCAGGGGGATGTAAGAAGTGAAATAGAATTGATTTAGGTTTTTTTCATTTTTTTTGTTTCTCTGTTTGTCTGTTTGTCGTATTGTCTGTCTGTTTGTACCGGCTAATCTCCGAAACGACGGGACCGATTTACCTGAAATTTTATATGGTGATAGCTTATATCCCTGGTCAACATATAGGATACTTTTGATCCCGAAAAATTAAACAGTTCCCGTAGGATAGTTAAAAAAGCTTTAATTACTTAACAGCTTATAACAAACTGAAAGTAATTTATCTGCAACGTAACATAATAGAAGCGGGGATTTTGACAGGGTGTGGTGTCGGTTAGAGAGTTTTATCGTATATATATAATAGGGTGGTCGTTAAAAATTAAATTTCTTGCGACGCCCCCTAAAAAGCTTCCTTTTAATGAAAAAACACTGGGATTTTTTTTATAATTTTTTCAAGTCAAGACAACACGTGCCTCAAGACGATTCAAGTTAATTTTTGGGTAATTTCATGTTTTTTCAGGAAACTTCTTCATACTTAGAAGTAATAATTATTTTAAGATTGGAAAAGTTTTAACAATGAAATACCTTCCGTATTATCATTCTCAGTGCTGAATTTCAAATTATAGTTTCAGAAAAAGTTTAAAATTCTTCGTGATTCAAGTTTTTCTTTCAATTTTTCTTATATTTTTAGTTTTAACTTGAATCGTCTTGAGGCACGTGATATCTTGACTTGAAAAAAATATTAAAAAAATCCCAGTGTTTTTTCATTAAAGGGAAGCTTTTTAGGGGGTGTCACAAGAAATTTAATTTTTAACGCCCACCCTTATATATAATATATAAAGCTGATAAGTTTGTTTATTTGCTTGAACACGTTAAGCTCGGGAACTGCTGGTCTGATTTGAACATTTCTTTCAGTGTTAGGTAGCCCATATATTAAGGAAGGCTATGGGCTATAAACCATCATGCTAAAAACAAAAGGAGCACCAATGAAGAATGTTTCAAAAGCAAGGGTTTTTTTTAAAACTTACTTTTGTTTTAAACTATTCGACGAACGAAGTCGCGGGCAGAAGCTAGTGTATTAATAACCGCTTTATTTTTCCTTTGAATTCGGACGCATATTTTTTTTTTTTTTTTTTTTATAATGGCCCGTGTGGCCATGCGTCGTCCCCCTAACGTAGTCAGGGTCTTTGTATATCTTTTTTATTTGTTTATGATATGTATTATGTAGTCAGACCTTAGCTTATTATTAATTTTAACTTAAAACTAATATCTTGCATAACAGATATATATATACATATATATGTTGTACGGTGTTCTCCAGCAAGAACGATAAAACTACCCATCACCTCGACTTATTGCGTTCTATGGCCTCCTCTACCAGCCGCATGCAGAACCTCTCCAGGTATGGCCTCGAGTCCTTGCCCGAGATCAAATCAAAAATAGTCTCCTCGGTGATCTTAATACGTGTGGCCGTCTCGAGGCCGCACCTGAGTCGATCATACATGGGGCACTCGAGCATGAGGTGTTGGATAGTCTCATCGCCCCCACTGTCACATATGCATGCCGGGCTATTTTTTAATTTAAATCGGTGTAAGTAGGCCGCGAACCCTCCATGTCCGGTGAATGCTTGGCACCAATGTGGCGTTAATTTAATGTCCTTGAGTATGCGACGTGCCGCGTAAACAGAGGGGAAGAACAACTTCGTGACGCTCGCCGTCTGACCGCCCACGTATTTTCGATCCCACTGCTGGACCGACTCCATCCTAATGGACTGTTTCTGGTAGGAAACGGGACATTTGCTGTACAGAGGGGCCGCATCGAGCTGCGTCGCCGCTTGCCTTGCCAGTTCGTCTGCCCGCTCATTGCCGGGGATGCCGACATGAGCCCGAACCCATAACAGCCGGGCGTTGCACCCTTTCCCTATCAGCTTCGCTACATTCTGACGAATAGCAAAGCCGAGGGGGTGGAGCGTGTCCGGATTACAGACCAAGTCGAGCGAGGACTTAGAATCGCTCAGCACAGCCACCGAGGACAGGCTGCTACACAATACGTACTCAGTTGCCTGGCATATTGCGAGCAGCTCGGCCTGGAAGACCGTGCAAAACGGCTCCAGCTTCATTCGCTTGGTCTGGATCTCCACTCCTTTCCGCCAATGAGTGAATGCGGCACCGACCATCCCGTCAATCTTGCTGCCGTCGGTATACAAAATATCCTCGGGCAGCTGCAACGGATCGACCGTTTCAGGTCGCATATCACTCATGGAGTCGTACCTAAGGTCCGGCTCTAAAGCGGGGTGGGGAGCGTGCCAAAAGCTCACACGCTCCTCCAACTGTTTGGTATCCTGTTCGGGTGTTGGTCTCCCTCGCTTACACTCGTATAGCCGTGCCGCTTCCCAGATCCTAAGGTCCAATGGCAGCAGCCCAGCTAAGACGAGTGCGGCATTAAGCGAGACAGTACGATATGTTTTGGCAATCTTCTGCGCAAAACCTCTCTGGATGGTATAGAGTTGCTTTTGCACACAGATCTTTTTCGCGGCGGAAGCCCAGACACTGGAGGCATACATGAGTATTGGCTCGATAACCGCTATGTAGATGGCTCTGATTATCTCAGGGTTCAATCCCCATTCTAGTTTGGCCGTCATAGCTACCCGCTTATAGATGTTAAGAGCCTTACGACAGACAACGCTCACATGGGTGTTAAACGTAAGCTTTTTGTCTATCGTAAGGCCCAGCAGTTTCATGCTATCGACGAGCCGGATGCACTCCTCTCCCATGCGGACGACTGGGGTGTCAAGTTTCAGCTTTCTGGTTACAACCATGGCCTGCGTTTTATGCGCGGCAAAGGTGAGCTTATTCTTGAACCCCCACTCGCGCACAAGTGAGAGGGCAGAACCGGCATCCCTGGATATATCGAGGGCTGTATTCCCTGAGAAGACCAGAACCACGTCGTCAGCGAAAGCCTGCACGTATACCTTGTGCCTCTCTAATACACGGAGAAGCGGGTCCAACAGTAGATTCCAAAATAACGGTCCTCCAATAGACCCTTGGACGCACCCTTTTGAGGTGCTCTTGGTGTAAGATCTCCCGGCGTAATTTACCGTCACTTTTCTGCCAGCAAGGTAGTCTTCTACGAGGGTCCTGAGGTTGAAAGGGCATTCCAGCTCCATGAGGCGGGACTTAATCGCTGGCCACCAGGCGTTATCGAAGGCTCCTTCGATGTCCAACGAAACAAGAAGAGCTGTCTGCTTTCTACCAAGGATGCCCCTGATGTGCTGCATGAGGTCGTAAAGAGCGTCCTCTGTACTACGTTGAGGAACGAAGCCGTACTGCCTTTCATTGATCTTGGGTAAAAGATGCCATTTTAACCGCCTTACCATCATTTTCTCCAATATTTTACCCAAGATGGATAATAGACCAATGGGGCGATACGACTTCGCTAGGCCATAATCGTCTTTACCAGGTTTCCTCAGCACCACAACAGCTGCTTCCTTCCAGGGTGAGGGGAAGCACCTCAGTTCAAGGCACTTGTTGGCTATCGCCAGAAAAGTACTAATTTCTGCCGCAATGGCATGGATACATATGTCAGCAGTAAATCCATCTGGGCCGGGTGCTTTCTTGGGATTAAAGCTCCTCATAGTCCGTCGCAATTCCGCCTCGGTGAACGGCGGATCGTCTACATCGTCCACTTGCCGCTGAATAGAGTCCTCCGCCTCTCCTCTGATTTCAGTATGAATATCATTATCCGTACTGATATCGTCATCGGGGAAGAAGGTGCTAGCCAGAAGCTCCACAGATTGCTCCGGACTAAGGGCAGCTCCATCCTTTACTAAGAGCTGGTCTTCGTGCCTGACTGAGGCCCTTGCGATCACCCGGTAGATCCCATCCCAGACACTCTCTCTTTCTTGTTTCGTGCAGAAGTCCTTCCAGCTCTCGGTCTGCGCTCTGGTGGCTTGATTCTCATATTCTTTCTTCTTTGATAGGTATTCGTCTACCACGTGCTGCCTGCGATGAGGAGCTGCACATTTTATGCGCCTTCTATGCGTGTTAACCTCTCGCTTCGGCTTCTCAAGCTCCTGGCTCCACCAAGGGAAGCGTCTGTTCGTTTTTGGTGTCTTGGCCGCTGGTATGACCTCTCTACATGCGGCTTCTACCGCCGCTATGTAGCCCCCTACCATCGACTCGAGCTGCTCTTTGTCGTCTAGGGTTTTAATAAATTCTGTGGTTATGTTACCACTGGCAAGAGCTCTCCGCATCTCTTCGGAGAAGCTGCTCCAGCTCACTTTCTTCGTGTAATACTTCCTGGTAGTAGCTCTACGCCGACCTCCAGTGGGCTTCTCCAGGCGAAGGCTAAATGCAATAGTTGCGTGATCGGAACCAGTGATGGACTCTAGCACTCTCCAGTCACTGACTCGTCCATATAATTCGGGGGTACAGACAGTAATGTCGATATGGCTCATGAGTCTTCTGCCCCCACGGATCGTGTCAAATGTGGGTGCGGTCCCTTGGTTCAGAATGTGCAGCTCTTCCTCGTCCAGGAAGCCCCTCAGGGTCTCCCCGCGGTCATCTTCATTTACACTGCCCCACCAGGTGCTCCAAGCGTTAACATCGCCACCCACAATGATGTCATCAGTTCCGATTCGGTCCATAAATTCTCTAAGTCTGCGTAGATAGGGCTCAATCGGCTCACTGCCCTCGAAGTATACAGAGATAACCCCAATTTTCCACATTTCAGTCTTAAGAACCGCCGCCGTAATATTCTCTGATATAATAGTATTGTCCGCAAAGACCTCTATTTTATCATCAAATATTACGATGGCCGCCTTAACTGGCTTGATTCTTCCGGGGCCACTCTGTATAATCCGTGCGCCTGCGAACCGCTTGAGCTCTCCCTCCGCCCCAACGTAGGGCTCCTGGACTAGAGCAAATCCGATCCCCCCTCTGTCAGCTGCCATGACTAGCTCCTGAGTAGCCAATTTCTTCCGCTGGAGATTTGCCTGGTAGACTTTAATACCTATCATGTCGGAATTGTTCCCCATGGCACCCGTATCAACAATACGCAACACTATCACGCACTATTATATCCCACTTTTTCCGGACTAGACATTCATCACTATAAGCGGTATGACCAACATCCGGGACTTTAGCTAAATTGCAGTTTTTGCACCTGGGTTTATCACCTGCATTATACACCGGACATTTATTTCGCAGGTGGTTTCCTCCACAATAATTGCAGGAGTCTTCCTTTTCCTCACAGTGTCTGCGTCCGTGGCCGAACGCCAGACATCGGGTGCATTGGATTAGCGGGGATTGATCTTCCGCCTGTAGTCCCTGAATGTCTATGTGTATTCTTTCCGCTTCCGTCATCACCTTGTGTACTTGTGGGGACACCTGTAGCACAACGTGGCATTGGTGCGGGTTACGTGCACGTTTTCTATATCGCTCCTTTACACGGTATTGCTCAGTCGTAATTTCCCCCCAGAGGGACGCGTTCTGTGTCTTAAGGGACTCCAGTATATCGGCCTCTGTGTTATAGGCAAACAGGTTTCTGATAACCACCATGGGATCCCGATTCCTGGCCTGCTCTACTTTTAAACCGTCATTTCCTTTCAACTTCCTTTCCATGTCCATGAATTGCTCGCGGTTACCGCAGCTGATAACTACCTTCTGATTCCTTACCTTGCGGACCCTCTCGATCTGTAATCCGTTGGATCTCGCGTCCAAAGTCTCTCTTACCTTGCCCAACACGATTTCGCTTGTGTCCTTCCCCTCCGTTGATGACACGATAATTGCGTGTTTGGTCATCGGTCTATGTTGTAGGGAGGCAGCTGTTCCCTGACGTTTCAGGGTTTCCGCGTAGGTGGGAGTCGGGGCGGGGGCCGAAGCAGATACCGTAACGGTCTCTTTTATCGCCGCGACCACCTTACCGGTGTCTTCGGTAGCCCGGCGCAACTCCTTCATTTCATCCATCAACTTATCGATTTTTCTGTCACTGACATCGTCTCCCGACCCCACTGGTAGCGTCTCCATCGTTTCCAGCCTACCTACAACGTCGAAAGAGATCATCCCTCGGATCCCTTCCAAATTATCAAGGATTTTCTGTATCGGACCCTTTGTGTCCGTCTTGCTTACAGTCTCTGCCAGAGTGTTCAGCTGTTTGCTGTGTAACTCCTCCTTCTCTTTCAGCTCCTTTTCCCTTCGTGTGCTCATCTTTTCCATCTTTAGCTTGAGGGTGTGTACCTGGTCGTGGAGGTCAAGCACGATCTCGTACAATCCGCTCAAGCTGTTCACGACTGACTCCTTAATAGATATTTTTAGATTACCCGATTGCTCCAGCTGGGACTTCGCCTTCTGGAGTAGTGCGTTGGCCTGTGCTGCCGGGCCATCGCGCTTCGTCATAACCGAAGGGGTGAATGCGGAAGCATTGCCCCCTGCGGCAGGGGCGCCTATCACCGTCGTCGTTGAAGCCGCGGATGGTTGTGGCTGGGTGGGGGGTTCGTGGGCCTGCACTTCCGCCTTATAGGTTAGGTTGACCTGCTTAACGTTCTTGCCGGTACCCGACATCTTCGGTGTATTGATATATGTAGGACGAAACCACACATATATCACAGCTGGGGCTTAAAACTATCTGTGGTGGCACAATAATACCCCCGTGTCCTTAAAACTTATCTTCTAATGGTGCAGGCGCAATAGCACCTGCAGTCACTTATTAACTAGCTTATAAACTAGCGTTGCAGGCGCAAAAGCACCTGTAGTAAGTCACTTGAATGTCTAAATAAATAAATTAATATACTTATTAATATTGAAATGCAATTCAGAGTCAAAAAAAAAAAAAAAAAAAACTTAATTATTGTAATATGTCCTGTGTATTATGCTGTGTATTCAATATAGACAATTCAAAATAGTCAATTGTCAGTCTTAGTAAGATCCTTATTACTAACCTAATCTATATCACAGTTGTATTATAGTATGTAACTACTTTATTAGCAAATATGTATAAAGGCTATACTTATTTGTGTATTTATATATGCATTTTCGTAATTTGGACAGTTTTATTTATCTATACTAGTTAAAGTTTTATAAACTGTAGGTATTTTACAGGGGTTCCTACTTTTAGTCCTTATCTATATTAGTAATTACGTTAACGTAATTAAGTTTAACCTAAGGTCTGACTTGCTTATAACTTCTGCCTTGTTGCTAACAAAATCAGCGAGCAGCCAAAGCTAACGATGCTTTGGGCGGTGATTATCTTTAATAATTATAGTCAAAAAAAAAAAAAAAAAGTACCTTATGTTTCCAAATAGTAAATTTAACAAAACCTAATTTTGAGTCAATATAAGATTATAGCCTCCTTTTACTGTTATCACTTATTTTAACTGTTATCACAGACGATTTTTTACTTTATTGCTCTTATTGTCCATACATTTATCTCTCACTTTGCTCGTCTGCGTTGTCCTCTTGTCAGTCTGTGCAGATCTCGGCGGATTTTGATGTTCACCATAAAGACTGTTCACGGTTTTGGTCCTAGCTCCTTTGATCCTTGAGTTTCCTTTCTAGCTCCTTTCCCACTGTAGAGGGGTGGTTTTATGGAGTGGAAATATACCCCTGTTGTCGTTTTCGGAATAAGTTTACAAGTAATTTTTGTAAGTAGTCTAAGTTTGCTAAGTGTATCACGGCGAGTTCGTCAGATTAAAATCTGGAAAGTCGGTCAAATGTAGATCTCGTTAATCTGCATCTAACTGCAGTAGTAATTTTATCACCTTCTCGATGCGAAGTGGGTCATAAATGCGTTTAGAGATTTTCGTAGTTGGTTTCTCGTCGATTTCTCCGTCACTATAATTCTGATCGCAGTGATTCTTTCACCATAGGGTGCGCCTCCGCAGCCCGCATGCACTGATATATCGCACTGCTATATTATAGCTAGAAAAACTGTTTTTAAGATTTTTACACACGGAGCGTAGTTTTGCGTGACTACCTTCGCTCACGTTTCCTTTCCATTCTCGGACGCATATTACACTGCTACGAATGACGTTAACAAATTGGATGCCCCATCTTTATGACACAAACGCGCCTTCCTTTTGTATAGAAGAGCCTTGCTGCATTAACTATGACACAAGTATAGTCTGGGATTTTCTTTGTTATTTCATACATCAACAAAGACATGAAGGTAAAGAGGAATAAAGTTGATAACTTCAATATATCTGTGATAAAATTATTGCTGTTGTTAGATTATTGTACTATTTTAGCGAATTTATTTACTGACAGTGTAATAATAGAGGGTAGTTTGCATCCATTACCTTGTTCCATCGTCCCTCGAATATAAAAGTGTGCAGATGGAACGAGGAGACAGCATTCCCACTTCCACTTTGGTCCGGTGCAGTCTCACTCCGGCTTCAGTCCGATGCACATATCGCAGTAGCGGTCTAGGGTAGCTAATTATTCTACGAGAAGTGAGATTTAGTTAAATCGGTCTATAACTGTGTAACAAAACACTTTTTCATTTCTAATATTCTGAAAGGAAGCTCCTGACTTCTCGTCCTGCCGGAAGGAGGTGCCTGATCACAGGGATGAAAACAGTACTTTTCGTTCCTAGGAACCGATTTTCTCTGCTGACATTTTGTTATTTATTTTTTATTTATGGCTTGACATCTAGGCCTTTAAGCCAGAGTCAAAAAATAATACTATGCTAACCATAGATAATATATGCGACTCATGACCCAACTTTTTTACAAACACTGTCAAATCACAGAATAAATTGTAATAAAAAAATATCAATTCTGTAACATCGTGTTAAACTTATAACTTACTTTTCACAAACATATTATTTAATTTACATAAATTTGAGCTTCAGTATTTTTTGTAGCTCCCATCCGCCGAGTAATATGCGATAAGGAACTTCGTAGCAGTAAAATATGAAACAATAACTTTTAATAAATATAATGAAAGTTTACCAGTAGTTTAATGTGCGGGCCGTGAAATTGCCACCGCAGCGCCGCGTCATAAACCGGACCTATTAATTCAATTAAAACCAACTATGAACGATACTGCATTGCGAAAGCCGTGTTTTATGCTCATGTAACAAATAAAAAACTTTCCATCAAGTCATCAATCATCAGGATATTTTTTTCAGGAATCAAAACAGGATTTAATGACCTATAGACAATTTCACTTATATACCTTTTAATAGAGCCATTCTGAAACGCCGGCTCGATTGGTGCGATGCCACGCTTTCACAGAATAGCGGAGTAAAACGGCCTTGAGCTAATCGTGTTTTTTACGATGAGAGAGAAATTCAATGGCCCAATTCCTCTTTCCTCTATCCCATACTTCTTATCCCAGATTATAACATAAAACTATAACATGTTTAAGAAGTTATAAATAAAGAAAGTGATAAAATAAAAACGATAAAAATGAATATAATAACCCTGCCATGTCAGCTTTCTCACAAAGAAGAGAAGTTAAAAAACCTTCTATTATATAATTATAACAAAGTTGTAACAGATTTAAGTTGTTGATAAGTAAAGAATAAGCAAAAACGAATACAGTACCCTGCCATGTCTGCTTTGTTACGAAGAAGAAAAGAAGTTTAAAAAAACCTTCTTATTGTAATTCTAACATAAAATTGTAAAATAATTAAGTTGTTGTAAATAAGTAAAGTTAAAAAAGAAAAAAAATTAACAAAGGTGCATATCAGTCCGTGAAGACAAAAACTTACATGCACATGAAATAATAAGTAAATAAATAAGCATAAAATAAGTCATTTTGCGTGCATGAACATGCATAATCACTTATTTTCTGCTTTTAACAGTGACGACTAAAAAAAATGAAAAATTCCAAAGTTCAGCAAATCTAAGCATAAGTCTCTCATTCCACTAGAAAAGAAATAAGGATCCCTACTAAAACTTTAATAATGTAACTCAAGGAGTAAAAACACGTGTTTGAGTGGGTCCAGGGATTCTTGGAGTTTTGTTAGGGATCTCAATTTTTTCTATTGATAAATATAGCTTTTTAATTTGTGATAATATAGCATTCTAATAGTGAATGAATTTCTGAAATCGATCCAGTAGTTAGGAATTTATTCATTCCAATCATACAATAATTCAATAATACAAATTTTTCCTAGTTATAATATTATATTGGTTTTTTGTATAAATACATAAAACGAAAATTTTACTTGCCTCATCAAAGTTAATGGTACATTATCAGACTCCGTAAGAGGCATTAACTTAAAAAGGTAGCACACGGACGAAGTTACTTTCCCATTTATTATATTAGAGGATTCCGAGTCAAAGCCTTTACATTCTCACCCCATTTACGTGTTCAATAAGGTATTTTATTTGCCCGTATAGGTGTTGGAGGAACAACAGCCGCAGCGGTTATTTCAGTCACGAATTTACGTTTTACGAGAAAAAGACAAACGGTATTTTTCGTTTATTGCAAGCAAATTTCGGTCTTAGTATTGAAACTAGGGGTGTCGATATAGGTCTATACGAGGTTCCGTATCAAGCAGTAACAATTTTACTAGTTAACACACTCTGAGCAAATGACTTGGCAACCAAACCATAAATTAAAAACTGCGACATCAGATGTCATTCTGACAGCTAAGCAGTTTCCCACACTTTTCGCCGTTGTAATTTTGCTCTCAGCGTAGCCATCACCAAACAAGAATACAATAATGCTCTCATTTCGCAATATTGTGAAGACAATTGGGTATTTGACACATTAGACAATGAATTCTATAACAATATAGTACATATATAAAGAGAGCATGCGTTTTTAATATCATGCTATCAAATCACTTTTAAAATTTCATGATATGAATAATTTTGAATACCTTGTAAAGCAGGAACAGAGGATGTCCGGAACGATAGGTTTTTTGTATAAAATTCGCATATTTAATGTTTTACAAAATTGTTACCCTGGCACAAATTTACTACCTGTGCGCAGAAGATTTGTCGATAGCCTCAGAGAGTTTTTGGCGGGAACTCAAAGGAAATGTTGTGCTCTGCAGTTTTATTTTCTAAAAATGTGTAAAATTACTCTAAAATTAACAATAGTTGTAGGATATTGATAGTTTTTGAGTAGTAATTATGTGTTTTGTGAGAAATGTGAACTGTCACAAGAACTCCGTTGAATTGCACTAGCTGATTACCTACAGTTCAGCTGTTCTACACATAGGCTTAAGAAAATGAAGAAACTATTATAAACTAAGATCTGGCTCAAAGGCCTAGCTGCCAAGCCATAAACCTAAATAAATAATAAATAATCGATAGCCTCATGATGTCACGCGTAGATGGTAAGTAGAATTGACAAACAAGGTCACATAAATAGCTGTTGCAAAAAAATATTATTGTAATTTATTATTATAGTATATACTTTACATAAGCATGTACAATAAAAGTAGTAAGTAGTCATCGGCAAACCTGCGTGCAGCTTCTTCTATGTTTGTGTTTAAAATTTGTAATTAGAAAAACAGCCTATTCTCTATCTTAATCCTTTATGGTAGGCATTAACCAGGTGTGCGGTCGAGTATTGTGACAAGACATATTGTATTTGCACAGCATAAAAGGAATGCCCGAACGAAGGGGTGACGCAGTCAAGTGACGATTACGATACGAACAAGACGTGTACCTTCGATAAGCTATATATTGACGGACTTTGCGCGTGTTATTGAATCGTACATCACGTTCGTACTGGTTGCCTCTAGTTATATTTGTACCTGTATTATACGTGCTTGTATAGTTCTAATAAATTCTATAGTAATTCCGCATTTTAATTCGAGTGCCATACCTCGTAACACTATTGTTATTATTGTAAATTATCGCTAAGTGTCGCATTTTTAACCGACTTCAAAAAAAGGAGGAGGTTCTCAATTCATCGAGTCGCCGATTACTCCGAGAGTTATGTTCCGATTTTCGTGATTATTTTTTATTCGACGCGGAATAGCTGCCATTTGGTCTCCTAAAAATTTAACATAGTTTGGCCCAGTAGTTTTAATTTTACGAATATATTTTTTTTCCCGTTTCTTGGGACCTATATTTTTCATGAGCGCCACACCTTTTGTAGGTCTACCCTTACATAGCTAAACTAAAAAGTAACAAATTAAATAAAAAAAACTTCGTTTAAAAAACCGACTTCAAAAACTAAGAAGTATAAAATAACTTATTTCTAAAGCTATTATTATTAATATATATTATCTAAAATATCTTAAGGTCGGTGCAAAGTAATATAACATAAAAATTACTATTTTTTGAAAATTACTAAGCACCGACTTTAAGTTGTTTTGGATAATATATATTAATAATAATAGCTTTAGAAATAAGTTATTTTATCCTTTTTTGTTTTTTAGTTTTTGAAGTCGGTTTTTTTAATCGAAGTTTTTTTTAAATTTTTTTTTGCAAATAAATATTTTCCTTCTTTATTTATTTATGAACCATGAGTCCGAAATTTGCGCAAGCGAATCCACAGCGATAGCCCTAGTCTCGTATAAACAGGAGATTCAGCTTGAAAATCTTTTACGCCGACGTGTTCTCAATCATCTGCTCAGAAATATTTTCGCTGACATCTTTTGAGGGCGCGTTTTGAATTCGCAACGCGGCACGTACGCATTATACAAACTTATTCTACGTATACGCAATTTACGAAATACCCATATAAAAATTTATCGTTCAAACCCAATTTTAACACCCTATTCATAATAGATATACGAGGTTTACAAGCTCGTTACAAAACACTCCTTTTTTAATACGAAGATAGCAAAAAGGTAATCCACTTATAGCCAGTTGTAGGATATACTACAATTCATTTTATATTTTACATTATATATGTTTATATGTATCTTATATAATACGTATATCTTTTTCTATCTAAAATATAAAATTCTCTTATCGTGGTGTTTGTAGTGAAACTCCTCCGAAACGGCTTAACCGATTCTCATGAAATTTTGTGTGCATATTGGGTAGGTCTGAGAATCGGACATCTATTTTCATCCCTTTAAATGTTAAGGATAGTCCACTCCTAAATATTTATTTAATTTTTAGAAAAATTTTATGATACAGCAGTAAAAAATGCATACATCCCTCAATTTTCAACCCTCTGCGATCAACAGCTATTCAGGCAGGACGACGTCTACCGGGACAGCTATTATATACATATATATTCTAATTCTGTAGTTAGATTATTTTTTATAATATTTTCTTAAGTTTTCGCAACTTGTATATATAATAAAACTACGTTTTAACGGTTTTAAATGCGGTAATTTATTTGGTTTTGTTATTCCGACGTTTAGGCCACTTTTCAGTGGCCGTGATCCGGTAAGACAAAGATGCCAAGTGTCAACGAGTATTTAAGTATTAATTGTTAAACTTTTATTCAGCCTACCGCCAACTTGTTCATTTTAATCATTTTGTTGTAATTTTGTTTATGGTTATTATTTACCCTATGGGAGCCTAATCTTATTAACCATCGCTTCGCAACATGTTGTGGCTTGAAGAGAAGAAGCGTCGCAAGAAACTCTTCAGCAAACATGCCTAACTCTAATAATTTTATATAATATTAGAATTGGTGGAAGGAAAAATAAAAGAAATTATCAGACAAGTTGGTTTGTGTTCCGCTGCACGCAGAAAGAGCTCACAGTGTCACCCAACTTCGATGTCTATAAATATTTTTATATGTTTACTTGATTCTATAGTGTTCTTCTTCTGTGGTATTACTATCGAACTGTAAAACTAAAAGTATACAGACATACATAATTTTATGGGTGAGTAGTTTCAATTGAAGCCTGAATCTCCAGAACAATGAAACATTGTTAAAAAAATTTATGCATCTAAATTATTTCAACATGGAGCGAACAATGAATCTGGGCAGCTTTAAATTTTTAAAATCCAGCAGAAATTCAATTGTCATGCCCGTCATGCTAGCCTTGGGGGATACAAAGTATTTTATGACATAAAAAGAAAATTAATCAGACGAACGTTTATTAAACGCAGCTTTGCATGAAAAGTTGCGAAAACAACCCGTAGCCAGGTGGTAGAGCATTTTCCCGACTGAATGGTTACCATCCGTAGACCAGAGTATCCCGTCATAGGAATCCTGCGTTTCCGACATTAGTGGCCAGATTTAGGTTGTCCTTCGACATTGGCAGTACATTAGGAGCACCTCTGATGTTGCAATGGCCATCTGCAATATTGCAACGCGTAACTATATTCTATGATATGGACCGTTGACCTGTCTCCTGTACCTGCCTGTTTCTCATGAGGGTAGGCAGAGAGCAGAGACTATAGGTCTCCACTTGCGACGATCCTGACAAGCAACTTTCACTTCATCCACTTTTATTAGAGATTTCATACAAACACGTTTATTATAACATACCTATACAAAAAATGATTAGTGAGTATTTTGAATTGTTTTAGTTTGTCTACGTTCCTTTTGTATGACTAAAAGAAGAACATTATTTTTTTAAAGTGCAGAAATTATTATATAAATATATTTAATACTAAATTTAATAATAATTATTATATATAATAATTTTTAAACTGTACTTGAGTAGTACATACCTGAGTAGACGGAGGAGTTTTTGTGGCAAAAGAGTATAAACCCTGGCCATTGTGTTTTATGCTCGCATTTTACCTTGATGACGCCCACTAAACCTGCAATCAATAAAGAAGATGTCACGAGAGCTATGCCTTCTCCGCGATATATTATTTTTGTGTTAGTTAGATGACTTTAAAAATTAAACACATTATATACGAGTACATTAAATTTTATACTGTAGCCGCAGACGTCCGATCACCACGGCGGCCGCTCACAAATGATCGGCAAACGCGTAGCGCGTTGTCCCTGTCGGGCCCCACGTGTTTACCTCCGCGCACACCTCGCCTCACCTCACCGCGACACTCGAGTGCGCGTATTATTATTATTAAATATTATATTTTGTTTAGCAGCTAAGTGTGTGCTCTATTGTAAAATATTAATCGGTATTTTTACCAAATAAATATGCATTCCTGAACTGCAATTCAAACACACAACATTGTTTCACTTCTACCTGAAGACCTCTAAAGTGGTGACCCCGCGAGAAAACCACCTTCTGAAGAAAGGATCATCTCGAAACAAAATTCCTGCAGGATAGAAACTCTGTTCGTCTGTTTAGCCGATCAAGCTCAGACAATATGGCAGTTTGCAGTAAAGATCGTTGCGGAAACATGGTTGCCTTGAAAAAGGCAGTGTGTAGTGACCATACGGGTGCCTCGAAAAAGGCAGTGTGTAGTGACCATACGGGTGCCTTGAAAAAGACAGTGTGTATTGACCATAGGGGTGCCTTGAAAAAGACAGTGTGTATTGACCATACGGGTGTCTTGAAAAAGACAATGTGTGACGACCATACGGATGCCTTGAAAAAGGCAGTTGGCACAGAAAATTGTCACACCCGCAGCGGACGTCGAGTCAAACCACCGGTACGCTTCGCTTGAGGGGGAGCCCTGTAGCCGCAGACGTCCGATCACCACGGCTGCCGCTCACAAATGATCGGCAAACGCGTAGCGCGTTGCCCCTGTCGGGCCCCACGTGTTTACCTCCGCGCACACCTCGCCTCACCTCACCGCGACACTCGAGTGCGCGTATTATTATTATTAAATATTATATTTTGTTTAGCAGCTAAGTTGTGTGCTCTATTGTAAAATATTAATCGGTATTTTTACCAAATAAATATGCATTCCTGAACTGCAATTCAAACACACAACATTGTTTCACTTCTACCTGAAGACCTCTAAAATACTAAAACTAGGCATGAAGCTGAAGTTAACACGCTAAATGCCCATTTGCCTGGCTTCTTTATTCATAATACTTACACCAGGTTTACCGGACTGTTAGGAAAACGTGTTTTCAGAATCGCACTATTCATGTCATTATGAAAACACTATTTTATCTTCTTCTAATAAGCCACAAAACCTCGTATATTTATTATGCACTAGCTGTGCCCGCGACTTCGCCCGCGTAGATTTTTTATCAGTATAGATAGGGAATAACAAATATTGGAAGCGTTTCTTTGCGTACAAAACGCCCGTCTGCAGTCCTTTAAAATTTGTGCTACCATCCCCATGGGACGTATTCAAAAAAAGCGCGCGTGATAAAAATATTAACAAGGACAAGGATTGATATTCACGGATGATATCGTATTTCACGAGCATCGAATCTCTGTTACAAATATTTTGATAAGGAATATAAATTGCAAACCGAAAATATCAAAACAAGGGTCATCGTAATGACGTTGACATTTCTTTTTTTTTAAATACGGTCTGACACGGTTTTGGTTAATACCTAACCAGTTGACCCGTGCCCACTTCGTTGGGCGTGTGGGGGCGGGCGTAGGGGCCAAAAGCACTGAATTAAAAAGAACAATTTTGAAGGTCACACATATAAGTTAAAATTTAAATTTTTCTTCCTATTCTATGTACACCGCTTCGCAACGTGTTATTGCTGTTAAAGAGACTCCAATACTTTCCTTACTTGTTTCATTAATTACAGTTACAAACAATGCACAGACTACTAAAGAAACTAAATCAATATAATGTAGACAACTGCAGAAAAAAAGGTAAAGAAAAGTCGCAGCCAACCTGATTTGAAGTACCTAATACGTAATGAATGACATGTCGGCAACATGACAATGTATTTTCTTTTTTATTGCATGAGCTCAGCAGACAGGCAGTAATTTGTAACTGAATCATAGCGATGGTTGTCTACATCACAACTGCAGCGCCATCTATCTTGATAATCTATTTTAAAGAAACTACGTAATTTGTCGGGATGAAATGGATCCTATGTTAACTCTAGTTATAAGCCAGCACTATCACAATCATATACGTTTAGTAATTTCCAAAGAGGATGCGATCACAGCGCCGTCTTTTTCGTCGTTTTGTCTATTCCACGGAAAGAACATCATTTACCGGGATAAAAAATATCCTAACTTACGCCCCGGGATATAAGATAGCTCTACGTCGAATCTCATTTAAATCCATCCAGTAGTTTTAAAGCGATACTCTAACAGACAAACAGATGATAGACAGACAAAAATTCGAAAAATTGCAAAATCTTTTATTCCGAATTATCCCTCCTGAATTTTTCATATCTTTAAATGCATTGTAAAAATTTGAACTATATAATTTTACAGATTACAATTATTATAGTATAGTTTAAAAATTAATGAACCAACCAAAACTTCATACTGAAACACCCCGCATAGTTTATTGACAAACCCAACTCGAACTAACCATTGTTGTTCTTTACATAGTGGCCTTATATAAATAAACGACTGAACAATGTTATACGGTTCTATACTTATATGGCTCTATTATAATAGTGTTGGGAACAACACAAGTGCTTAAACGTCAACTCAAAAAACTCCACTCAGGCTCGAGTGGACTCGAAAAAAATATTTAAATCTTTATTTCGAAGCTGGCTGCCAAAAAAAATAGCGTCATGATAGAGGGAACTGGATTGGAAGGAGAAGTGGAATGCATTTTATCCATTCAAAGAAAGAGAAAGATAACAATTTCGAACAAAAATTCGCCCTGCTGTATAGAGTTGCTAAATCAATGTTGTGTAAACTTTAAAAATATTTTTAATCTTTGGCGAGAAACGCAGTGGCAACGCCGGGTGTTGTGAAGATCTATACGCATCAATTATCACGTTCCATCAGAGTGGCTGTTAACCAGTCTGCCTGCTTTAGTAAAAAAGTAAACACTAAAAAAATCAAAATTCAAATAAACGCGGATGTAACCGCAAGATGTAGCTAATATTCGGTCCCGGAGTGGTCTGTTGTATATTACCCATAACACAAACGTAACTTGCTTAGCTTCGGGATATACAATATTCATCTGCCGATTAATTATCAATTTATAGAACAGAATATATTTTATTGTATAACATAAAGATACAATTCAAACAACCACTCTTGCAGTTGGAAAAAAATGTATTTAGCTAATCTTCTGGAGCAGGTGGTAAAATTGTCATGATAGGCTCCAGAAAATCGTTTCGCATTGCCCAACCCCATACCTGGGGTTCCAAATCATACCCTAACCAAGTTTGAACTTGATAATATACACGTTTGAAATCTTGATTAGCAGCTGCACTTGTTGGTGGAATATTTGAAAGCTGCACAGGTTTATTAAGTTTTAGAAAACGGTTATCAGTATTATTGAATAGATATGGATATAATGCATGAAGACAATGATACAATATAATATAATAGTTAATAAAAATTGACAAATATTTATAATCATTGACTTATCGATAGTTCATCAACTATATATGGCGCGTTTTCGACCGGAGGCACCGGTTGACCTGAAGTGATGCTGTGACCGCGCGCTCTCCGCCCTCTATCTCGAAAACGGTTCACCGTATAAAAATATTTTTAAACAAAATTTGTAGAGAATTTTGTATTCTACAATATTGACAATAAATACAAATATCAAAAAACCCATAGGAATTGAGATATTTACAAAAAAAGTGCAAAAAACCGATTTTCGTGACCTTGAAAATTAGTAGTTGCGTACACCCTCCTACCATATTTAGGTTTTGAGGCAACTTTTAGCGTGTCAATATACAAGTATTTACAGAGTTACAGCTGGGTATCTCGAATTCCGAGATTCTTGCCTAATTTAAGCTTAAATGTCTGGACTAGTTATATTTGTACCTGTTTTATATGTGTTTGTACAGTTCTATTAAATTCTATAGTTGTTCCAACGGCATTTTAATTCGAGTCCCGTAACTAACGTAACAATATGGGTTTTTAGTTTACAACCGCCAACTCGAAAATAATCGAGTTACAATATTGGATTTCAAAGATTCAAATTAATTACAACACTATATTCAATTGATTTTCTATACCACATCGAACCGGCTAGCTTCTCATATAACTGCTTCATTCTGCTTATAACCGGATTTCACAGCTGAGCTTGTGAGAATTCTAAATTTTGATTAACTTTTAATAAGGTTTCAAGCGCACTCAGAGTTTTTTGTGAACTTTATTACTGAACTCATTAGGCTATAAAATGTATGGGTTAAAGTTATTATGGATATTAATATTAATGTATTTTTTAAGTGATAACTTCTTATGAGAGGGTAAACCGCTTCATTACGTAACGCGTTACGGCGTCAGTCTGTCTGGCTTCCCTTTCTCTCACGTATACGGCAGCGGTATGCAGGCGCTAGCCGTATTTAGATTTGTAGATAAATTAGGATCGGTAGTGGTCTGTTATCTGTTATTAAAATAAGCACACAAGGATATTAATATACTATAATGTAAGTAATACACGACAGAAAAAATATCGACATAAGAGGACAGAAGAATCTAAAAAAACATGGTGTCAAAACAATTCAAATGTAACATGACTTCTGAGGTGCCAGTGCCAAGTTACACGACCTCATTTTAACACCCCTCCTTAACTTGCGCACTCGCAGCCAAGTCCTCTCACAAAGCTCTCAAGCTTCTCTCTCGGAATACTTTTCGAACAAGCAGGTGCAGGGGTAGTTCTCGTCACTATATCTTTGAGAAGATTATCTCTTTCTTCTCTAGCACACTGTCTTTCTATGGCTGTATCACCATCAGGAGTAGTTTCTTCAAGTCTCTAGAACATCTGCTGCTTTCTTTAACTGAATCTACCTCTACAGTCGGTATATTCCGTCAAAATAAAAATTAAATAACATTTTTGTATAACAAATACAAAATTTTGTCTGTCTAAACCTCTATCGGTCCTGTAACTGCAACCGTTTGGTCTTCACATAGTCCATAGTAATAGGTTTATTACTATTTTCGATAGCCATCCTCATTGGCATATATTCATCTCTTAGACCTAGTAGCATGAGAGCAGCTAGTAACTCGTCATCTACCTCTTTGCCTATGTCGCCAAGTGTTTCGGTGATACTCATTATCTCCGTAACGTACTCAAGCGGAGAATCGAAATTATGAGTTTTTGACTAACCAGATAACCTAGGAGGCGGCATCTCTTATTTACACCCTTATCCTCAAATATGGTGTGTAACGCCTCCCAACACTCTTTTGCAGTTCGTTTTTCTTACGTGTATTAAACAGTGTAGTGTAACCATTAAAAGTATCTTGGCACGAGCTATGCTATATCTTTTACATGCTGTAGCATTCGTACCTGGTGTGGTTCGCTCTACTTCTTCCCATAAGTCCTCTGTTATAGGGAATAACTCCATTTGTACTTTCCACGTAAAGTAATTCGCTGACCCATCCAACTGCTCAAAATTTGGAATGCTACTGCTCGTACCTGCCATCCTTGTATCAGTGTTTTGGTATCTCAGTCTTCACAATAGTTCTTCAGTGCTCACTTAATACTTCCAAATAACACACACCAATTTTTGTATCTATAAATACGTTGTTTTCATTATATATTTACAGTTTTCGTAAATATAATTATAAAAACGACCAACCACGCTCTGCTACCATGTAGATAAATTAGGATCGGTAGTGGTCTGTTATCTGTTATTAAAATAAGCACACAAGGATATTAATATACTATAATGTAAGTAATACACGACAGAAAAAATATCGACATAAGAGGACAGAAGAATATAAAAAAAACATGGTGTCAAAACAATTCAAATGTAACATGACTTCTGAGGTGCCAGTGCCAAGTTACACGACCTCATTTTAACAAGATTAAATAATTATACTAATAATGTCCATATACAAAATTCTAATGTATATTAGAACTTTAAACTAAGCTAGTTACGCTTGTGTTATGTGTGATATACAGCGGACCATTCTTGGGCCAATCCCAGACACCCAGACCACAGCAAATAGCAGAAAGTTGGCTTAAGAAAATTTAGGATGCCAGGAATCAAACCAGGAGCCTCTGCGTTCCAGCGAGTTCGACCGGCTAAGACTTAGCCCGCTCAGCCACAAAAGCCGGCATGATTAAATTGACACTGGCTAGATACACAAATTGTGCAAAGTAATATATAAAAATAAAAAGAATAATGTTGCGCATTTATGACAAATGTCAAATTTGTTTGGGGCATTTTTCGGCGGGAATGTTATGTTGCGCAGTTTTTTTTCCGAAAATATATAATATTATTTTTGAATGATCAATAGTTGCTGGATATTGATATTTTTTTGAGTAATTAAGAAATATGTATTTTTGTGAGAAATGTAAACTGCGTAGTAAAATCTTTCTTTTCAAGCTGTCTCAAGAACTCCTTTAATGGGCGTCAATTGAAAAACCACAATTTGGTTTAGCTATATGTAAACTTAATACTTCGGACAAGGCTGTATGGGCTAAGTTTCTTTGCCTGCAATGCTTCAATTGCAGACAAAGAAACTTCGTCCTTACAAAACTCCTTAAAACAACAATCTATTTTTTGTAATTTAGCACATATCAATAGAATTGTATAATCAAAAATATCAAAATGTCTCAAAAAACTAGTCGACGCATCTTTCTCTAGCTAATTTTGGCTGAAAGATTTTTGCAAGTCTACCACTGCGAATTTTAAGATGTTTGATGGAAACTATGTTCTCCTCACAACATGAAAAATAACTTTTTACAAATTTGATTACGGAATCTCAAAAAAAGGATTATTATATCGTATCCCATCATTCTTCTTTTTTCTAAATATGGCTTCGCATGAATCGTATATCTAGCCTGTATCAAGAATTCATACATAAAACCCATAACCATGATTTACAAGAAAAAAATATTGCCTCCGTTCCAAATACGAATATATGTCATTCCCGTTTGTTGTTTCAATACAGATCCGTCATTGTTATGACAAATTTCAAAATTGGAATATAAACATGGCATCCAATTTATTTCAAACTTGACGAATGCTTTCATATTTGATGCTTTCGATTTGATTTATTTCTGTTTATATTTATGTATCTTTTTTGGCATCCAAAAGAACTTAATAGAGATGTAATGGATTGTTACCAAAGGAACGGAAAGGAAAGAATCGAAATGATCGGCTAAACATTGAATCATTCTTGATGAGAACAGACTGATACAGTGTAACGGAGCAAGAATACAATTTCCTGCGGCCGGGCGGCCTGTCGTAAGATGCGACAAAACAACCCACAGTCTGGTGGTAGCGCATTTGCCCGACTGGATAGCTACCATATCTGGTCTAATGTATGTCGCCATAACAACTTTGAGTTGAGAGTGAGTTAAGTGAGTAGAGTGACCAGGTTCCAGTCTCCCTTGAGAGAGCAGCAGAGCATTTGTAGTACCTTTGGAGTTGCAAATGTCCATAAGTGATGGTAATCGCTTTCCGTCTAGTGGGCCGTCTGCCTGTCTGCGGAACTTCTGCAATAAAAATGTGTATTTTAGAGACTATGGATATTTTACCATCTGTCAGTCGTATGGTTCTTGACTCGTACTGGTACTGTTTTTTTTTTGTAAAATCTACGTACATTGGAGCCTAGTGCCAGGAACGTCTATAGGAAACGGTACCGCTTTCCATCATCTGAAATGTCAGCCTGTTTACCCGCTTCGGTTATTAGAATTAAGGAATTCAATGGTCTTTTTTTATTGCCCGAGTTCAGCAGTGGTCTATGGACATGTAACACCAATGGTGCTCTCTAAAGTAATACTGGAACCTATCCACTAATACCAGAACACAATCCAAGGTTGTTATGGCTGCATAATCTGCACTAGACATCCAGATGGGTAAACACCCTATCACTTGGCTGTGGGTTGTTTTATTACCTCTTATGACAGGCCGCCCGGCCGCTGGAATTAATATCATTTTTCCACATACTTCAGTGTCTCACGACACTCACAAGCAAGAATTACGTGTCGCGGAGATGAATATGCTGCGATGGATGTGTAGTGACGCGGAAAGACCGATGTTAGGAACTCCCGCATCTGCGGCAGTCTTCATGTCTGTGACATACCAGACAAACTGCAACAGTGTCGCTTACGCTGGAGCGGCCACTTTTTACGAAGACCGGCTAATTATGTGGGGAACAAATGTCTGGCCATGCCGCCTCCGCCAGGTCCCAGTCGAAGGGAGAAATGTTGGCTTGACGTTGGGAAGATAACATGCGTACCTACCAATGGTCTCAAAGCGGAGGATGCTGAAGACCGCGCGAAGTGGAGTAGAAAAAGTAGGAAAGCGAACCCTGGGCGTCGGAGTGAACGCTCCGAACGCAACCAGGATTTAACGCTCGAGCAATGATAATGATGATGTCTTCAGTGTCTCACGACAAATCTATGAGAGTTCCATCTTAGTAAATTTGGAACGCCAATATGCTGTTTCAAATTGAATTATTCCAAAAATCGATAAGTATAGAAATAAAGATAAAATTTTAACACTACGATTTGGACTACGACCAATAAAAATAGGGATTCGCAATAAAATTTCACTTAAACACGAAATTTTAAATTTTCACGTTACGTGGCCCTTTTTTACGGACTAAAACGACCTAACTTTTCCCAAATATACAATCTGAATTCGACTTTAAGCTCTAAGTGTTAGAGTTGAATTCAGCTTGTCTCAATAATGACATAGGTTAGGTTATAATTGGACGACAAAAATTGGAAGTCAGTGTCGGCAAGTAATGGCCGATCGTGCCGAGAATGCTGTTTGACTTTCGATGGATACAGTTTATATACTGGGTAGTAGAAAATTTAACGTTTGGTAGTTTAAAGGGCGGGGGTTGGATCGCCCTTAATTTTCTTTGTGGTAACATTTACGTGCTCGAAATACTTATTCTCGTGTTTATACAAAACTGGCCGATTTTAAAGCGGAGCCAGGTAAGGCAATAGGGCTGCTACAGGCTGGCTAAATAGAGTAGACAGTAATAGTGGCGCCACATTCGCAAAGGAGACGGAGACTTTTGGGCCAAAAATGAGTTGAGATAATATGTCTTAAAAAGAGCGTTATATTTTTCTATTACAAAATGAAAAACATTAGTCCTAAATTCTGTCTAGGCGACGAATAATTTCAAAAATACTTTTTTAGCAAAATCAATTGATGAGAATGAATTTCTACAATTAATCGAATAAATTATGAGAAAATACGAATTAATCGTATGGTGTAAGACATCACACGATAAATTAGTTCAAAATAACTGAAACCAATCCAATTGTTTTAGTTTAACACAATAAAAAGAAATATTTTTTACAATCTAGGCCCAAGAATGTATGAAAGCGTAAAGCGTAGAAAGCGTCCGTCTCTCTTCTGTAAGCTTGATCTAATTACCGAAATACGGCTAGCGCTGTGGGTTTGAGTGAGAGAGGAGAATCCTGCCTACGGCTACCGTATGCGTAAGAGAAAGGGTAGCCAGACAGACTGGCTCCGTAACACGTTACGTAACGTAGTTCATGTTCTAGACGTTACGGCCAAGTTATAGGTATATTCGTAAAATGTTCAACCGAAATACCTACCTTGATGATGGGTAAATATTTCGTAACTTTCGACGTTTGAAGTCATAAATTTTCATACACAGTTTTCAGCTTTTACTTAGATAAGCATAACTTTGTTAAACATGCTATAAAGCTTTCAGCCCGGTTTTGGACGTTATTATGCAAACAAGAATTAATTCAAATACAGTCCCAGACTCCGTGTTGTATATGACATTTTATTGTTACAACTCTGGTCCCGAAAAAAACAAAATTCATCTGCATATCTGAAACACATTTATATATATACCCGTCGGCATTCGAACTAATACCATTTTAATTCTTTTATGGTCGTCTTCTTTTGTTTACTTTGTGTTCAAAATTTGTGATTAGAAAACAGCCTATTGTTGTATTGTAATATTTTATGGCAGTCATTAGCCAGATGTGTCGGATTAAGTCGAGTTAGACATTGCAGTTGCGCAGTATAAAACGATAACCCGATGGAGAGGGAAGGTTCGTCGAAGTCGATCGATAACCACGAGCGAAGCGAGACGTGTGTACTACAATCGGAAATCTAATAAGTGACAGACTTTGCGCGTCTTATTGAGTTACGAGCTTCTGCATTACGTTTGAACTTGTTGTGTGCGATTATATTTGTACCTGTGTTAACGTGTTTGTATAGTTCTATTAAACTATATAGTAATTCTAACGGCATTTTAATTCGAGTCTCGCAGCACGTAACAATATCATAATGATTTAAGATACCATTATTATCTTTAATATTTACTATCCAACATATTTTAAACTAGAAACAAACAAGTTATGGCTGAAACTCAGTATATATTATGTATATTTTCGATGCCGACGATGAACATAGGATGCTTTTTATCCCGAAAAAATGAATAATTTCCGGGATAAAAATATATTTGATAAGCTTGGTGATAGATTTATGTAAAGATTATCCCAGGAAGTAGGATTGGTTTTTATTCTGTGATCTGCCATTTTCGTCATTTTGGTTAATTTGGTCATTTTGGTCGATGTGGTCGATTTGGCAGACCTGGTCGACGTGGACGATATAGTCAATGTGGTCGATGTGGTCTATTTAGTCGATGTGGTCTATCTGGTCGATTTTGCTGATTTGGTCGATGTGGTTTTAATACCAAAAATTGTCATAGATACTTTTCATCCGGGAGATGTGATAGTTTGCGATATACATTAAAGTGAATCTTCTGGGGCAAATAGCAGTAACATAAAAATTCAGTACAATGTAACCTATTTTTAATTTTTGAAGTTGGTTAACAAAGCGTTTAAGAAAAAGCACGACAGCAGACTGTAGGCTTCAAATGCTCCTGGAGTTTATGCACGTATGAAAGTAGCCAGAAAGAAAAAAATGAAAAAACATTTAAAGAAACTTCTTATTTAAAAATATTCTAAAATACCCAGAACAAAAAATAAGTACTCCAAAGGTTTAAAAAGAACCAATATTATTATGCAAAAGTTCCTAAACAAACAAAAAACTTAACCGCATAAAAGGCTTTAAAAAAATGTACATTTTGGAATAATTTTCCATTTAAAATATTAACAAACTAGGCCTAAACACATATTGAAGTTACTCTTGAATAAATCAGCCAAGTGCGTGTCCTACAACATAAAGTGCAGTGTTCTGTAAATGCGACGGATTTACCTATATCTAACTCAAAAACTCCAAATGAATCTTGCTAAGGTCAATTTTTTTACAGCATATTAAAAACACCAAGAAAGACCAAGAAGCGACGAATGCTAATTTTTTTTGAAAACTATGCATAAAGTATATTAAATCAATTAAAAACAATACACACCGTACTATGTATTTGACACACACGCGTGCAAGTGTGTTTCTATGGCCAAATCCGAAACAATAAGATATAGCGAAATATGCTGAAAGGAATTTTGGGGCCGATTTTGATGAAAACTAGCACGGTATCATAATTTTTTTCAAAAATCTTTTTGTCTTTAATAATTGCCAAAATGAAGCAAGTTACACTTGTGTTTTAGGTATACAACAAACTACTCTAGGGCCGATCCCAGATACCCAGACCGTAGTAAATAACGTAGAAAATTCGTTTCCGAAATTTACCATGCCTCGAATCGAACCCGTCACCTCTGCATTGCTGTGAAGTAGACCAGTAATGGCTTGGCCCGGTCAACCACAGAGGCTGTCAATTACCCTGGTTAAGTATCGAATCGGGTGAATTTTTAAAAACGAATCATCAGGCAATCAGTATAGTATATATAAAGATTTCACCTTAAATTTCATCCATAAAAGTTCAGTAGTTTTTAAGACAAGTGATTATAACGTATAAAAAAACATGACGATTTCATAAAATTTTCGTTTTTCCCACATCAGTTACGGAACCCTAAAGATACGCTTTACTGAATAGACCTCTTTTTAATTTCCAGACCGGGCCGTAGCCAGCAAAAAGGTCGCCATATTGGAGTTTTTTGGAGGCAAAAAAATCGAATAAGGGACAATAGGAAGGTCGGTCCGCGTCATAATCATATTTTTCTCAACACAAAAGACTTCCGTTAATGTCGGCTATAATAAATGAAAGTCAGCCAGTATGCAGGCTGGTACACTAGGTAGACAGTAGCAGCGATACTTTAATATTAATATTGAATTTTAATATTTAAATCGTGTTTAGATGTGGAAAGTGATAGTAAATTGTTTGAATTGTGTATTGTATTTTCTGAAGTTCGGTGTTCTACACAAGGGATCTTACAATATTCGCCACTTTATCGGGACGAGAGTAACTTAATAATCCTCTCTGAACACTTCAAAATTATCGATATGTCATTATTAAGATATATTTCCTGCTAATAATCCTGTAGGGATTACCTAACATTTACAATGAAAGCCGTTGAGGTGCTTAAGAGCTAATTATACACAAACTTACAGACAAAGAATCCAAAATTCTAAAAGCGATTGTGGGGCACAGCAGCCCACGAGTAATTAGCTGGTTCAATATTGTGGACTATATGGAAGAGAGAATAGAAAAGCAGAAGCTCCACCAATCTTGAGATCCGCCCTCTCCTGGCTCAGTTCAGGCTGCACACAAGAACAGCATACAGCACTAAACTCCACTTTAGAACTAACACTTCATACAAGGTTATCAGTATACTTTTCAGTATAATAGTAGTCTTACTAAGGCCAATAATTGCGACAAGTTGATGGATTTTACAAAAAGGAGCACGGGGCGATTTTTTTCATCATCAAACGTTGATTCGGAATAATTGTCTAAAATTGCTGCCTGTACCCGGCTGCGTTAGGTATTGCCTCACACAGAAAGAGGGTAGATATCAAAATTGATAAAGCAATGTTTCACCTGCTTTATGCTAAGTAAGGACCGAATAGCAATCATTTATGATAAGTTATGGTAAAAATTACAGTTTTCAGTTAAAATATTATTAGCTATTTGCTCACAAATAACTAATATTTGTATAAATATACCTGTGTATATACTTATCCATCTCAATAACAATATCTTGTTTCTAAAAATATTGAAAGTATCGCTTCTCCTAACGTAGAACAGAAGCCGCTAACGGACATCAGTAAGCTTGTAAGAAGGCTTTTTGCAGTTTTTTTTTGCAGTCATCCCTAAAGTGGTGCTTTTAACCTTTTTAGGGGATTTTTAGGAGTCACCCTCATCGCTTTGTTGATTTAGTAGGTTAATGCTTGGTGAATTGCAAGCTGTGTATCTTATTCAATAATAATTGTATCTTAAACTCTGAGAGTAAAAGCTCTGGAGTTCATTCTTCTTATTGCTTGATTTTATTAAAAAGCCGTTGGTGACGTGTTATAGGATAATAGTAATTGTAAACGGCATCTGTTAGTTAATAGCTTATTCTATGCACACTTCACATTTAATGTTTCACACCAACTCATTCCTGGTCAGGGTTGGATTTCGTAAGTATTTGTAATATAATTTCATGCTTCATACTATATCCATATTTAACGATAGTAAGAATTTATACTATAATTTCAATACCATGCCTATATGACTAATATAAGTAGTAGTTAAATATGTGGTGTCATTGAACGCACCTATAAAATTTTACCACCGACATCCAGTACATTAAGGGGGAGCATAATATCGTCGCCGACACAATGTCACGCATCGAAGCTATCACCTTCGAAGAAGACTATGGAACGCTAGTGAAATCGCAGCAAACAGACCAGGAACTGGCTAACTTACGACAACATGGCTGCAGCCTACAATTAACCGATGTTGTCATGCCTGGTGCTAATATTTCTGTTACCTGCGACATATCCACTGGAAAACCATACCGGCGTTTCTTGCGGTTCCAAAAATACCATTCGGCGTTAACCCAACATTAAAAAAAAATTCATTGAGATGTACTCTCGTTGTCTAATCTGGAGTCGAAGAATACAGATTATAAATCGTCATCCATGAACTATTTGCGGGGAGTTCCCGTGAATTATACTTTTTCTTCTGAGATTCTGATTGTTCGAACAGTAAGTTGCTCTCTATGAAGTAGATAATAGTTCATAGGCGTCTAATAGTGCGTCTAATTATTACTGTTATTTACTATTATTTAATGTTAAAGTATTTTTAGTTAAAAATAATAACTATTTAATAATAATATTTTTTTACAAATCTTAGTTACTTAATTTTTAAATTTTTATGCTATCGTTTTCAGCTTACCCATATCCAATCCTGTTCCTGATCCTATCCTGTCCATTCATTGTCGCACCGCATCTCTCCCCCCGCGTTATCTAACCTCTCATCGAACGTGTCGTTCGAAGAAGTACCAATTAAACTATTTGATAAAGTGTTACACCTCGTTCACCTCTATATCGTAAAGTGATTTTTTTCCTTACAATTTTTCCTTCATTGCCCAGATTCGATATAGGTAAATATAAGAGATAATAATGAGTTTATGTGAGTGTAAGTGTAATTTTGTATGGATATATTAATAAATACATACACAAGATATCAATCCGTATCAATGTATCCACGAATTCATTTATTTATTAGTAACCAATGTGGATTCATCCGTGCAGGAACGGAGAAAGAATACAATTTCCTGCGGCACGGCGGCCTGTCGTAAGAGGCGACAAAACAACCCACAGCCAGGTGGTAGGGCATTTGCCCAACTGGATGGCTACCACCCCTGGTCTAGAGTATGTCGCCATAACAACCTTGTGTTGTGTTCCGGCATTAGTGACCAGGTTCCAGGCTCCCTAAAGAGAGCAGCAGCGCATTCGTAGCACCTTTGGTGTTGCAAATGTCCATAGGCGATGGTAACCGCTGTACATCAAGTGGGCCATCTGCCTGTCTGCTGATCTCCTGCAATAAAAATAAAAAAAATAAAAAAAAGAACTTGACTGTTCTAGTCATATGTATCATTTAGCACACAATATAAGATTGATCTCTGAATCATTCTTCTTTAATGACTTATATTAGAAAGTCCTTTGAATGACCTCTCTTTACCTCCCTTGCAGTCACTCCCCATCCACCGAATCAGGCAATAGTAGTTCACATGAATCGGTAAGTAATTCACAAATCACTTACCCAAATTCGGCTGTACGGCTTACCTACACGGTCGCACGTTTCGCCATCTTGTTTTTGTTCCTTTGTTAACAACTTTTTAGAACTAAACAAATTCCTCGTCGCGCTTCCTCACCCCCGCTATCCTTTGCGTTCAGAAATGTATTAACCTTTTCGCATTTAGCGATACCCTGTCTTTCCTTACAGTATTAATATGGAACATTCACTCGTTTGTGTTTGCTGGTTCGTTTTTGAATTACGTATTGTTTATTTTTTTCCTTACACGTTAATCTACTTCAAGTGGTAGCGTTGCACGACTGCATGACACTTGACAGCTATAGAATCGCAGCGCCATAGACTTTGTTCTTTCCATTGTGCGTCTTGTCCGCGGGAGTGTTGTGACGGATAGGACAGACAGACACAACATGTTGCTCCTTTCCAATCTTGTATGGCATTTTAGGGGCCCATGTAGTGGTAAGTCACCATTTGCCCATTTTTCCATGTTCCTCGAACATTGTGACGGGCAGACACCAGGAGGAACAATTTGTATAGTTGTATGTTTGTAACGATTAAACTCAAAAACTACGGGACCGATTGCAAAAATTCTTTCGCAATTAGAATACTACATTATCCCAGATTAATATAGCAATATTATTGCTAGAAAAAATTTGGGATCCCTACTAAAACTTGAATGGTTTAACCCAAACAGAACCGATCCGATGATGATCAGGTGGCGTCTGGTTCTAATGGGTTATGATGACCTTAATTATGGAACCATATTGTAGCCGCAGACGTCCGATCACCACGGCGGCCGCTCACAAATGAGCGGCAAACGCGTAGCGCGTTGCCCCTGCCGGGCCTCACGTGTTTACCTCCGCGCACACCTCGCCTCACCTCACCGCGACACTTGAGTGCGCGTATAGCAGCTAAGTGTGTGCTCTATTGTAAAATATTTATCGGTATTTTTACCAAATAAATATGCATTCCTGAACTGCAATTCAAACACTCAACATTGTTTCACTTCTACCTGAAGACCTCCAAAATATAAAATAATAAAATACTGGATGTTTAGATATTGACGATTTAAGCTGAGTAAAAAGATATATTTTGCTTATAAATATTTATTTTGTTTCACCCTCTTCTTTGAGGAGTTGGAAGACGAATGAGAAGTCCTTTTGGCCGTAGCCCCTCGACTGGACGATGCGGTACAGCTGGGTGGCCACAGCGCCCAGGGGGATGGGAGAGCGGATTCCCAGAGCCATCCCGCTCGCAAGTTCCAAGTCCTGTTAAATACATAAATAATTCAGCTTCATCTGTTTGTATCGCGTAACTCTAAAAAGGGTAGAATAAGTTGATTTTTTTGCATAACGTATGAAATTATTATTACATGTCCATATGAAATTACTTCTAAGCTGGCAGCGCGTTGATAACAATGTTGAAAATGTCTCTTTACTCCATTGAAATCTTACATGAGCTTTGCATTTTTTAGAGGACGCAATTTTATTTTTGGGACATGTGTGGGGGGTCAATGGAAGCTTAACCTCAAGTTTGTGGGGTCGCCACCCTTGTCCCCCGGCCGCCATCTTGGAAAACACATTTTATTCGCGATATCTCGGAAACTATCCGTCTTACAAGAAATTTGTAAAGTCATAATTTGTAGAAAATTGTTTAGCCTACAAATATGTCATATAACTTTTTGCCGTAAATTAAAAATTAAAGAAGTTATAAGCAAAAAAGTGAGAATTTTTTTATTCATTCCTAACTCTTTTCTTTACCATAGAACTTACCAAATTTAACTTATCGAATGTTAAGCAGGTAGAAAAGGTCCCCCGTTTTCCCCGCCACCTATGAGGTGATTACGATGTTGAGGATTACCTTATAAGCAAGATGTCCGAGGAGTAGGCCTACTGGGTATACCGCGTAAAAAAACGCGCCTACGGACTCTACCTTCTACCTTTTTTTTTATTGCAGGAGTTCAGCAGACAGGCAGACGGCCCACTTGATGGAAAGGGGTTACCATCACCTATGGAAATTAGCAACACTAAAGGTTCTACAAATGCGCTGCTGCTCTCTTAAGGGAGACTGGATCCTAGTCACTAATTCCGGGACAAAACTCAAGGTTGTTATGGCGACATACTTTAGACCAGAGATACCACAGACTGGATGGATACCACATCCATCCAGTCGGGCACATGCCCTACCACCTGGCATAATTGCTTGAAAGAGATCGCTATGAGCGATAAGGCTGCCTATTGTAATGCCTAGAAAATATTGTAAATATGGTCTGTCTTGGTAATTGTATATTTTGGTGTGCAATAAAGTGTTTGCTCTCTCTCTCAGTATCTCTGGATTTTGAAACCTTTATAAAAAGTGAACCACGCACCTTAACCATAAGTTCATTTTTGAAGCCTCCATCGTAGTTTCTGCTGGATGGTGCCGTGGGCACTAATCCTGGGACTGGGCAATATACCTCTGTAGACCAGGAACGCGCAGATGAATTGTTCAAAACGTCGAGGAGAACTTTGGGATCAAGACCCATTCTGTAATCATAATTGTTGTTATATAGTTTACAATTATTGAAATTAGAAGCATTATAAGAAATACTACTATAGTTTTATACTACCTAAACGGCTAAAAAGTGGGATTAGAAGTGGCGGCTCATGTTGCTTGCATGTATGTGAAAAATTGTGTTTAATTAAAAAGTTGTTATGTTATTTGCAAGTTGAAAATATTTGATTAAAATCATAGAGACAATTAAATCCGTGGAGACGCGATGCTATTGTGGCGAGTAATGGTGGAACAATTTGGCTGATTTAAAAAGTTTTAGAAAAAGGTAGAAGATTCTGGAAGGAATAGACAAGGACAAATAGATGTTAAAAAGGGATAGATGATAAAAGTTCTAGAATAGAAGGTTCGGGAAGGAAAAGACAGAGATAGATACATGTTTAGAAAGGGACCGATAGTAAATAAAAGAATAACGAAAAGACGATCGAAATTATGGGTTTCAGAAGATTCTTCTGGGTATATAAGCAGCATAAGGCGCGCCTACCGGGTAGTTGAGTTCAGTTCAAGATAGCGAAGCGATAAGTGCGAAACGAAAGAAGAAGACAGTGACCGCATTACTGGTCTGATCCCCGTCTCCTTTTAGAAAGCGGTAGCGCCTTAGGAGTTACAAATCTCCATAGGCGATGGTACGAACGCTTTGAAACTTACCCTATTATACATAGCTTGTGGATTGTCACACATAGTTGCCTGATATTCTTTAGTTTTTATAGTTCGCCAAATCACTGCCCATTTTCAATAAACTTGTGAAAGATTATTATAGCTCAAATAGCTCAAATTAAAGATGCAGTAGTCATTGTCATATTTTTCTTGTCTTATATTTATTTATGTAAGTGTATCAGTATAATATTTATATTTTTTTTATTAATGCATGTATTTATAAGATATGTATATTTATATGTTACTGATTCGATAGTGATAATAAAGCAACATACCCCTGAACTTATCAAATTTTTTGTCCATCCAAAATTTTTCGGGAAGAAATCGCTAATAGCGATAAGACCGCCTATTGTATTGTAAAATTTTGTTTCTGTTAACTCTATCTTTCAAAAAAAATAAAGCATATTCATTCATTCATAGATGAATTATTAATTCATATATAAAGGTATAGGATTTTTGGGATGCTTTGTACATACTTGATGCCCATATTCATACATTCAGCTGTAGCCATGCCCGTGATGCCCATCAGCATGTTATTGGTCAGCTTGGCCACCTGACCAGCGCCGACCTCTCCGCAATGGAACTGCTTGGCTCCCATCGCCTTGAGCAGTGGCAGCGACCTGTCGAAGTCTTCTTTGCGACCACCCGCCATGAACGCCAGGGTTGCGTTTTGGGCACCCATAACACCTGGAAAAAAATATTTTCCATTATATATTAAGCTTTTTTAGTCCTCCTTCCCGGGCGAACGACATTGCCCGAGTCATTTACTTTTTATTAGATTTATATATATATATATATATATATATATATATATATATATCTTATACTATTATCCCGTGCATGACAAGAACTATGAATGTCAAAGAAGCAAGTGAGGTGTGTAAGAATAAACCTGTATGGCGCTCTGTTGTTCGTGCCTAGCCCGCAAGGGACCTGGCGTGAAGTTATGTATGTATGTATGTATATATGTATCCCCGCAAATTGCTATTGCGCCTGGCCGCCATTATGATGACGTAACCGTAGCCGAACAATCAGTACTGTTAGCATCACTGGCCGGCGAGTACGCATACATATCGAGTTGCGGATGACGTCACGTGAATATTAATCTGGAAAGGTTCCAGCGAATTAGCAATTTGCAGGGATAATACTAGATAAAGCAGAAGAATTTGTTTGTTTGCTTGAACACGCTAATCTCAGGGACTACTGGTCTGATTTGAAAAATTCTTTCAATGTTATATAGCTCATTTATCGGGTAAGGCTATAGGCTATATACGATGACGCTAAGACCAAACTTTTTTACAACTCTTCCACGCGGACGAAGTCACGTGCAGCTAGTATATAAATAAAATAAATAAATTTGCTACTTTTTGCGTGTTTGTTCGGGATTAAGGTAAAAACTACGAGGCTGATTTTGATGCGGTTGTCGTTGAACCACAGCAACTTCTGAAACTTAAAATCTGCTCCACTTTTTAATCCAGAAATCCCACGGCAATTTTAAGTCAAGTGTAGAAGGAGTCGCGGGCATATTCTAGTTAGTAATAATATGGACATTGCTAGAACTTGGTCACAAATGCCTGAGCAAAACTCAAGTTTGTCATGGCGGCATACACTATACCAGGGTTGGTAACCCACCACATGCTTGCGGGGTGCTTTTGTCGCCTCTTACGACAGGCCGCCCGGCCGTAGGTTTTTTCTCTGCGTTCCTGCACGGACCTCAATTTTTAACCGACTTCCCAAAGGAGGAGGTTCTCAAGTTGGCCGGTATGTTTTTTATTTTATTTTTTAAGTATGTACACCGATTACTCTGAGATTTATGATCCGATTCACGTGATTCTTTTTAGTTCGATGCGGAATAGTTGCCATTTGATCCCCTAAAAATTTACAATACTTTGGCCCAGTACTTTTCATTTTATGATCATTTTTTTGTTCCCGTTGCTTGGGACCTATATTTTTTAAGGCGCGCCTTTCGTAGGCCAACTCATAGCTAGACACTAAAAAGTAACAAATAAAATACTTCAATAAATAAAATATGTGAAAAATAACATATTATAATTAAAAATGGCTTAAGAGATAAGTTATTTTATATTTTTTGAAATTTGTTTTTTTAAACAATTTTTTTTTCTTATACTTTGTCCTCTGATAAAATTTTATCTCGTCATTTTACATCCATCGAAGTTATAAAGAGATTACACAATCATTATAGCAACACGCAAAGAGTATTAACAATTTCAATGACAAACGAACTTGATGCTCTTGATTGCATACTCATATTTATCGTTTGATAAGATATTTTGGAAATATTGTTTAATCTGTTACCGTGTTCACTATATTTTATTTATGAATGCCATTCTTTAACATGCTTTTCTCAATTTTATTATTAGTTGTATTTAGGGAAAAAGAAGAACTGGTCAAGTAATTAGATTTTGAGATATCGCATTCTTAAATTTGGAACCTTGCTCTCTGGAAACTCATAAGTTTCACAATAAAAATATATATATAAGTTGAATCACTTAAAAATCAAAAAAATTTCAAGCACAACATTCCAAAACTATCTTAAGTCAGATTTAACAGGGAACTGTGACATTTTATATCACTGCAAACCTGTTGGTTGCGCCGAGGAGCACCTCCTTATAAATTCTTCCTCCCCATGCTCACCATCAAAACCATTTTAATTTAATTTAAAAAAAAACCATTTTAATTTAATTTAAATAACTATAATTCTCTTAAGCAAATCCTAGTGGAGTGCGTGAACCCGATTGCATTGTGGCGGTGGACTGGTGGTGAGGTAAGTTACTCTTGTCTTGTTTCTTCTTCCACGTCTCTTTGCCTTCTACAGGCCATCGCATCGCGCCCGTATCTATTTTGTACCCTAGACTTTTAGGTATGCTATGCTTCGTTGTCCCTGAGTTTTCCGGGACTTTCATCCCTCCTCATTATATGCCCATACCTTAATCTTCTTCCTCTCAATTTTTCAGTCACGGGTGCAACGTTCACTTCCTTTAGAGTTATCACGTTATAATATATCTACCACCTGTACAATGGGGAGTGTTGTGAGAAACTGTTTGATCTGGTGCCAACGCCTCACATTTACAACCGCACCGCTCGCCATCGACGGTATGTTCACCCCCATTTCCTGGAGCTCAAACGCTCAACTACGCAACGGTTCTCTAGAACGTTTATACCGCGTACAACAATATGGAGAGAACTTCCCGCCGAGGTTTTCCCTCTGCGCTACGACATAGGGTCGTTTAAGAAGGGCGTTATAAAATTTCTTAAAGGCCGGCGACGCGTTGGCAACGCCCCTGGTATTGCAAACGTCCATAGGCGACAGTAACCACCTTCCATCAAGTGGGCCGTGCGCCTGTAGCATGCTACAAGCATAAAAAATTTAACAATATGCATATTAGGTAATAAAATTGACAAACTCGTGTACATGGTTTCAGGCAAAGATTTGAACACGCGTCCTTCGAGTATGTGACGCGAGCAAGCTGACCAGTTACCAAGGCTTTATAAACTACTCAGCGACGGCCAAACGGCTTTTAACTATATTACGCAAGTATGATTATGAAATTAATGTCTTAACTTCCATTTGTAAGCAATATATCCAAGTCTCAGGCATAACAGACCTTATCAATTATACTAATCAATATGAGCAACGCTAAATATTTTGGTTACATCACGATATTGCTATCAGTTTGATACGACCCTCGAGTTGGTTTCTTGACCTTGGTTTCATTAATATATTAAACGAATTTATTTTAGTGAGGTGTATGGAAAACTGGTACCAGTTATTATAATATTGTGATATCAAAATAAATATCAGTAACAAATGCAGGTAATTCTATAATTTGAAATTAAACTATTACTCCTAGATCTCAAGGGAATAGATGAGCTTTTAGTCTCTTGGTTTACAAGTTTCAAATTTTGATCAAAAAGTTATATCTATTTATATTACACCAAATCTGTAGACGGATAAAATTTAAAATATGAGTGTAATGAGTTTAAAAATGAGAAAAAAGTCTTATGAACGCAAGACATTTGAGGCCATCTAGAAGTTATGTCACACCAATTTCATGATTATTTGATCCCATCTACGTCATGGTCACAGCTGATCACATTCGAGAGACTCCTCCCTATCTGACATTACATATTTTGCATTTTTACATCATGTAGTTATTACATTAATACAGCAGTCCCATAATTAGCTTTTGAAATGTGACGTTAAAACATTTAGGACTCCACCCACCCCTTGTCACACAATGTCACACTTCGTCGAGCCCCGCTCCCCTTAACGTTTAATTAATTTATGGATGGCCGTCACACAATGTCACACTTCGTCGAGCCCCTCTACCCTTAACGTTTGATTAATTTATCAATGGCCCGTTTCTAAAACGGAACTTTAGAAACCACTTTTCCGTAGCCGTGATCACGGCCGAAACGTCAGAATAGTAAAAATCAAATCAATTACCGAGCTTAAAACTTTTATAATATGTACTAGTCGCGAAAACTTAAGAAAATATTATGAAACTATAGAATTTTTATCTGTCTATACAATATACTGCCGGAAATGAGAATTAAAACATTAAAGTGACATTATAATGTGTAAAATATATGAGTAGGCTTTGCTTTATGAAATTATCTTTCATATACCAATATGAAATCTATAAGAAAAAGAGTATACAAATGACGAGTCTGTATGTGACGAGTTGATCTGCTGTCTGATCTTTAACTGTTCTTCAAACAATGAAACACACCACCACTACTACTTTTGTATGTCTATTATCTGCTACAGACAGCATCATGTGGAAACTACTTTACGCATTTATATGATAATCGAAACTAAGTTAGCTTATAGCCTGGTTCAACATTGAATATCCATTTATAAATGATGTCCTTTCTGTTATTATGATATATGTGTAATTGCCTACCTCCAGAAACTGGTGCATCTGTGAATCCTACGCCCTTATTTATAGCAACAGGAAAGATTTGTTTGGGCACATTTGGATCTACTGTACTGGAATCGATGAGTAAGGCTCCTTTGCGCACCTGAAAAGTATTAATTTCTTCTATTTACAAACTTATATAGAAAACATCATAAATATTTAAGTATACACTTATAGAATCAAGTCAATGACAAAATTCTTTAGTGTGCTCAATATCCTCTTATTTTCTGCGCTCTTGTTAAAACTCTTGTTTGGTAAAGTAACAACTGGTTCACATAATATGTCTAGTTGATTTAAAACTTGGAAGTAACAACTAAGAAGAATTTAAACCTCAAGTTGTTAACAAATAACTATTCGTACCTATTCATCTTCAAGAAGTATTATGAGATAGTCGTTTTCAAGCCAATAGATTTAACAACCATTAACTCAACTTACACTATTAACAACACCATCTTTGCCTAGATATGCATCTAGTACGACTTTGTTGCTGGGTAGGATGGAAACTACGGCATCTACCCCATCGACAGCTTCTGCAATGGAATTCGCTCCTTTAACTCCATCTTTGGCTGCTGCTGTCAAGGCCTCCTTTGATGGATCGTAACCTCTCACGTTGAATCCCTGAAAAAAAACTTTTCTTAGTCGATTTATCTTTAAGATGGGACATAGGACTGACAGATATTATGAAAAGTAAAATGATTCATGCTCTCTCTTTTGCTTTCACCTTTTCCCAATTATTCAGGGTCGAGATTATAATTATATGTCTTCCTTCGATACTCCTCTATTCTGAATCGTTCTTCTGTCATGCTATTGTCATCCTTCACACAATCCATCCATCTCTTTTTGGGTCTACCTATTCATTTTTACCTGTCAATCTCTAAAAATGATGCAAAACAAAGCCTTGTTATGTTCAGTAGATATTGTGTTGTCTTGTTAAGGCATGTGGAATGTGAGTAAAGCAGTGGAAGCTAATTAACGTAAGACTCATGTTTGTATTAAAAAAACAACAGGGCAGGGGTAGGAGTAGGCTCTAACGTGCGTCAGCCGTTGTTATTGCGCGCTCAGTCCCCATACTCAATTTTTATTTTATGGTTCAATTTTTCGAATGCATCTATCTAATATAATCTCAATGTATTTACCCATTTTAAAAATTAATTACCAATTCGGTTGTAGTTTTCATAAATGTATGTGAACTAACTATTAGTTTAATTCTAAACGGGCAAAAAGTGACTTTTTTATTTATAAGTAGCACATATAGTTGATTTACTTGCGTGTATTAAGCCTCATTGGTATAATGCCCACTTCCACGGCAGGGAGCAGGTAAGTGATGAGGAAAATGGGCAGTGCGAGTATGTAAACACAGTATAATAACATCTCGAACATGGCATACCTACGCTGCCTAATTCCCTCGCCATTTCACTGCCTACTTCCGTAGAAGTGGTACAATAAAAAATCCTAAAATATTTTTCTACATTACAAGATTCAACCAAAAGTATACTCAAAATTACATCAGTTAACCCAGAACACTGTCCTCGAATACATTTTGAAAACGCCAAAAATCCCTCTTCCTAACCGAGATTTTAATGTGAGTTATTTGCGAATAACGTTTCGTCCACACGCAGGTACAGATATCTTGTAAATAAAACTCCAAGGCATAATAAACAGTGGATATTTTATGACGGACCAAAAGCTCATGCTTCAAACGGCAAACTGGCGAGGCAAGTGGACAGTGCGAGTATGTAAACGCAACTTATTGATAATTCTTTTCAGTCTGTCTACTTTGGAATATGCTACTATCAGAGAGGCGAAATCCTTACCAATATTTAAAAATTTACTCACAATACACCATTTGTCCACAAACATCTATGTCTGAATAACACAATATAATCATGCTAACACGTTTATTATAATAACTTATGTATATTATTTTGGAAAATGTTATTGTATATGTGTAATTTAATATATATAGATATATGACCACATATATATGTATGTAATTGTTTGTTTAATTCTTAAATTAGTTTGAATATTTATGTGTTTATTGCTCTTTTCCTGCACCACCTACATCGCCTGATTCAAATTTCTTTATAATATAAAAGGCCGCCTATTGTATTCAGTATAAAATATTGTAAATATTGGTCTGTTTTGTAGTTGCATATTTTAGTGTGCAATAAAGTGTATATCTCTCTCTCTCTCTCTAATTTGAACATTTGATAAGGAAAATATTGCGATAAGATTTTATCTAAAATAATAACGCTATATGGGGTTCGAGTTTATACAATGCATTTAAAAATAATAAAATATCAAGGAGCTAACTAGGACTAAATAAGTATCAAAACGACTCATCGACTCTTCAGGTGATCAGAGGGCTGGTGCCTACCTCGGCCAACGGATCAGTATGGCGATCCAGCGAGGAAACGTAGCCAGCCTTCTGGGCACCTTACCCATAGAAGACGGTGATCTGGGCTCAGTATTCTACTTATAGTCTTGAGGGACTATGGGTAGAATACAATACAAATAAGTTAAGTTTTCTTACATTGTATTCAATAGTATGTAATTTAATGTTTAAAATTGTTAAATAAAATTATTATTAATATAAAACTAGGACTAATAGATTCCGAAAATGTAACAATAAGAATTTTTGTCTGACGTGAAAACTGCTGAACGGGTTTTAATGAACGACACGGAGCTAGCCTACAAACTGGGTCAGTACATAAAATACTTTTTATCCCGATAAATGATGTTGTTCCCGTGGGATAAACAAATATAGGCACTAACAAACGCCAACGAAGTTTCGCTGACACACTATAATCTATCTATAATTTCATAAAATTCTAAACATGCAGCATTTTTATATTAAAACTATTAAAAAAAACTACTGAAATAGACTATACTATAAGCGATGGAGAGAACATAATGCAATATTATTTAGATTTCTTGTCTATTTGTTCGGAATTCTTCTAAAAACTACTGGGTCTATTTCGAGCCAAATTTGTTGATCGACAGTTAACTCTTAGACTTAAAGTCTGCGCTACTTTTAATTACGGGAATCCCGCGGGAATATTCCCGGGAGCTTTTTTAAATTGTTCCTGAGCATAAAAATTAGCTTATTCTTACATAGTTTCCACTGAGACGATAGCTTACATTCTTTAATTGCTGCGATACTTTGTGTCCCGGGAATTCAAGTGAAGCGCGGACGAAGTCGCGGGCATATCCTATTAGTATGATATAAGACCGACTGAGACGTGGTAGTGTAATGACTAGCGCACGTGTTCCAAACTCAAAAGGCGCGGGTTTAAATCCTGACCGGAACGTGTACACCGCTTAGGCAGTTTTCTGACCTAATGTGCATATTTTTACAATTACCACCTGCTAGCAACGGTGAAGGAGAACATCGCGATGAAAACTGCACATCGAGATAACCCATGTTTTAAAACCTGCTAATCCGCCTTGGACAATCATGGTGGGTATACTGTCCGTTCCCCAATAGTGGGAAGCCCCGGCACACTGGTGTACCGTAGTCATTAATTGGTGTGCCTCGAAAAACAAAGGTTATGCTGCAATTTAAACTTTAGGTTTGTTGATTAATGATAAATATTGTTTCGATGATAAATAAATAAATTTTGATTAACGTTACTTTAAAAAAAAATTGTGATCTGCCTTCAAAAAATTTCGATTGCCTAGATGTGCCGTGAACACAAAAAGTTTGCAGAACACTGCGATAGTAGACCGTTTGTACACTCCGTAATCACTTGACCTAACACTGTTTCGCTTAAAGCGTCCATCTGCATAACTTACCATAATCTTTGAATGAACAAAACGGATTTTAATTTTAAATTAGCTTAAAGTAGCATTACGGCGGCTTGGTGCACTTTGCCATAGAATTAATTAATTTTTATTCCAATTACTTTCCACCAAGGTAGGGCATTTGCCCGATTGGATGGCTACCATCTCTGATCTACAGCATGTCACAATAACAGCCTTCAAATGTGTTCCGGAATTAGTGACCAAGTTCCAGTCTTCCTTAAAAGAGCAGCGGCGCATTTGTAGCACCTTTGGTCTTGCAAATGTTCTAAGGCGATGGTAACCGCTTTTCATCAAGTGGACCGTCTGCCTGTCTGCTGAACTCCTGCAATAAAAAATACTTTCAGCAGCCCCGGATCTCGACTTTTTTTGATATAATTCTGATTTAGACGAGATTTCATTCATAAACACTGTTAAAACTTTTCTTTTTTCAACTTTAATTTTGAATTTAGAACGAGTTTACTACGTCAAAACTTCTTTTGATTTCGCGATAACTGCTTTCCATGAGATCTTCAGTTTTTGTCCTGTACTTATGCAATATAAAATTACATTGTCGATAGAGACTCTACTTGGTAACCATCCCACGGCCTCACGAAGGCCTCCAAAACTCCAGGCAATTTTTATAGCCCGTTTCTTATCAAGGCAACGATTAAGATAATTAATTATTTTTTACATATAAAATATAAGTGTTTCAATTTTACATGCCGTAGGTATTTAACAACTGCGCCAAATATAATGCAGTTCATTATGAAATGTCAAACCCAATGAGAGTGAAAGAGTAGGAATAATAATAACTATGAGTGTAAAAGAGATGCCATATAGGTGCTACTCGGTCAGTACAGTTTTATTATTTAGGTCAATGGCGTATGTTTATTATTAGAGTCAAATAGCAGATTATTGATCGAATGATTGTATTGATGTCATTATCAATATTATTTATCGGACTTTTGGTATTTATGTTTAGACGCTAGTCCACTTACCGCACTAGCAAGTAAGATGTCCAAGGTTCGATAAATAAAATAATCGGACTTTTGCATATTTTTTTAATAATAATAAAATAGTTAATTAGGTACCAGAACACTGTTACTACTATAACATGCTATAAAGTTCTATTACAACAGAATAGGTTAAATCTAATTAATAAAAGAAAACTAAATACTAATTAATAAAATTAGTGAATACTAACACTTAAACTAGGCAAAGCCTATAGTATAGTTAATTCTTTCCTATAATGCATAACTTGAATGTTTCACTTGTATTCAAATGTGCGTAGAAGTTTTACAAAATTTGTGAGGTACTAATACTGCCATCAAACTTGTATAGACAGATGTTAAATCGAGTATATAAAGTAGGAACTTGGGTAAATGTTTAATGCGAATACGTAAAACAATGAAACTTGTGTCAATTTTAATTTAACGAGTGTTGGAGTGTATGTGCGTATGCGTGTATGTAACTAGTTGTATGTGGATAACTCCCAGACACTCCTCACCACCAAAAACATTGAAAGATTTCATATATATATATATATATATATATATATATGTGTCGGAGGGAATATATAAATCGGATAATTGTTGATTGGATTTATAACGCACAATATTATTTGTTTACATTTTAATTTCTTCTAAAATTGTTAATTTAATTTGGTTTGATGTCTTAAATGTTTCTATACCAAAAAGATCGTTCTAACCTAATAAAAGTTATGAATATTGTAATTAATTAACGACCAATCAGAGCAGAGCATATGGCGGAGCGTGGTCAAGGACGCCCTCTATACTTCAGTAGTATCTACTTCAGTAGACGGAGGACTTTTTGTGACACATTTGGTTGATGGCAACAGGTCGAGTTGGACTATAGAGTATTTTAAAGAAAGTATTGAAGTTGGAAGTATGAGCGGTGCCCTGAACCCGCTGCTCGGTCTAAACTATGTTAAAATGTCTTTTAAATCTAAATTAAAAGTGTATAAACCGTTGGCCTTGTGTTTATGTTTATGCTTGCATTTTATCCTGATGACGCCCAGTAAACCTGCAATAACTAGAGATGTCGTGAGAACGAGGCCGTTCTGCGACATATATATATATATATATATATATATATATATATATATATATATATATATATATATATATATATATATATATATATATATATATATATATATTAAGGTTTAAAAGGTGAGTAATTATGAAAAAGTAAGTACTTGGAATATAGTAAGAACAACAGTTTCGCTTTCTCTTAGAAACTATTCCTACCTGTCAAATATTTGATATTCGTCCTGTCGTTTAGAAATCAATTAAATTTAAAAGTCAAGTTTTTGTTTCATTATTTTGGTAGTTTGAAAGTATTTTTGATACTCTAATGCTTTCATCTTTTACGGAATCCATACATAATAATTCATAGACTATTTATGATTTTTGAAAGCGAATATTTCCCCAATTGACTTTGGTAATAAAGTCAGAGATCTGAAAATGACTATCACAAAGACAAAAGCGCAAACATGAACATTATAAGCGTTTTTACGAAAATAACTACGGAACACTAAAAAACATGAAATTTAAATTTCATCTATACATAAAGCGTACAGTGTTGTTTAGTATGTCTTTAACGAGCCAAACATATTCATTGACACGCGTCCCGTTCAGAAGCCTGTTTTAATTAATGAGCCTACACGTACAATACATACATATGTATGTATATATATATTATACATACCTACTACTTATATTAGTTAATAAGGAAGCATAATCATTATAATATATAGGTATTATAAGTAAGGTGACCAACTGTACTAATTTACTGAGTTTTGTACTCTTTTTTCGCAAACCTCTGAAAGTACTCATTTGTATATTAATTAAATATTTAAAATTATAATAGAAATAATAGGAATTTCATTATGTTGTCCAGGCACTAATGCTGCTGGTAAAAGGGTATTTTCACTAGGGAATGATTATTGGAGCAGTGAGAAGTCGAAGAAGTAGAAACCTTTTCTGCCGTCTTAACAGTTAAATTTCATATGCAAAATGAAAGTTGTTCGGATGTGGCTACATTATTAGACGAACATCCTCATTTAGCAAAAAAAGTCCACTCCGAAGAAAAGTCTGTTTTTAAAAGAAGATAAAGTTTTAATAGTTTTTTCTTCTTTTTTTCACTTATGAAATACTTGCAAAGTGTACTCTCTTTGAACAAAAATAGTTGGTCACCTTATATGGAACAAGGAAGCAGCCTAATGTTCTTATATTTAAACCTTGTAAATCTCATTAGAGCGTTCCACCGAGCTTCTCTTCTTTTTATCAAAAGGGGAACCTTTATGTTATCGTCACTTCTTGCTAGCCGTCTATCCGGTTCCGTGTACTATTTTCGTTTTTTTGGTAAAAAGCGTTAAAGTTTTGGTTTAAGCTTATTAGGAAATGTTCTTTGTTTGTTAATCTTATCTTATATATATAAAAATCTTGTGTCACGATGATGTTGCCAATAAACTCCAAAACTACTGAACCGATTTCAATGCAGTATGCAGTTTGATCCAACTTAAAAGATAGGATACTTTTCATACCGTTGGAACCGGTAGGTGGCGCTGAGATCGGGTTCTAGAATCCTCCTAATCACCGAGAGTGATTTTGTTTTTGTGTTTGAGCGGGTTCCCGGATGGCTTAGATTCGCAATTAGACTCGGTAGGTGGCGTTGACATCGGGTTCTAAAATCCTCCTGTACACCTGGACCGATTATGGTGATTTTGTATTTGTGTCATGAAACAAAGTCTTTTAGGAATTCAAAAAATATGGCGGTACGAAGTTCGCCGGGTCAGCTAGTAAAGTATAACTGACAAATTATTAAGTTGTTGAATGGTCTTTGAATTTATCTGAATGTATAAGGATTTATATTCAAGTAACATAACTGAAGTTTATTTGTTGATAATGACAAGTAGAGTAATTTAAAAAAAAAGAGTCGTACTTATTTATTTATGATTAAAGAAGTAACCAAATTCTTTAAACAATTAAAACTACATTGTACTAAATTGAAATACATTAGCGACGCAAGGATTCTTAGCTACAAGCAAGCAAATAAGTAGCAAATAAATTCACTTTGCAAATAAAATGATATGATAAATAAGTTTCACATGTTACATATATAAAGCGGATTTATTCCTCATCTACTATTATAAAATTCTAAGCATGCCGTGCATGTATGTACATTGAAGCTATTCAAAAAAAGCAACTAAAATAGACTATATAATCGATGCATTTTTTTAGATTTCTTGACTGTTTGTATGTTCAGAAACCACGTAAAAACTACTGGGACGATATCGATGCGGTTTTCGCTGATCGAAAGCAAATTCGTAGACTTAAAACTTGTGCCATTTTTTATCCCGGGAATACCCCAATATTTTTTCTGGATATCATTCAAAATGGCCAAATTAAAAGAAATAGAATTCTAAAGTGATTTTTTTACTGATCGATGCCAAATTTTATATAATAAAAAGTCTGTTTTATATACCGGGAATCCCGCGATAATTTTTATGGGAATTACTTTAAATGACCAAATTAAAAAAAAAAGAATTATAAAGTGATTTATTACTGATCGATAGCAAATATTATATAATAAAAAGTCTGATATCTTTTTATCCCGGGAATCCCACGGGAATTTTCCCAGGAGCGGTTTGTTCGGGTGAATAAAAATTAGTTTATTCCGACACGGTTTTCACTAAAAGGATAGCTTACAATCTTTTTAAATGCCGTGGTACTTTGTGTCTAGGAAATGCCGCGGACTTTCAAATCAAACGCTGACGAAGTTGCGGTCATATCCCAGTTTTAAAATATTAATGTTTCTTTCACTCGTCGCAGAAGTTAGTAGCAAAAGAGGGACAATCCTTTATTTCGCTAACACACTGTCAAATTGCACGGGAATTGAAGAGAATTTATTCTTTACTAGCTTGTGCCCGCGACGTAGTCTGCGTGCTGTAGTTTTTTAACTATCCCACTCTTTAATTTTTCGGGATCAAAAGTATCCTATATGTTGACCAGGACTAAGCTACCACCATACAAAATTTCATTTAAGTCGGTCCAGTCATATCCGAGATTAGCCGGTACAAACAAAGTAACAAAAAAATTTAAAAAAATCTAAATTACTTCTATTTCACTTGTTACATCCCCCTGACTCCGGTATGTTTTTAACATTTTTTTTTCATTGTACAGATATTCGACCTCTACAGTTTAATTATATATATAGATAGATAGATGACAAGTTCTTATGTTTTGTAATCTCCAAACTCATTATTTTTGAGTTATTTCATTGTTTTATTAAAATTGTTATGAACAATATTTACTAAGATTTTTTTCAGATGTAAAGTATTTTTTATAAAATATTTTTTATGGTACTTAGCTAAATGATAAAAACAGTCCATATTTCAAGCGAGGCAGCGTGAAGAGCTAGTGCTATGGTGCTACCTAATTAAATAAAGCCGGAATTTGAAATAAAACCCAATATTTACTGTTCTTAACAGATACCAACTGCATGCTGTGTGTCGGTATTACAATGAATACAATACAAATAGTAATTCTTTGCGTGTGTTAAACCACTAACCATTAGCTACGAAACACTCACCTTCTTCACGAGGTTGGCAGCCATGAAACCACCCATATTCCCAAGTCCAAGGAACGCCACATTCTTGTCAACATTGGAGCTATACGACCTCCTTGCTATAGAGAATAAACACTGGGTTGTGAGAACTGATCGCGACGCCATCTTGAATTCTAAATACGTCTGACCGCGGCGTGTGCGCAGGGCAACTGGCGTGTGGCGGAGTTGTGAATTGTGACATTTGTGACGTTTCGATTGTCTTATCAGTGGTGTTGTATATACGAGGATAGCGGTGTATTTAGTGTTTAAGCCAGTAGGTTAGTAATTTAGCAAGTACAATATTAATACATAATACAATGTCCGAGGACTGATTTGCAGCTTTTGGGGTCGAGGTCCTGGAACCAACAGGCCTGGAGGCGCACAAGCTGTATCGAGAGATAACCATATGCCTCAGATAAAACGATAAGATTCATAAAACGTTTCACGTAATCAAAAGGCTGACATGTAAATGTATAAGCTAATTCGAATATTTGTTTCTTCTACCTTGCCGTCCCAGGAAATGAGTTATCCATGATATTTTATTTTTAATCTTGCAAATTCGGAGACGAAAATAATACGGATAATACGTAAGAAAAGCTCTATCAACTTATCTTAAGGTACAGTCATTAAAATAGTGCACCAACTCGACAAGTTTAAATGATCAATGACAAACTGTTCAATTTACTTACCCAGTATAAGTCGATTTTACGCAATTTATTTTTAAAAAATACGTACATATATTTAAAATGGATTATTAATTTTTCTTCATAAGGATTTAGTTACTAACGACTTGTCGCATATGTAGTAAGCCTAATATAGGACAAGCCAAATGTCATGTCATATATAGTATTATAATATGTGCGAATGTTATCACATTTAAAGATAAAAGAATCGGTGTTTGATTTTATTTATTACTTTAATATTACATTAAACATAATAATTAAGCAAACAGCTTTTGTTAAATAATTTTTTTATAGCGTCTGATTACTAAACTCAGCAGAACATAATATACATATACTATATTACCACGCCTGTATTCCATAGGGGTACCCAGAGACAATGTATCTCCACTTACTACGAGCTTGACTTGTATCTTTTGCTTCATCTACTTCCATTAATATCTTGATATATACACGTTGTCATAACCCCTTTTTACGTGACAATTCTTCAACATATACGATTTGATCGTGGTAAATACGTCACGGACTACCAGCACTGACTCTACCACTACTGTCAAGCTCTTGTTTTATCAATCTCTATTTGAAAATATCTTTAAATATAAAAATCAGTTCCTCTTCATTGATTAGTCTGGCTGAAGTTTATAAACGGCGTGACCAATAAATGAAATTTGATGTGTTTAAGTGTTCTAGATTTATTTATTTTTATTCTCCTCTCTCTCTGGACGAACTTGATTGTCCGAGCTTATTGTTTTTTTATGTTGATTTTACTTTTTATATTTCTTTTCTTTTTTTCAAAGATATTGAGTCCTTACAACTATACAACAACTTTTTGAGCTTGTTCTACATATATGCTTATTCCATTTTACACAGATTATTTAAAGATCTACTTTCATTTTTATACATTCAGGGCATGATAATGTCTACCGGGCTCACTATTTGTTAAATAAACGTTGGGCCCCACCAATTTAAATTGAAATGATTATAAGACTCTTACTAAAAAATTAAATTATTTGATAACAGGTATCTGATGTATGTAGATAACTAGATATCATTTAAATAACAACTTATTTATTCTACTTTGGTAGTTAAGGTCACGTCGTACTATGTTTCGCTGGAATGAGGAAGTATTCTATGTTAAATTTAGTTTGTTTTTGTTTACTAGTATTATAAACTTAACACTACATTATGTAAAACACATAATAAAACATTTTAACAGGTTTCCTTAAGTTGCAAATGGTTGTTGTAATAAACCTCTTCATTTCAACAAGAACATTTTTGTAGGGCGTCTTGTATATTTAAATTATATTAGAATATAGTGTCTCTTTGTGTCTATTGGTACCGCCATGTAAACATCCTTTCGACATTTTCATACTTTTCTTCGACATATTAAAATTTAAATTTTTTATTTAAAAGACGGCGCCGTCATATTTGAACTGAGAATTCTCAGTTCAAATATGACGGCGCCGTCTTTTTTCGAAAGCACGTCAATCATTCATTGTCATGTCATCATATTAAAATATTATTGCTCCGCTATTGTAAATGTATATCATATAATAAAATAAATTTAATCGCCCCTCAAATACAAATGTATTAGAAAGTAATATTCCTCGATAATATAACACAAATATAATACGCACTGCAAGTGTAAATATATAACAAAATATAAAATATACTACAACCCGCACCACATACCTTACATTAATAAACATATACCAAGTACAATAATGACCCGTGAAGTACATTGTGGAGAAGAGGAGCAGCTTTATTTCATGCCCATTAATCAGGTGAGTGCGTGTTTATTCTCCGATTCCCATTCAAAATTGTCCCAATCTCCTTTGTTCTTACTTTAAAGCAGTCCGCTTATAATCAAATCCAGCGCCGCCAAAACATTTATTGGTATTAGGTTTCCAAAAAAGAACTGTAATCCGTTACACGTATATGAATGTAAGAATAAAACTCTGCTAGTATTCATAATGTAGGTATATTATTTCCCGGTCCATCACCAACAGGTTAAGGGCCCAGGACGGATCACGCGCAGACAATAAATACGCATAAAGAAAGCGAAAATATAATATTTGAAGTTTCGCGTCGAAATTACTACGTACGAAACAATGACTAGCAGTAATGGGGTCTCGTCAATTGCTGTGGAAAAACTGAGTGGTATCAATGACTACCACAACTGTAAGTTTGCGATCCGCATGATACTGTTACGACCAACAAAGACCAATTCACACCTGCAGCTTATTACCTTTTCGGCATTTGATCTTCTTTTGTTTATTTTGTGTTTAAAATTTGTGATTAGGAAATAGCCCATTGTTATTGTACTCTTTTATGGCAGCTTGCGGCCGAGTGTGCGGCGAGCCAGGTGTGGCGAATTAAGCTGACTTAGATACGGCAAACGGACTACCAGCACTAATTCTACCACTGCTGTCAAGCATCGGCTGCAGATGTGCAGTATAAAACAATGACCTGACGGAGGAGGGAGGCAGTATAGCGATAGCCATAAGCGAAGCAAGACGTTAGTGATGGACTGCGCGTGTTATTGAATCGTGCATTACGTTTGCACTGGTTGTGTTCAGTTATATTTGTACTTGTGTTATCCGTGTTTGTATAATTCTAATAAATTCTATAGTAATTCTAACGGCATTTTAATTCGAGTCATTACAGTATATACTTAAGTAATTATCATCGGTAGCTCGAGAATGCTGTGTAAAGTTGACTGGACCTGCATAAAAAAAATCTTTTTGTGGATAGTTAACAGTGATAATGTCAAAAACCTTGTAGTTATATGTGATAGTGAGCTGTCATGGCAACCTCATACATCGGAGTAGCCACGCTGCGTCCTCCAAGAGAGTCATCGACAAAACATCTTTAGTTGCAGGGGCAGTCGAAATTCCAATCCAAACCAATCCTCCATGTCCAACGAGACAAGGAGAGCTACTTCTTTACGGAGAAGGATGTCTTTGATGTGAAGCATGAGATCCTAAAGGGCATCGTTTAGGATATCATGATTCAGATTAACTCTGTGCTACGTTGAGGGACAAGCCGTACTGCCTCTCATTGATCTTCAGTAAGAGGTACCATTTTATTCTGCCAACCATCATTTTCTTTAATATTGTTACGAGCTATAGGACTCGACTTAAAGTAAATGCCGTAAGAATTACTATAGGGTTTATTAGAACTGTACAAACACGTATAATACAAGCACAAAATAAAACTGGATGCAACCAGTTCACACTGCACCCACTGTCCGTCACTATGTCGCTAACCGAAAGTACTACACATCTTAATCGAATCGTAGCCGTCGATTGACTGCCTCACCCCTCCGTTAAGGCAATGTTTTATACTCAATTGTGTAATAGAACAAAGGATCGTGTTCGCCGAGTTAAGCCCACACACCTGCCAGCTTCGACGGTCATAAAACAAGGATTAATTCGCTCGAAACTAATTACAGCCATAAAATAAGTACGATAACATTAGATGTTTTTAAAGTTTAAACACGAAGTAAATAAAAGAATTCGTTTTTACAACATGCCAGACGTGCGGTTTTTATAACAATATATTACTTTTACTTAAAACTAATGAAAGACGAATAAGGCCATACAACTTCGGTATAATCTTTCTTTGCAGGTTTTCTCAGACACACAACAAAGGCCATCCTCCCAAGATGGTGGAAAGTAAGATACCTAGATTAAAATATTTGTTCGCCTTAACGCTTAGAATTAACGATAATCGAATGAAATATATTAATCTCTCGTGATCTTATTCATATTCAGTTAGAGTAAGTTTGAACGCTTCTTTAAGGTTCGATCTTACTGTAACTCAGTATGAACTACATCCTTAATTTTAAGTTTAGTTTCTGCTTTTACTAATTATTTATATAGTGATATATAAAATATACATTTCTATCTTTCAGTCACCTACATCCAATAGTTTCAAGAAAAATTACTGTGAAATGAAAATGGTACAAGGGTTCTTTGCACTTTGATCTTCAAGTTCTTAACTATATATTTAAAAATGATAAAAGTACGCTCATGTTTCCAACAAAACAACGATGAAACAAAAAATGACAAAATAAACTTACTCTAGACTTTAAATACTTTTATTTACAGTTTATTCATATTGTTACAACCTAGGCTCCGACAAAGACAAATTTCACGTACAGGTCTATAGAAGCACATTTTATTATAATATGTTGGCATTTGAACTTATTGTAATTCTTTTATGATCATCTTCTTTTGTTTACTTATTTATTGGCATACGTTTTTAGAAAACACCCCATTGTTTTATTGTACTCGTTTATGGCCGCTTGCGGCTGAATCATTAGCCAGGTGTTGCGGATTACGTCTACGGGCACCTTTGTATCTGTGAGGTATAAACGACGGTCTGATGGATAAAGAGGGCAGTTCAGCGACAAGTACGACCAAGCTGTCACGTGTTTACAATCGGGAATCTAATAGTGACGGACTTTGCGCGTTTTATTGAATCACGACCTTCTGCATTACGATTGGATTTGTTGTGTTCGGTTATATTATACCTGTGCTATACGTGTTTGTATAGTTCTAATAAACTCTATAATAATCCCAACGGCATTTTAATTCGAGTCCCGCTAAACTCGTAACAATATTTACAATAGGTATACTACGAAGTTTTTTAATTTTAAATTTAAATGCGCTCAGACCCATTACGAGACTTCTCCACTAAACTTATAGTCATATAAATCAAACTTTTAATATCAGAAATTTATAACTCAATTCTTATTTTCGTGACCACAAACCATATCTCCGACGAAAAGAATAAAAACTTCTAGCGCCTTTTGGAATAAATGAGCAATAATCTTGCTATTTGCGTTCGAATAAGATTTTTATCGCAGTTATTTTATTTCATGCAATAATTTTTAGAATTGAAAACACTATTTTATTTAATGTTGTAAAAACCGTGTTACTTTAATAGAAACGATAGGAATATGACCAAGGTTATTACAGCCCTTTTACAACGAAAACCATACTGGTGTTAAATAATAACCTATTAAAATAATAATCATGAACAAGTTACTGTAATGAAGTAGTGGTAGCTTGTGGCTAATACACTTCAAATCCTGTAGGGTCGGACCTAGCCGGGAAGTATGGTCCACTTAGACAGTTTTTCTGACCTATAGGGTGTACTGTGGCAAACGTCATGTGCTCAAAAATAACATCGTGATGATATCTGCTCATTGAGATAATCTTTGTGTATAACTTGCCAAACAGACAGACCAGCCACCTGACGGTAATTGCTTTTCGTCGAAGTTTACAACACCAGGTGCCAGCCAGCATCGTGTCAGACTTTTGGATGAACTAAAAGCAATGAGGTAGGAGATAAAGGATAAGGGGATGAAATAGAGGGATTGGATAGTGAGATCAGAAAAGAGCAATGGGATAGAGGCGAAGAGATACGAGATTGGAATAAAGAGATGAGATAGGGAACATACGATAAAGAGAGAGGGAAGTAGACCATCGTAACTCTCATTTATTGTACGAAACACGATTATTTAGAGGCTAACGGATAAAGGTCTGGGCAAACAGCGGACGGGACGGGACAGAGACGCGACGCTAGCGGGACGTGAAGAGTTGTAACATATTAATTAATGTAGAATATGTCATATAGAACCGTCGCGCTCGGCGCTCGACTAGCGGTCGCGTCACGTCGCCCCCGCGTTCGTACCACAGCGGCGGGACGGGGCGCGATCGCGACCAGAGCGCGATGATCTTTTTGTGTTCTATGGATATTCATTTGAGTAGTCAAATAGACAGCACGGGAGCACGTCGCATTCGGCGTGACGCCAATTTTGTATCTATTTACAAAATGAACGTGGATAAAGTGGAAAATTTATCGAAAGTGTTCGAGTTCGTTTGAGTGCGACGGGTCGGTCGACGCGATCATCACGCTCGCAGTGTGACATTCACGCCGCGATGCCGTCCCGCTAGCGTCGCTTTGCTGTCCCGTCCCGTCCGCTGTTTGACCAGACCTTAAGCAATGGAAGATTATCAAACATGTAAGCAACATGTTCGATAATTTTGGTTCAGTGAAAGAAATTTGTGGATAGTGCTAAACAACCTTCAAGCGTGCCTCTTACGGTTGCGGCGAAGCCTAAGATCTGTGATGCGGATAACGGATTCCAGCAAGAGTCTACTTCTACGTCAGAATTAAAAACCCAATAGTTTTCAAACAAAATCACTGATACACATTATAAACAAACGAACATGACTTCTTCACAAAGGGCCATTTACGTGAAGAGAGTTTCTTGACTCGAAGATACGATTGTTGAAAGCAAGAAAAAATATTATCATGTCAACTAAACATTCGATATCCATACGTGGATGGGCGTCAATTGGGCATTGAATATTCACGTCTCTGGTTAAACAAAATACCGTGCTAATCACCAAACTCTAAAGGCAAGTATCGCACTCAAATCGATTCGATCGATTGATTTGTACGATACTCGCATGAACTTGAAAAGGTCGTACGAGTTCTAGTTTAGTCAAGTCGAGAAATCGTAGAGAAATATCCAATGTGATTTGTGTCGTAGTGTAAACAAAACCCTTGGTGATAATTACCTCGCAACTATCGTATTATGACATACCCGTAGGCGATTTTTTATTTTTTATCCAGTTATATTTTCACCTGTTTTATACGTGTTTGTGCAGTTCTAATAAATTCTATAGTAATTCCAACAGCATGTTAATTCGAGTCCTGCGTAACTCGTAACGATACGTTTCCTCGTCCCAAAACATGAGATAAACTGTCTCCATCTAAATGGCCCTTAAGGGTTATATTTTTTGCCAAAATACCTATAGAATCCTATAAAATATTACTATAACAGCCAAGCCATAAAGCATTTAGATGTATATTCCAATATTAAAGGCCCATTTCCATTGATTAATACCTATTTCCCATTCGCTATTGTAAATCAAACTCGATATTGGTCATGACTCCTGTATCATATCCATACTGGAGCTATATTGCTGTTATGGGCTTAGCATTGACTAACGAGATTTGTATTCGTGATATCTACCTACAAACATCATCCAAAGTAAAATGAGATCTCTCTCTATAATATTGTTACGAGATGGAATTTAACGTTAGAATCATTATAGAGTTTATAAGAACCATACAAACACGTATAATACAAGTAGAAATATAACCGAACACAACAAATCCAAATATAATGCAGAAGGTCGTAATTCAATAAAACGCGCAGTCTCCCTTAAGCAGCAGCGCATTTGTAGCACTTTTGTGTTGCAAATGTCCATAGGCGATGGTAACCGCCTTCCATACCGTGGGCCGTCTACCTGCCTGCTGAACTCCTGAAATAAAATTAAAGTAAAAAAGGCCGCTAGGCTGCAGGGAATTGTATTCATTCTCCAGTGGCGTAGCTTGCCTTAGACGGGCCTATATCAAAATGTGCTAGGGAGCCCAAAGGAAGGGTTTTTATAAAAGAACCAAAAATGCTCGAGTGGAATTAAAATAATTATATATAGATCACTATACTTAAAGCTCCTAGAAGCTAAGCTAGACAAACAATTCAAATCAAAAATACACTTTTCTCGCCTTTTGCCATTTATTCAGCAAACTTATTTATCAAATCATCCATAGCTGAAGACCATTTCAAATTTTCTGTCTACAGCGGATAATAATGACAAGTCAATAAAGACAATAGCCGTTTCTGGAGGCCCAGCAGTTATCCTCAAAAATGTTATTAATCTATAAAAGATTGTGAATATTTTAAGAAGTTTAGCTTGCACAGCTTCGGGGATCCTGAAGTCGAGGGGCCCCATATTCATACGGCTGATACGGCAGTAGCTACGCCCCTGTCTTTCTCCGTTCCTGCACAAATACAATATGCATGTGTATGTTTCTTTACTTCTGTCGAAATTAATGGACATAATTGAACCCGTGTAAGTTGTGTCAAGTGAGACCGCTGAGTTAAAATTCATATGTGTCAATATTATGCTAATGTTGTTTTAGCATATTTTCAAAAGAATTTTTGTGTCCACAATTTGCTTGACGTAAACAAGTATATCATTTTGCAGCCATTTAATTTGCATGCAGACAGCTTTATTGGCGTAAACGATGCTGATGACACGCTCCATGCCAGAATGCAACCAAATAACACGAATTATTGTCAACAAGGGTAGAAATATAGCTTATTTTGTTCATGAAAAAATTAATAATACAAAGGGATTACTCTTAAACTTCTATCGTCATTTGTTTTCGTTTTGGACATTTCGTTTCCTATTTTTGAAGTGAAACTTCTTTATCGTCGTTGAAAAAAAATTACCGTCACTTTTTTCGGTTACGCGCCATCTTGTTTTCTTGCCCCTACCACGGGCGACGGTCGACTCGACGGGCTTTATTTATTTAACCAATTTATGTAAAGTTGCATATAGTAGTAGATCATTTTTCGAAGAATAATGTAATAAAGAAGTTTCACTTCTTACGTGTACACTAGTACACGCATACATTTTTTTTTTATATTTACGAGAAGTACATTTTTCATTGAATGTTTAATTTATTTTTGTGAAATACCACTAGCTTCGGCCCGCGACTTCGTCCGCGTGGAATGGTGAAAATACCACCCCGATTTTGAAACATTCTTCATTAGTGCTCCGCTCCTATTGCTCTTATTGACTCTTTAACACTGAAAGAATTTTTCAAATCAGACCAGTAGTTCCCGAATTTGCTCGTTCAAGCAAATAATCAAACTCTTCAGCGTTATATATTAGTATAAGATATTATTGCAGTTTTAAAGAAATCTTTTTTCTGTCTTTCTTCTATTTAAATTTTAAGTTTTTCGGGCTGATCGGACGAACAACGAGAGGCGTTTTTTTTATTGTATGAGTTCAGCAGACAGGCAGACGGCCCACTTGATGGAAAGCGGTTACCATTGCCTATGGAAATTTGCAACAACAAAGATGCTGCATATGCTCTCTTAAGGGAGACTGGAACCTGGCCACTAATGCCGGAACACAACTGAAGGTGGCGGCAAACCAAACACCAGGGGTGGTAGCCATCCAGTCGGGCAAACACCCTACCACTTACGACAGGCCGGCCGCGGGAAATTGTATTCTTTCTCCGTTCCTCTACGGATAAAGCGTGGCGTTATACACAGTGTAATTCATTGCATGAATCATCTGTATGTTGTACCACGATGATCTCTTTATTTTAATTCTTGTACACTCTTTAATAATTTCGTATTTAGGTCGTTTTCCAAAGTTACATTTTTAACTGCTCCATTAATCAATCCTGGTATCATTATTCCATAGTATTTATCACCAAATACTTAATACAAACAATAGCCAAGCAATTTAGCACAAAATATTGTGTTCAATAAGAGACAAGGAGCGCGAAGTTGTGTGATTTATTGCCGGGATTATAGGAGAGGTTCGTTTTAATGTGTTATGATTTATTAGGTGTCTCGGTGGGGTACGGTAACTTAGGATAATGTAGGCCCCGCGGATAGAAATTGCGGAATATCGGAATGGATGGCCTTAAGCTACCGAATATTATCTATAAATAATATCTTCAGCGTAATATGGGTCTGATACGACTCTTTGATGGTAATCAATGATTGAAGTTCAAAATTCATTTATTTAACTTGTAACGGACGGATGTATGTATGTAAGTTCGGGTGGAATCTTGCAAGTTAAATTTAACCAACTTCCCGAGCTGAAATTTTGCAAGCATAATGCATATCGCGTGACAATGCAATAACATGTTACCATGGAGTTGATCTGATGATGGGGTCGGAAGGTGGTCATAAGGAACTCCTGTACTAATCAACGACGCGTCATGTTTGACTTCGTTTTACTTGTCTTGGCTAGCACTCTGCTATATGATATCCAGGATCTCAAAAGCGTGTATTTAAAAACTTTTTAAAAAAATATTTTAATATTGCGTGAATTCAGCGAACAGCAGACGGCCCGCCTGATGGAAAGTTTCGCCAATGCATTACCGCCCGCTAAGAAATTTTATAACGCCCTTCTTATAGAACCTCACGTCCACTCCAGATCATTGTTTTACGCAGAATAAATGTTCTACAGAACCGTTGCGTAGTTGAGCTTGGTAGCTCAAGGAAATGGGGGTGAACATCCCGTCATTGGCGAGCGGTGCGGTTGTAAAAATGAGGTATTGGCACCAGATCAAACAGTTCCTTAGAACACTCCCTGTCGTACAGGCGGTAAAATATGCAGAGGGACGCATTTATCTTCACCGTAAGCACGTGGTAATCGTAAAAATATATACAACAAGTGAGAAAAATAGCTAAGCGCGCCCCTTAGTTTATGGGGGACCGGGTTAACCCCTTTAAAAAAAGGATAATTAAAAGAAAGTTATATTTTAAGAGACGACCGTCTTGATTCGAAGTTGAATGGAGAGTGATGAGTGATGGATGGGCAAATGGGAAGCTAATATATGAATGTGATGACTAAACGGAATAGGTGTGAGATCGGCCGGATAGGGTACATCTGCATAGACTATCTTAACAGTACGCTAGTCATGTGCTACCACGACTTTTTGGCCCATAGGTCTGTACACATAAATCCAAGGAACAGTTAGATAATAAAAGGTTAATTTATTGCGTATTACTTTGTACTAGTAGTCGCCTAGTGGTCGAAATTCGTCCATAACAATTAATTTAAATTATCAGTTTGAACATTATTAAGGTTCTGTTATCAAAGACTATACCTCTATTATCACAGATTTCACCAAGGTTACACTGACACCCCCCAGGGGGTGCCGCCCTGGACTCCCCTCCGTCCAGGAAGCGGTGCAAGAGGATGCGTCCCCGGGGCCCCGAGCGGCCACTGTCACATTCCCCCCTTCACTCCGTGACAGTGGTGTCCCACCTTTCCGCCTCCTCATCCTAAAAGCCTTCCCTTCATTCCAAACCTCCTCCCAAAACACTCTTCCCTTCCGAAGTTAGGTGGCCTCCCCCGACTCCGACCACTGACGCTGCTGTAAGCGCGCGGCGGCGGGGAAAAGGGGAGGAAGGAGAGGGAGGGGTGATGGCGCAGGAGCAATCCTCGCAGCCTCCCCCTCCCCCTATCGCGAAGCTTCCCCCCCCCCGCCGCTGACGCTGCTGAGAGCGCGAGGCGGCGAGGGGGGAAGGAAGGAGAGGGAGGGGTGAAGGCGAGGAGCAATCCTCGCAGCCTCCCCCTCCCCCACCGGAGGAGGATAGCGCCCGTGACTCCTGGCAGCCACGGGCGGGCGGCAGCGGGCGTCGAGGTCTGGGGGATCAGAAAGACCTCCGCCCGCACTAATGCCGCGAGAGGGCGCGAGAGGCAGCCGCGCGTCCCTCTCAGGGCCGGGGAAACGTCATTCCAAGGCCCGCACACAGGAGAGGCCGCCTCTGTTTACGAGGCGGCCAGCCGCTGCCGGGGTTGCGGGGTAAGCTCGCGCATGTACCGTGACCCCGGCGCTAGGCGGAAGAAGGCTCCCATGAGGTTTTAGTGGGTATATCGGCGCCGGTCGTACTGATTAATCGGCATCGGGGAGCCCCACATACCGGCCGCGCATGATCCCCCGCGCGGCTGACGATGCGACAACGCATTTCCTCATGAAAAAAAAAAGGCTACACTGACAATTTGACTTTAAACATTAATAAAAGATTATATGCGTGTGTGTGTCAAATACAATGTGTGTAATGTATTTTTATTGATTTAATATATTTTTTATGCATGATTATAAAAAAATATTAGCATTCTGCACTCCTCTATATGAACTATAACGGCCTTACTTATAATAATCTCGTTAAGAAACGATTAGGCATCTCTTAATTAAGTGAATCAGAATCAGCCCCTAATCAATGAATATCTTTTTTCACTTATAACCTGTTGTGTACATATGAGGAGCACAGATAAACGAAATTTGAATGATTAACGTAGGTTGTACCCAAAATATTCGACTAAAGAGGAGTTTATGGGTGCGATTTTCATTAATAAGTTGCTGAGCAGTTTCTTTAAATTTAAGAAACGATTATAAGTAAGGCCCTAAGTGTGCAAAATTTCATAATCCGACCGCTTAATTTACTTAAAAAGGGATACAAAGTTTTTTCTTCACGTATTAATATGCAGATTCTACACGTGTTTGTATCCCAATTATTGCACTAAATGTATTTACCCCTTTTTAAAATTGTAATTTTGCAATATATTTTAATGATATTTAGCTAATAATTCAAATGTTAGTACCCGGAGATGCATGGTTTGGTTTTATCTTAATTATCGGCCTCATTGTGTGTAACAAAGACTGCTGACCCCCTGTCAGCCGTTATGGATGGCCGGCCTTTCTGCTTAGTACATTACAAACTTTGGTAGATAAAAAATGATTACGGATGCGCCCCTTTCAGTATAGAATAATAATGTAGGTGTGAATATTGTAAGGTCATTTTCTTTTCTATGCCATGATATTATAGCAGTGTGGTAATAATATGGTCCCAGAGTTGTATGTTGTATTTATAATACAACTATAGCCTTACTTATAATTGTTTGTTAAACGCGAGCCCTCCAAAAGTCTGGGCCATTTTTATGGCCCGTGGTCTTGAAAGACATACAGAGTAATATAATATTATAATAAATAATATAAATATATTCTTTGACTTTTTTTATGAAACTGCTCTCTGATGAACTGTCTCGGATCGTGTGTGGCAGGGCGTTCCATAGTCTAACTGCGTGGATGGAAAAAGAACCACTATAGCATGCCCAAGAGTGTGTGGGCCATTTGAGAAGAAGGAATTTAGAAGTTCTACTATAGTTCGTGCCTCTTGTTTAAATAGCAGGCATTAATGTATTAACCTGTAGGTTACATTGTATTAATTTTTATAATCTCGTTAAGAAATGATTAGCCATCTCTTAAATGAGAGACTCTTAAGCCCCTAATCAATGGCTGTTTCAAATAAAACTTGCCATCTTGCCTCTTAGCAGTCACTTAAACTACCTCTCGATGTTGGTTACTTTTGACAGTTATTTATGAGTTACTTTACCACCACCTCTTATCCTTAAGAGGAGTTTATGGGTAAGACTTTCGTTAATCAGTTACTGAGCCGTTTCTTAAAATTTAACAATTGATTATAAGTAAGGCCATTAATGTTAGTGCGATTTGTCCCCGGACGATTTACAAATTCTCCGTTTAAGTACGAATGTGTAAGATAATTTTTGAAAACGACAGTGCACGGCTTCCGTCCCAAGTTACTAACGCTAATTATTTTATATTAATCATTTTATTAGAAAAAGCTTCTTTACGAAAATGGATATTTTTCAGCAACTTTGAAAATAAGAACAAGTGATATATGAAGCTGATGAGTTTGTTAGTTTAATTGAACGCGCTAATCTCAGGAACTACATGTCTGATTTGAAAAATTCGGTGTCAGATAGCCCATTTTTTGAGGAAGGCTATAGGCTATATATCATCACGCTAAGGCATACATTAATGAAGAACGTTTCAAAATCGGCGGGTTTTGAAAACAAATTCCACGCGGACGACATCGCGAGCACAGTTAGTAATTCTATATTCACAGACATTCATTATTAGACCATAGTGAACATTCCTAGAATTAATAATAACTGATATGAGAATTTAATATACCTTTGGCAACACTCGGAGCAGGATTGCTTTGAGCTAACTTAGAAACTAATATGAGGCAAACTTATTAGATGTTAACGCTCCAGCTGATGTTAGTCCAATAATGAATATTGATTCACTTCAAGTGCGGGGGCTTGGAACATAGATATTAAGACATGACTGCTCTGTAACATCATCACCACTTAACTGAACATAGGTAAATATACGGTATAAAGATCATGAGGTGATAAGTTTTATATAAAAATAATTAAATGAATTCATTTGCTTATCAACATGGTACACATTAGAGATGTGCCGACTAGTCCGGTAAAGCCGGCTATCCGGCCACTATCGTAGTCGGCGACTATTCGGCAAAGAGCGCCGACTATCCGGCTTCTTACTTTATAGTTTACTAGCTGTGCCCGCGACGTCGTCCGCGTGGAATTTGTTTTCAAAACCCCCCGATTTTGAAACATTATTCATTTTTCGGGTCATTTTTTTACACCTTGGATTACATTATGGGGCTTTTAGTAAGGACCCCTAATTTTTGAAAATATAATATAGCCTATAGCCTCCTTCGATAAATTACCTATCCAAAACAGTCGGATCAATAAGTCGTTAAAAGTTAAATAAAAGTCTAATATTAATGTAAATAATTTGATTATTTTTAATAGCACTCCATTCAAATTCACTTTCACAATACATTACTTGATACCGGCTTTAATCGCCAGATAATAGTTATTCATAAAATAAAGTTTAACACGGTAAAATTAAAAATGTCAATTCATGTGTAAAACACTTGAACGGTTTAACTTTTGAATTCACTCGGGTTATAATTTATTTGACTGATAACTTTTATCTGACCATCAAAAAACCAGCCATTTCTGTGATAATAGTAATATTAATTTACCAAAAGTTTAAATGTAATTTGACATAGATATAGTAGTCTCACTAATCCGGCACTAATAAAAACTAGGGGGTGTCAGTTTTTTTTCCGTTCTCTCCGGGCTAACTTGATCGCCTGGGTTTTTTATCTTTTTTGGGGGCTTTTGTTTACTCTCTTTTATCTAATTTTGCTATTTTGGTCTTTTTCTTTTTGTTTTCCTTTTCTTTTATTTATTTCTCTTTTGTTTTAATCTTTATTTCAAAAAGTGGTCTAAATCTATTACATTCTTGTTACGTTTCTAGGTTACAATTTTCCTTAAATGATAAATGAATATAAATATAAATGAATGATTATTACTAAATTTTGTTACATATTTACTCAATATCTAAACATTTTTTACTGGTGTACTCTATTACATATTTCTACTTATTCTGTCTTTCTAATGACAGGCACAATCTTATTCTAGGTTTTTGCAGTGCGGCAAGCTTCTTACATTTGTTCTATATTATATATGTACTGTTCTACAGCTTTCTTATTATCTAATTTATATATATTTGATTATTTACTACTTATGGGGGTGTCAGATTATTGCATTGTATAAAAAAATGAATAATATAATATGTACATTAAATAAAGTATGTTCCCGTGTACTTGACATATTTAGCTAGTACATTATTTTCAATTTGAAAACAACAGGTAAATATGTACTTAGTATTGTAATAATTTTTGAGGTTATACTGATGCCGGTGCGTCAAGTGCGGAACGTAAGTAGGAGACGTGTGGGATTGTTCACTATTAACTTAGCTATTTGAAAAACCATTTCGAGGAATAGTGTCCCTAATCATTTCTGTCTAGTTAAAATTCCAAAAAACGTACGATCTTGTATTTTGTAAGAAATGCGTTTGACCTTTATTTGACCTTACTAAATCCAATCAGGGGGGCCGTCTGCCTGTTTGCCTGCTTCAGGTGTAAAACAAATTCTAGCTGTACATTATTTGATTTAAGTTCTATAACATGGATTTCCCTAAATACCACTTTAAAAAATTTAACAATAACCATAGAAAATAATAATTGTTGAACACGAAAAATTATAAGCCTGGCGACAAAAAACACTAAAATGATCACGATACGACGTAACGAGTAATGACAGTGACATTTAAATAGTAGCACAGATTACTATGACTATATATAGATAGAACTAACTTTTATTATTTTTGTTTTCTAAGCAAAGAAATCAATATAAACTTGTTCCTTATGACGTCGTTGGAGAAATAATTTTAAAATCGAATTGTAAAAAAATTTACGCTTAAAATCCAAAAATATTCAAATTAGTATCTTAAAATACCCTATTTTACGCAATAAAAATATAAAACCAGAGGGTAATTTTTTGTGGACAATCCCTATTATTGGACGTACCGGACTACTGAACTGCCGGATTAGTGAGACTACTGTATATACATATAACATAAAATACTGAAATAAATTTAACTAGAACAATTAACAATTTGAGACCACGTTAAGAATGACACTGCGTTGCTTCAAATATATCAGATAATCTTAAATTTTGATTGATATACTTCCTCATAGCAGGGGCTATACCTCTGTTAATGTTGGAGTTAGTGACTGTGTCCAAAGGCAACGTAATACCATTTAAAAATTACGTCGTTAATGATTAACTATATTAGTGATACCCGATTTCAGTTGACGACGTCTTCAGGGACACTCTGTATATATAAATTTATGATTGTTGATTCTAATGAATCAATTGATTTATGTATATAATATTAGAATTGTTGTGATGTATTTTAGATTCATGATCGATTACTCAAATATTTCTATGTCCATATATAGTTCAAACACTGTGAGAAAATTTGACTTTGTTACTATCTTTTGTACAACTATACCTGTATTTTTACAAATCAAGATTCATAAGTTATCTATCAAGGTTTAACGTCATTAACAATTAATAACAATGCGTGTAACAAATAACGAATTAAACCCTTAACTACATCTACGTGAAACGGTCACTAACACGGTAACTAACACTAACAGCATTCCAGATGGAGAAAGGATATAAAGAATTAATTAAATATTAATTCAAGTTGAACATACATACTTAAATTGTTTAAATTCAACATTAACATTACTATTGCAAGAAGCGAAAGTAGAACTTTAATTACGTAACAATCACAAGATTCTTTCATATTATATTAAAGTGATTATTGTGGAAATTACTTCAATCGTCAAATAATATACGCAACCCTTAGCAAATAAACTATCAAGAAAACAATAACCTAATTAGGAACTACGGTTAAACTTAAAATTAATTTTGAAACTTCTAAAAAATAACGAATTACATTAAGGGTTTCAACAACTACAAACTTAATCAAAATTAGTTATAATTCAAAATCTAATAGACATGTGCTTAAACATACTCATTGTCCTGCGTGTAATAAATCAGACACTTTCTCATCCAGATTTGAAACTATTCGAATATATTTTATCTCTTTCAGACCTCTATCACCTTAACCCAGGTTTTCATCAGTATAATGTACGCCATCTCCATTAGTGGCGTAAATAACTCCTCCAATAAGTTCCTCTTCCAACAAGTCCCTCAATTAAGAATAATTGCAGTATTCCTACTTCAAAATTTTATCAAGTATTGCAATAGATATTAACTTAAATTACTTCTAATGAAAATACTCTTGCAAGTGATATTTTTCACCGTAATATAAATAGTAAATATCCATGTGTATGTGTAGTAACCAATAGATATGTGTAAAACCGCTAAACATTTTTATAACTCAGTGAGAGAGCACACATACTCCTATTTATATCTATGTTCTAATCAAGAAAACCCTTATCTCCTCAACTAATCTTAAAGAGGCAGACAGAAACAAACTCTTATACTACAAATATGTGTAAACAAAGTCACACGGAGCAATGCAATAAAACCCCTAATAAATGGGGTCGAAGGACTGGACTGGAAATGTTTTTAATCAAAACTTTCATACCTTAGAGAGTAAATCGATAAAGGTCTTAATGCTAAATTTGATGTCCAAATCTCGACCCAGTGCCATAATTTCCTGCTATCTCGACTATAAAATCCATATTTAATCTTATAAATATGAAAGTAACTCTGTATATATGTGACACTTTTAATGCAAAATCATATTGATTTTGCTGAAATTTTGTATTAAGTATGGTGTCATTACTGAGAATAGCCATGGGATACTCTTTATCCCGGAAAACAGGATAGCTTTCGGAATAAACCCTTCCGTGAACGAATAGGGTCTAGCTAAAAATGTAATGCACTATAACCTATATGTAAATCATGTGTAATCTAAAGCTTCCTCTTAAAATAAACTAGAGTTCTTCGTGAACCATATGCCAGCTAAACAACTCCTTGCTATCTCAGAGACGTGCATTCACATATCGCGTAGCATTTATATTATATATTCTTAAGCGTGGATTACCAATTTGAAACGGACTATCAGGCAAGATTATTATAAACAGTGACATAAATTTTGTCCGTAATAATATTGAAAATTTCCATCATTAGAACCATCACTTTATCATACTCAAGGAGTAAAATTCCCAAGGCTACAGTTCTCATACTGCAAAAAGGCGTCTACTATAACCACAAAAGGTTTGAAGAGTATTTTCTTGATTGCAAAGCCAACACATTCTTTAGAATAATTGTTGGCAGGGTGAATAATTTCTTATAAATGGGTTGTCTCCCCAAGTCTAAACGAAGGATAAACCAAATCAAGACCTTCAAGTCTTGATATAAGAAATTCTTCTGCTTCCAATACCATCTCTTGATCGAAATGGGACTTCCAGCCACCTGCTTCTCCTAAAAATTAAAAATACCTCTCAGACTATATTCTTAACGTCGTATTATTGTTTACGAAACACTTTTAATTTGTTTATAGACTTAATATAAGTGCAACCTGAATAATTAAGTTAGTTAAAACAAATAAGCTTTTTTCAGCTACATGATAAGCTAAGAGCTATTCCAATGACTTCATTGAAATAGGTCACAGAATCCATGTCTTATTTATCGCCAGTACGTAATAGCGATAAAGAAAACATTGATACCCGGACATTACATAGTAATATAATAAATATTAAACCAATCAGTAAAATATTGTTCCATCATACCTTTTCTAATGAACTGGATTTCGTTTTTGCCATTCCCAGTAGTGTTGTTAACGTTTTCGTTCTTCCTTAAGCTGTTGAAACTAAGATACTCTGCGAGTTGTTTGATTTTGTCATCTGAGTAAGTTTTACCCAGGAAATGGCTGATACGAGAGATTTCTTTCGGCAAATCCTACGAGAACAGTATTTATAAAAAAAATTTATTAGACATATAATTTCCAGAAGTATTATATTTTTAAATAAAATATTAGAGTACAGCTATCACGCTAATCCCGAACCATTTTTTATCCTCAGATTGAGAATGTTTATTGTTGATAATGAAAATTAACAAGATCAGAGAAGTTCTAGCAAAGTGTTGCGGAATATTATGTGCTAGTTGTTTCAGTCATAAGAAAACTAGAAACTTTTAAGACATTATAGGTGATAATGCAGTTTCTACCGACACAAGTGTATTTATCTTTAATGTAATTTTAATTACTTTATCATTTCTACACACACATACAATGTATATGCACAATCACCTAAATAATGAAGTTCTAGTTTGCATGCTTTGTAATAATGTTTAATATAAAACTAATACATGTCTGAACTTTCAGCTATTATCAAAAAATTTCATTGCAATTATGATAAAACTGTACCTTGATCAGATCTTCATAGAAAACTAAGTGCAAGTTGGGATGATGCCGTTGTTTCCATGCTTCATTTGTATGCGCGATTATCGGTGTCCATGGCACTGAAAATTAAATTATGCATTACGAATACTACATTTTTTTAGACGTCAATAGGTTACTCTGTTTCTCCTTTCGTGGCTTTTATCTCTTTTAACAACACCCGAGCAAGGAGATACAATTGCCGCACCACGAAGCATGCTAGGTTATCCTGAATACTCTCTCTTCAATCAAATTCGACCACATATTTTGATATTGTTAATGGCAAAAACTGAGCAAAGCTATTCCAATAAAATGCAATACTCACACAAGTCTCGTTTGAAGGCTTCCCAATAATGATTGAAATTCGCTCTCATAAGGGTTTTTGCGACCATCTTATGGAGATAATAATATGATACTGCAACGTCTCTGGGGTCCCTTGCTACATATACAACTTTTGCAGTATTAAGCAAGTTTGGTGGTAACATGGAAAGTGGTAAATGTGTTTTTATAAACCGCGGTGATGGGGTCTCCTCGATTCTCTTCCAACTTGGCGTCTTGACTGCATCTGCCAGGCCTTGGAAATTGGCTAAGTTCATGAAGTTCGTCTTTATCAATTCATGTGCTATATCAGGGATCATCGATGTGATTCTGTAACCAATATGCCTTTTAGTGGTAATAAAAATTTGACAGCGCGGCAATTTTAATGGTCATCTTGTGGAAAAAAAATTACGGCCGAATGAGTTAAGTGTTCAACGACATTTTTTCAAGATTCTTTGACAAAATTTAACACACGCATAGCTCCTATAAAATCATAATGTCCGTGCGTTCTTCTGTGTTTTATTGCTTTTTTTCTTTAAATCTAGACTACATTTCTAGCAACAAAGTTGTGTACAATTGTGTAATAATTAAAAAGCGACTTTAAATATTAAGGTATCCACCATAGATTTAACTAGGGGATAAAAAATTAGTGTAAATAGGAGTGCAATAATATAATAGACTAGGATATGCCCGTGACTTTGACTTGATTTGCAATTCCCGCGGGATTCCTAGGACCTAAAGCACCGTAGCATAGAAAAGGAATGTAAGTTATCGTTTTAGTAAAAACGGTATTGGAATAAGCTAATTTTCGAGCACCCGATCTACAAGAAACCGCTCCCGGGAAAATTCTCGCGGAATTTCCAGGAGAAAAAGTATCTCAGATTTTAAGTCTAAGAATTTGCTTTCGCTCAGTGAAAACCGCATCGCAATCAGCCCAGTAGTTTTTACGTGAATCCCGGTCAAAAAGACCAACCTACAGACAAGGAATCTAAAAAATTGCATCGTGATCTTTTATATAGACCATTGCAGTTTTTTTTTTTAATTGCTTAAATGTACTGACACGGCATGTTTAGAATTTGATAATATATATTAAACCGATATTAAAATGAATCACACTGAGCCATATAAGATATTTATCAGTAATTTATATATATTAATACTTACTCTAGCATAGGGAATCGATCATAAAGCGGAGTTTCTTTAGATGCACTGAAATTTAAGTGATTTTTTAAAAGCCAAATCATTTCTTGTGTCCACGTTGTTCCTGTAACAACATTATAAGTTTTTAATAAAATATAATTTAATGTAATGCCTGTTAATTGACTTATGGTTTGCTTATGTTATGTGTTATTGATTATTTATGTAGTGGCTAGCGCCTAATGGCTAACGCACGCGTCCCAGACTCAAAGGACGCGATTTTGATGATTTTTTCTGGTTTTTTTTCCCGTAGATTCGAGAATGATGTAGATAAACAATTGGTCCCGGTTGATGGCTCTGCTATGGGTTTCTAGATTTTTATTTTTAAGGGCCAGAGAACGTCTGCAGCTAGTGTGTTATAAAAACATGTTGTAAATATTCCAATACTATGCAACCAGCTTAGTCAACTAGATTATATCATGCCAACCGATGACATAGTGCCACTAGATAGCTTATCGAGCACCGCGTGATAATACTATACTATAAAAGTATGACATTATGTTTTTTGAGTATCACTTATCCTTCTAACGTCATAATTTTGAAGATCCAGCATTAAGATTAATAATATAATTTTTTTATCACGTTTTAACATCAGTACCGCAAAAACGTGATCTAAGGAGTTCAGTTTATTCGCTCTTCGCCCCTGAAGAGCGAAGCCACTGTGAATTAACACACGGATTATGATAATAATGCATAAGAGGTTCAAGAAGAATTAAAGAATTTATTCGAAACCATTAACATATTATACAGAAACAATTTGGTATCGCAAACAACTGCTGTAGTATAATACTGTGTTGCTGCGCCCACTTCCATACAACTCGTTTGTTACACAATTTTTAAAAAATAAAAATTATTTCAAGTTTATACATTTGGAAATTTTCGTTTTAATATTTTTAATGTGAGATGAGATGTGTGAATGGGTGTGTATTAGGGCTTACAAAAAAAAAATCCAAACAGGCTCAAAAGTTTCTTTTGGATGTATAAAAAAAATATGTGAAAAGATGAGCCCATAATATTAATATTAAGATAGTCCTCATCGCATTTTTTTAATTCCCATAAGAATAAGACAGGAAATTTTTTTTACACCCAAAAGAAACTTTTGAGCCTGTTTTGAAAAAACATTTTTTTTTTTTTTTTGGATCAACCTAGTGTGTATATGTATGTATTTGTAAATGTATGTGGTTTGTATATGTGTACAAGTGAACGAGTAAGTGTAGTACGACTAGAGTAGTCAGTTAGTAAATTTTCTCTGGCTGTTCCTCTATCTCTGTCTATCTCTCTCGCTCTCTGTCACAAAAACTGTCTTAAACGTTCCACACTCTATAGTCAGTATGAGTCAGTATTTGATTCTAAGTCACTAGAAAAAGGCGTGTGCGTTAACTACTTAAATGTTAAAAACTAACCCGATCTTGGAAATGTGATAACCCAAATATCATCAGGCCGGACTTCCATGTTGTATATCGCTTGTGCATGATTCTTAAATGCCCCTGGCATCACATAACCACTTTTCCCGCATTTCACGAAGGTTCTGGTGTGTCCTGAAAATTTAGAAAAACAAAATATTTATTCTTAATATAGCTGAATACTTAATTTCCAAACATGTTATATAGAAATATGACGTAGATTTAAAGGTGGGTAAATGAAACTGTGCTGACTATATTGCTGTGCATTAAGTCTAACTTTGCGAATAGTTAGCGTGGATGTATTTCCTGGAGATCGTGGTGTCAGCGGTTATCATGTTGACAGGTTTTAATTAATTCAAATAATGAGAACAGGCAAAGGCGACCATTTATTACGTGACTACGAACAGAAATGAACCCAAAAACAAAAGAATATACAAAAAATCATAATTTAAATACTGGTACTGCCAACACTAATAAATAAAAAAATGTTTTTTTTGATAAACTCTAGGAGGCCTTGCACCTCACATGGCGTGGTCAAGATCTTTCAATTTCTTAGTCGGTTTTTCTTTTCCAAATTGTCTTACGTGTTTTATCATTTGTTTTGTCTTTTGATGATGGTTCTTTTCCACCTTTCGTCTTTTCAGTTTCTGTTATATTTATAGTGCATACATGTTTCTCTTATCTATGTTTAAATTTATTGAAGTACTTTTTTGTGTCTAAAATATTTTTGACTTTATTAATTAATCTACAAATACCAAATACTTGCATCCATTAAGCTGAACTTAATAGTTCATTTATTGCAATCCTACGAGTATTTATTTAAATATTTTATAGTTGACAGATACATTGCTCTGCAGACAAGGTAACGATTAAATGTTTTATATTATATTATTTAGCTGAAGTACAACAGACATGCTGACGGCCCACGTGATGGAAAGCCCTTACCGTCGCGTATGAACGTTTGCGACAATAGAGATGTCACTAACGCACTGCCGCCCTCGAAGAAATTTTATGACACCCTTTTTGAAAAACTCAATATCGTACCGCTGTGGGAAGACTTCAGCTGGGAGCTAAATCCAAATCCCCATGTACTATGGGGCAAAAAAAAGTTCTAGAGAAAGATTACAATAACAAGTAAAGTTATTGTTTCGAAGATTCGATGACAACTACTAAACACAGTTAATAGTTAACTGTAGTTAAAATTAGCTACTTTTATAGTATAATTATGTGAAGACCGCAATTAATTCAAATTTGAAGTATTGAAGAATTCGAAAATGTCCTTATAATAAAAAGTAGTACGCTGTACAGTAGATAATATTAATTAATTTAAGTGTCAAAACAACAAGTACTGTCACAAATTTCCGTCCTTTGCAATGCTTAAAGCACTCGAACTTTCAGTGCAAACTTTCAGTTCACATGCACTAATAAGTGTTATCACAAGCGTCGGTCTATATTTAATTGTTTGTTTACTCATCAATGGAATAAGATTAAGTGGCAAGTAATTATCAAATATTCATGATAAAGAAGTACTGGAATACTAATCAATTGCTTTAGCAATAACTTATGCTGGTGACATCTACTGCGTAGATGATGTTCACGCCATGCCACAGATGGTAGCAACAAAGGTTCCGGGTAAGGCCGATTTCTCTTTTAAAGGATAAAAGAAGAGCGGGGACAGATCGGCCGCCATCCCAAGACGGCGTAGGCACCCCACCCCACCCTATTACCCTACATCATTCCTTGTTTCTTCTTCCAGCAATCAACGTCTAAACACGCCACAAGCCAAGTCGCACTTTTTTATATGAAAAACTAATTATAATTATATAAATTGAGTATAATTATATATTATACACATTTAAATATGTTTATCTGAATTATCCGTTCAGGTGACATTTTTTAGTTTTTTACATAAATAAATAAAAATTAGTAAAGAGACATACGATAAGCAAGTTACGTAAAATATAAATAAATTCCACTATCGTATCAAATTGTTTTATAATTTAGAAATTATGTTAGTTCATGTGTACTTAAAGTAATAGATAATATGAATTACCTATTTATTGTCATGATTAACGCTTATTATAATAAATTCGATAGCGTACGTGGATTCTACGACAATATTTTATTACATAGCAACTTGTGTCAGATTTCTATATTTTAGCCGCCGTCTGCCTAGGGCCCAATTCCGCTATTCCTCAATCTCAATGGTAGGTTTGCTAAATTTTGGTATTCTGCTAATCCCAACGGCGTGTCTAGGCACGTCTCTGTCTTTATAAATATTTAAAATTACGACCGACTCCCTTAACGTGTAATATATGTTGTGAATGGTCCCTCACCGGAGTCGGTTGAAAGAAATCTAAAGGTGCAACCAATTCTTCTTACTCACAAAACGTATCTTGATGTACATCTAGGAAATCACAAAGATATGTAAGTAGGTCGGCTTTATATCCTTATCATATTATCTCAGTATTAAACAAACATTTCATATTACACAATGTTATATAATTATGCATAACACATGGTTATGAAATAAGTTTTTGGTAACGGGTAATATTTTGAAGTAACCTGAGGCATTAGTAGGCCCTTAACATGTTCCGAATGGATAACTTTGAATACTTGAGGATATAACAAAATATTTGGTAAGTCAACTATACATACTCTGTTCAATGCTGATAACGTGGCTAAAGAGCAAAAACTAGAAATAATTAGTAGAACTTTTTAATATTTTAAATTATAGTATCAATTTCAAACTCACTCTTATATACGTACATAAAGCATATTTTTATATATTAATACGTGAAGGAAAAATACAGCGAAAATTTTTACCCCTTTTTACGAAAATTGCGCGGACGGAGGAGTATGAAATTTCATACTCCTCCTTTTTATGGAAAAGGAGTGCAGAAAGCTAATATTGTTTTTTAAAATTTTGCATAAAAAGTACATTACGTACACTAAGGCCCGCTTGCATAATGATCGTCTTTAAATAAAATTAGTTAATTTTATTTAACTCTATAAACGCGTTTAAAACTAAATGCATTTATGTTCTCTTGCACAAGACACTCTTCCGTGATTTTTAGGTAAATGTATTTAGCCGTTCGGTAAAACAGCCATATGCGTTCCGTTCCAGGGTTCGTTCGAATATTTCGAGTAAAAAGCACGAAATTAGTATTTGCCAATTTCAGTAAATATTATTTTTTTTGCGTAAAAAGGAGTTCATTTGTCATTTTAATGAATATCGACCATCTGTTTTCTGTCATCGGTGTTTACGTTTTTTGGGTCAAATACCACGTTTGTGAAAAAAATTTGGAAATTCATAATATAATTATTTTGTGCATTTCTGATGTAAATATTTGTGAAAAACTTATAGGTGTAATAACGCGTGGTCCTAACTTTACTGCACAAGATCAAGTACTGTTTTATAATATTATGAAGCCAATCAAATAATTGAATGCAAACAGACTGATGCAATAAAACAAGCTGACAAACAAAAAGCAAGGACTAAAATAACTGAAAAATTTAATGCTAATTCAATTGGATACACTAGAACCACAGAAAACTTAATTAGCTGTTACAGAAATGCAAAGAGTAAACTGAAGAAACAGCATTCTGAGGCCAAGATGCATATTAGAAGGTTAGTAGTATAAGCTTCTACTGTATAACAATCAATTATATTTCAACTTACATTCCAATCATATAGAATACATACTAATTTATTTTAATTATAAAATTTATGTTTAAGACCCAAAAAAAAGAAGAGCTATTGAATGGTCTAGAAGAGCACGACAAAAATTGGGATAATGTTGCTTTATCATTAATGACACCAGCCGATGTATGTGAAACCACTTTTTTAGAACTTACAAAAATGTCAAAGAAAACAAGACATATTACACAAAAAGCAGGTATTGGGAACAGGTATATAAATCTTAGTTTGAGTTATACATATAATAAAAGTGTTTTCTTTTAATTAATCTTGTATTTTGTTTACATACATCTACGGTGAAACTGAACACAGCGAACATTGCATTTTTACTTCATTTTATTGATTATTAGTCAGTACACGAATAGCGGCCACTGCGTGTGCTCCCTCGCTCCTTTATTCTATCTTTGGTCAATGGAATATACACTTTATAAATTTATCCTATATTTATAATTTAAAGCGAATCCCTAACGCTTTCATGGTCCTTCGAGCCGGATTCGCTTTAAATTACATACAATACAACACAGGTGGTGGGCCTCCACAATCAAAGGAAGATCCTTTGTTTGCACTAAAAAAGTTGATTGCCAGCCAGTGGACATAGAATTTTTAGAATTCAACAAAGAAAATAGAAATCCAGGCCCTTCAAGTAGCACTTATAATAAAAATATTAATAATATGTGGCCATAATGTCACTCCTCATTCCCTGAACTGTCCACTGAACTTTTCACTAAATTCACCACTAAACTTGACAATGTTTTATGAAAAACTTCTTCCGTGTCACACTTATCGCTTCGCTGTCTTGAACTGAACTCAACTGTAGTGCCCGGTAGGCGCGTCTTCGCTGCTTATATACCCGGAAGAATCTTCTGGAACCCAAAATTTCGAACTTCTTTTGATTATTCTTTTATTTACTATCTATCGCTTTCTAAAATGTATCTGGCTTAGTCTTTTCCTTACACAGTTTTCTAAAAGTCTTAAACCAACTAGATTGTTCCACCATTACTCGCCACAATATGTACATTTTTACTTTATTATTTATTTTTAGGTAAAATGATCCAACTTACAGCAGCAAAAGGTGAAAGTTCAAGTGCCTGTGCAGAAGGAACTCATGGTAATTTGAATTAAATAACAGTATATTTTTTATTGTTCTATGATTGTTTCAAGCAATTTCACAATCAACTTTTTTGTAGATGAAAATATGTCACCAGTAATGATCCGAACTCCAAGCAGACTAGATTATTTAAGAAAGAATAGGGCATCTGAGCTGGGACGGTATAAATATTTTATTTGCTATTCATAATTTCCTTCTATAACGTGTTTCCTATTTATTCAATATATTTTTTTAGAGCTGAAGGTGGGACATCGAGTACATGTGCTGAAGGAGGTAATTAAAATTAAACAATGGACTATATTTTTATAGGTCTATAACTGTCTAAAGAAATTTCTTCATTGACTTTGCAGGTGAAAATATTCACCACTTAAGACGAAAACTCCAAGCAGAACAGATTTTTTAAGAAAGAAAAGAGCACCTGAACTTGGAAATGGTACGAATAGCTTTTCAATCTTATCCCGCCATGTCCCTTTCATCATCAGACAACCAGATTCACTGGCATGCGGCACCGCTATATGGTTGACATACCACCTACAGGAACAAAGCACTTTGAGTTCACCTTCATTATGCGCACCGCGAAGGAGTGAAACTCACTGCTAGGGTCTGTTTTTCCAGAAACGTATAACCCGGTTGTCATCAAGTCTCCTGTGAATATAATACGGCCGGCATAACTTGGCGAATGTGAACATAGGCTCTGCAAACTTTAGCGCATGTAAACTCGTGAAGAAAATACAGTGACCAACTAGTACAAAGCAATGAAAAAATACAGGGAAGAAAGGGCGATCAATTGTATTTATTCACTGACGAGTCGTATGCCCACTCATCACACGAGTGTACATGCTCTAAAGTTCGCAGAGCCTATGTTCACATTCGCCAAGTTACGCCGGCCATATTATACGTAGCTTCTAGGTAAGCGTGCTCGATCTTAGACCATATCTCCGCTCAAATCGAGCGAGATAATGGTGAAACGGAAACCTATACATTTTTTTTTTTGACTTGACTTTATGTTGTTGGTCCGAAGACCTCACAACTTTACCGGGGTTTTTGGGGCTAGCGCCTTCGCAAGGCGAAGGCGCTCGAGCCCGGGGAAACCTATACAGTGATAAAAAAAAGAATATTTTATATATTGGTCACTATATATTGATAATTAATTTATAACATTAACATAGTTTTGAACATGTTTTTTATGTTCTTTTAATTTTACAGATTATGAGTCTTCGAACAAGAAAAGAAGAAATGTAAATGACAGTTTCTTTAATTTATCTCAAGAGAAGCGTGAGTTAGTACATATACAAAAATAATGTTGGAGATAGAAATACAGTCTAAAACTATTTTATATTCACTAGAGTTAGAAGATAATAATAATAATAATAATATTTATTTATTTGCTCTCACAACAAAAAACAACGTAAGTAATTATAGAAAAATATAAATTTAAAGGAGAACTCTAATTAAAGGAACTACAACTTTTGAACTTAAAAATAAAAAAGAAGACAATGATTAAAAAAATTGTTTTATTATATATTCAATTTTAAAAACAAAAATACCCTTCTATTAAAATTCTTGAATGTATATTGTTTGTGTTTCTTTACCGCTGTTGTGTTACCAAAGATTCGTTTTCCACAAGGACCGGGTACTCAGGGTCCTCTTGAAGATCATATTCATTTTGTATAATGGCTAAGTTGTGCAGCACAGCTGTAGCCACTATAATAGCTAGCACTCTATGTAAGTGGATATTTATTCCTCGAGACAATATAGGAAACCTTCTCTTCCATACTCCAAACGTTCTATTCATCACATTTCTGGTTTTAATATGAGATTCTTGATACAGCCTATCTCTTGTAGTGATAGTCCCTTCTGATAGAGGTATCATCATAACACTTGATTATGCATAACCACTGTCTCCTAAGAGTAATTTTTCATTATATTCTTTGCTGATAAAATTGCGTATCAAGACACTGTTATCCTATATATTGGAGTCATGTGCAGAGCCATGCCACCTTGTCACAATATCTAAAAACATCATATTGGCTCAAACAACACACTGTATTTATAGAAAAGTAGCCTTTCCTATTTCTATAAATTTCTGCATTCTTCCAGGAGAAATTATTCCCACATGAGCGCAGGCAATAACACCAATTACTCGAGGAAATCTGGCTGTTTTATAAAAGTCTAGGACCATTTTATGTTGTTCTACTTCAGCACATGGGAATTTCATAAAAGTTTTATACAAAGATGCAATAGCATAAATTACCCGATGTACTATTCTACAAGCTGTGGATTCATGAACACCTATCATGTCACCACATGTTATTAATTGACTCCCTGTCGCAAAGAACCTTAATGTGCACAGTTGATTGATTGGAGTCACGGAAGTAAGCCTGAAACAATACAATAGGAGGTACTATTTAAGATCATAAGTAGAGGTTACATTACTATACTTACATATATTTAACAATATATTTTTAACTAAAGTTGAGATGGCTTACCTACACACATTCACATTCAGCCATGGTTCTATGTTCTATGTTGTAATAACAAGTCGTTGCTTTGCTAAAACGAAATCTTCGTGCAAATTTGTCATCAGATAGAGTGTTAATTAAATCTGGCCGAGGGAAAACTTGCCGAGGTCTACTTATATATTCAACTATTTCTTCGTCATCATCAGAATACAAATTAAATAATTGCAAATCCATGTAATTTTTTTTTTTACTGATGGCTGCAATGCCGTTTATGCATTGATTTTGCCAATGTCGTGTGAAAAGAAAAGCCAGATGAAAAAAAATGGCTAAATAAAAAGCAATTTGACTGGTAAATTAAAAAGAAAATTCTACAAATCTAATACAATATAAAAAACAAATTAACTACAAACATACATAAAACAAAAAAATAAATTAGAATATGTAATAAGTGACAATTTCATAAAGACACGAGTGACAAACCTTAAACGCGTTTAAAGCAGTTAAATACCCATTTTTGGATGATTAACTTTGACAGTTTTGTAAACGTATTTACCGGTAAATTTATGCGTTGTGCAAGACCCTTATCGTATTTAAGGGTGTTAAATGCGTTTAGTGCTTCTTAAATAAAATTAAGGAACTTCATGCAAGCCGCCCTAAGTACATATACAGCTTTTATGACTCACTGAAATCACTGTCCACTTTTAATGGATTTGTGACATTAATTATCATTAAATAGCGCAATTTAGTGATGCACCAGCCGTTATTGTTTCATTAGCTCCTTGTTTTCTCTCTTTTTATAATAATGTATGTGTATTATATTTTAATTATATCTTTTAGTATAATTTTATATTTTACTAATGTATATATGTTATATCATGTATAATTTGGCAAACTATAAAATATAGTCATTGATTCATTCATTCATAGATTATTACGACTTGAACACATTGCATCCATTGCGCTAAGTACCCTTAACCTTTTATTATCACGGCACTTCTTTGGAACTATCCGATGAATTTGTCAGGGCCTCAGATGATATAGTTACGCCGCTATATATTATGGTATGTACTTATTTTCCGTAATTACTTATAGACTAGGTAAAGTCAATATTTTGGAGACACCGATGTGTGTGTCTGGATGCTTATATGTGTCATTGTTTAGAGTTTTCTTTTCAATATTTTGATTTATTATTAGATAAGAAGCGAGTTAATCTACGAAACTATCGAGTTAAGCCCTTATCATCGCTTGGAAGACATCTACTTTATTATTTAACTTGTAAATTTCTGTTCAAACGATGATAGTGGTGTGACTCGTCAGTTTCCCAAATTAATTAGCGACCTAACCAATGCCAAAGCAAACCACATCTTATCATTATTTAAAAAACATTACTATTATTGAGTTGATTTCCAACACTATGGACATCTTGATCATATATCATGGAATGTACGTATTTCTGATAACCTTGATGAATATCGATGAATTTGGTCTCTGTGGTTGAGCTGGCTAAGTCTTATCCAGCTGAACTGGCCAGAACGTAGAAACTCCGGGTTCTGTTCTTGGTATGGTAATTTTAGGAAAATACCTTTCTGTTATTTACTATGGTCTGGGTGTCCGGGACGGCCCCAGATTGGTCCGTTGTATCCTTAATACAAGCGTTGCGAACTTAGTTTGAGCAATATACTATAGGTGTTCTTAGCTGCCAATTATATTATTAATAATTATGATATACGTTACTTTTATTCAGGAAAATTTATTACCCGCAGAATACGGATCCGAAGTTTTCGCGAGCAAAGTTGCGTGGAAAGTAATATTTAATGGTATAATGTTGTAATCGTATACGTCATTTACATTTCGGGCACTAAAGTAACAATAAATTACGTTAATAATAATAAGTATGTAGTATAAAATACTTTTAACGGATTAATCGCGTGTACTTTTTACGTAATGGAGTACGATTTTGCCCGTCGACTGACGCAAGCGATTAATACGATATAATCATATTTACATTGCAATCGATGTTAGATAAAATAGCTATTGCATGGCAGTCCAATCACAATAAAGTTCATTAGATACCGGTAACAAGCGTTCGTTATTTATTTGACTACGGAATCACTAAATAGCAAATGTAGATACATCATATAAAACTATATCTCGCAAGAGTTAACTTGAGACTTCGCTCGGATGACGCAAGCGCGAGATAGTGACGTGTCAATGGCGAGAGCGGTAAGAAGGCGGGGGTCGGGAGGCGAGCGCGCATTCCGCTCAGGTCTCAAGTTAACTCTTGCGGATTATATTTAACTAATGTTGTCTTATCTAATTTTTCATTTTATATTTTTTACGACTTTGAAGATTTTTATCTCGCTACGTATTGACTTAAAGCGACATCTGACTAATGATACACCCACCCGATTTTTTTTATTGCACGAGTTCAGCAGACAGGCAGACGGCCCATCTGATGAAAATGAATTTAAAATGGTTCGCCTATCCCTGTCGCCTGTGACATTTGTAACTAAGATTTTCTTTTTATTTTATAAAAGAAAACAATAGGTACTAAATTAGGTACTAAGGCTGTCGAGTATGGCACCACGCCGCACGCCCTTTGACTATTGTTGTAATCTCTCTACAAAAAATCGCGTAATAGCACGGTGACTACAAAGAATTCAATCATTTTAAGAACAGTGCGATGCTTAATGACTTTTTTTTATTGCAGAAATTCAGCAGACAGGTAGACGGCCCACTTGATGGAAAGCGGTTACCATCGCCTATGGACATTTACAACACCAAAGGTGCTACAAATGCGCTGCCGCTCTCGTAAGGGAGAGGCTGGACCTGGCCACTAATGCCGGAACACAACTCAAAGTTGTTGTGGCAGCATACTCTAGACCAGGGGTGGTAGCCATCCAGGAAGGTAAATGCCCTACCACCTGGCTGGGGGTCGTTTTATCGTTTCTTATAACAGGCCACGCAAGAAAGACATCTTTATTTTGTCTGTCAAAGACGTTGTTTTAAATTAGCCAAATGTTTTAATTATTTACAATTAATCAGTAATTATTAATTCATTAATGTTATTTATTTAATTAATTAATAATAAGCCTGTAGTCATGTTTTGTTTATCATCAATCTAAATATGAATGTCCTGAAATCCTCTGCATTCTTTACATTAATACGGAATTTCGGTACATTTAAATTTTAAACTGACACTCAGGGCCGCTTGCATAACGATCGTCTTTAAATAAAATTTGTTAATCATATTAAACTGCCTAAATACGTTTAACACAAAACGTATTGACAGTTCTTTAAACATATTTAGCGGCAAAATTTGCGTTGTTCAAGTCGCTAATTGTATTTACGGGTGCTAAATACGTTTTGTGTTTCTTAAATAAATATAAGCAACCTTATGCAAGCGGCCCTCAGTATATTGCTGTGCCGAAAGTTAATTCGATACAGCACTGATTTTCAATGCCTAAGTCTTTCTTAGTATATACACATTACATTGAGACCTATATAAGAAATCTAGTCTGTTACTTTTAGTTTTATTTTTAGATATGTATTTATTACTCAAAATAAAAAGAAAGTTATATACATTTATTAAATATTAACAATGATAAATAAAAAATGGTATATATGGTAATAATAAAATCGTTTACTACACACAGTAGTTTTTATATATATCTGTACATAAATAATTAAAGTGAACGAGTTGGAGGTAAGCTAAACAATAACCTTATATTTAACCTACCCCCGGCTACTGAGTAATATCCGAAACGTCGCAATAAAACTCAAATAAAATTCCATGCTTAAATCCGTCAAAAGGCAGTTTTAATCGCAGTCCTTTTTAGTAGAGTTAATTCGTAGACACACATTCGCAAAATGGTAAATTAAAGGCTTAACGTTATCGGTACTTCGCGATACATGGCTTTAGTTTTTAACGTAAACTAGAAGAGTGATGTTTCTTAGTGCAACTGCAGTTTAATTTTTGAAATGAACAAATAGTTGTAGAAAATTCATTGACTTTATACAAAATAAATTGTTTATAAGTGAAAAATCTTAATTTTTTAGTGATATAAATATCCTTCGTGATAACGGCAAGTACATCGTTGTAATGCGTCAGTCATATAATTCAAATTTAGTTGTATCTAGTTAAAAACAACATTTCCCAGTCAGATAGTAGCTATCTGTTACTTAAAACTTGGAATATTTCAAACAAAACTCGAAACAAACAAAACAAAAAATAATTATAAAAACAACAAAACAAAACTTACCTCTTTTTGTACCAACATTAAAACACAAAAGTACAAAACAACACAACACGTAGAAAATTCAAAAGACGCACCCATTACACATTTTTTATCAACTTGTCCTCTTCTGGTGTTACATTCTTGATTTCATACGGCAAATCTATCCAACTAGGCATTTTGATTATTATTTTATAGTAAGCTTTAAATAAGATACAATAATTCAAATAAAGAACATAAAATTCCCGGGTATTCTTTTTTTAAATGTCAATATTTGAAATGATTATCTTTAATCTACTAACTATTCAAATAGGTTTAATTAAAAAATAAAAACAGACGAAGGAAACACGAAACAATGTGTCTATAATCGCGCGTTTGACGTACTGTGATAATTTTTGGCGAACGTGCTCTTTTCAATAAATGGATACCTACATCGATTTGTAAAGATATCGATTCATCTATTATTCTGATAACGATAGTAAACGACAGATAACAAAAACACCTGATTCTGAACAGTTCAGTTGAATGTTTGGTAAAATAAAGAATTTTTTTAGTTAAAGGTTAACTCTTTCCGTGCATGCGGGACTGCCTAATATTATATTAGGGGCAGTATTCACATGAGTAACTACTAAATTGAAATCGAAAATATTAGTTGTAATTTATTTTCCTTAATCTTTATTAAACTGCCTAAATCTTCTATCGGGCGGAAACCGAACCCATTTAACCAGTTTAATTTTCAGCCAAGTTATAAATATATAATTCACACCAAACAACTGATTTCCTATGACAAACAACAAAAGAAATTTTCCAACAATTTTTCAATAAACAGTTAAAATTTCAAATTAATACCCTGCAACTACAGTTTTTAGATATAAAACCAAAGTAAAACATCCGCCTTTTATGTTCCAGTTAATAACAGTGTAAAAAGATATTGTAGTTATTTTGTTCTAGGAGGAGAAAAATTCTCTGAAAGCAATTAAGTTTATAACTTGTTTATACATAATGTTGGTCAAACTCCATCCTTATAATTATATACTTCAATCTGACAAAAACATATAGTGATACTAGCGGCCCCAGCAGACGCTATCCTGCTCTGAAAAAATAAAAATCTAGAACCCGATCTCAGCGGTACCTACCGGTTCCAATTTTGGATTTAAACCCATTCAAACACACAATAATAAAATCACCAAACCGCTCCAGGTGATTAGGAGGATTCTAGAACCCGATCTCAGCGCCACCTACCGGTTCCAACGGGATGAAAGGTATCCTATCTCCCTCTCCTGGTTCTAAGCTACCTCCCCACCAATTTTCTAGGCGGCAAAGGCTTCTCCATTTTAATGATAATGGACGATAAACTCGCCATGTCTTAGGACAATTAAGAAGCTTCACACATCGGTTATATAGTATCATAGGTTAAATTCAGACATTTCAGCCCATTTATCGTGACTATTGTAGCAATATGTGAACTGGGTCAGAAAAACTGCTGAAACAATGCAATCTCCAATGGTTAAGAGGCTGTAAAACCACGAAATAGACTAATAGCATGAGACTATAACGCCTTGCGCTTTACAAAGCCCAGGTGAGGCCGCATATGGAGTACTTACTGCTCACACTTATGAGCCGGGGCACCTACACCTACAGCTAAATCCCCTGGGCAGTATTCAAAGTCGAGCCATTCGCATTATCGACGATCCAATACTCACAGACGGTTTATATACGCTTGACCCCAGGGGGTGCCGCCCTGGACTCGTCTCCGTCCAGGAAGCGGTACAAGGGGATGCGTCCCCGGGGCCCCGAGCGACCACTGTCATATTGCCCCCTTTACTCCATGACAGTGGTGTCCCACCTTCTCCTCATCCTAGTATCCCTCATCTTTACTCCTTCCCACATACCACTTCCTATTCCTGGTTTCCCTACACGGGTTGTGTAGGTCGGGCGGCAGCCGCTACACTTAAAACCGTAACTCGCCACATCAACAATGGAAAGTTTGGTAAGAACACTGGGTATGGCTAGGGCGTCGCCGCATAACGACGCGCAGGCACATCGCCCTACACCTGCGATAAGTGGGCAAGGGCTACCGTGCCAAGGGCGGGCACGGCTAACGACGCGAGTCCACACTCAGATTAGGAAACTCCGCTTCGCGACGTGGAATATTGGTACGCTGACCGGACGCGCAAGGGAGTTGGCCGAAGTACTCTCCAGGCGGAGGGTGGCCGTGGCGTTCCTGCAGGAGACTCGGTGGAAAGGCTGCAGATCCCGGTTCATTGGGAATGGCTACAAGCTGATCTATACCGGTGCCCCTGGTGGGGAAAACGGGGTTGCTGTAGTACTCTCCGAGGAGTTCCAGAACAACATCCTAGAGGTGAAACGCTTCAGCGACCGGCTTATGGTCGTGTCGGTTCTTATCGAAGGGGTTGTGACCCATTTGATAAGTGCCTACGCGCCACAGGCTGGTTGTAGCGACACTGATAGAATGAGGTTCTGGGATCAGATCGGTGATGTACTGCGTGGCATCCCGTTATCACAGGGGGTCGTTTTGGGTGGTGATCTGAACGGTCATGTGGGTGAGAGGTGGGAGGAATTTGAGCGTGTTCACGGTGGCTTTGGATACGGAAGCCGCAACGCAGAAGGGGAGGATATCCTCCGAATGTGTGCGGCTGCCGATCTTGCCATCGTGAACACGTATTTCAAAAAGAAATCCGAACACTTAATCACCTACAAGAGCGGACGGCATGCTACCCAGATCGACTACCTACTCACCAGGAGACACCACATCGGCAAAGTAGCCAACTGCAAGGTCATACCCGGAGAGAGTCTCACTGCACAACACCGTCTCCTTGTTATGGACCTCTGCGTTAAACCCAAAGACAAACCCGTTGAGCATTGTCGACGCCAAATTAGATGGTGGCTGCTTGATGAAGGCAAATCCCAGGAGTTCGCTTCAGCATCCGTCGAGATGTGTGTCGGAGCTGACAGCGAATTAGTCCAGAGCCACTGGGATAAGATCCAAGCAGCCATTACTAAAGCGGCGAACGCAGTGCTGGGTGTGTCTAAGGGTGGTCGCAAGTGTGACAAGGAGACTTGGTGGTGGAACGACACAGTCCAGAGGGAGGTTAGGGTGAAGAAAACCCTCTTTAAAAAGTGGCAAGCGTCTAGATCTCCTGAAGATCGCGACGCATACAGGGCCGCAAAACGTGCCACTAAAAGAGCTGTAGCCAGAGCCAGACGAGACCACTTTCGATCGTTGTACGATAAGTTGGAATCGTCTGAGGGGCAGAAGCTCATTTATAAGTTGGCACGTTCAAGGATCAAAGCGGCACAGGACATTTCCAAGTGCCGCTGTGTTAAAGATCCTGGCGGCAACCTGTTATGCGAGGACCTCGCGGTGAAGGAGAGATGGCGCTCTTACTTCTACGAACTGCTGAATAAGCAGCACAAAGAAGTACAGCCACCGAACCTCCCTCCGAATCAAGGACTAGTGCCACTGATAACGCCTGATGAAGTCCATAGGGCTCTTCGCCGCATGAGGAATCGGAAAGCTGTCGGAGCCGATGGAGTCCCCATCGAAGCCTGGAAGGCGATGGGTCCTCGTGGTGTGGGCATTTTAACAAACCTTTTTAACCGCATACTCCTCACCGGAAACATCCCGAGCCAATGGAGACTGAGTGTTATCACTCCAGTCTTCAAAGGTAAGGGATCGGTGCAGGAGTGCGAAAACTACCGCGGAATAAAGGTAATGTCCCACACCATGAAGCTCTTTGAGCGCATAATCGACTCTCGGATCCGGCAGGAGTGCACTGTCTCGGGATGTCAATATGGGTTTCGTCCTGGGCATGGAACCATGGACCCTGTTTTTGCCCTAAGGATCATCATGGAGAAATACAGGACGAAGAATACGCCTCTGCATTTCCTGTTTTTGGATCTGCAGAAGGCCTTTGACTGTGTTCCTCGCGTGATGATCTGGTGGGCACTGAGGTCCAAAGGGGTGCCAGAAACCTATATTGACGTTATCCGGGATATGTACCGTGATTCCGATTCCATAGTTCGGACCGCTGTTGGCGACACCACACCCTTCCCCATTACAGTAGGCGTGCACCAGGGATCGGTCCTTAGTCCGTTTCTGTTCAGCGTGATATTAGACGAATTGTCGAACAGCATCAGGGATGCGCATGAGCAACCTCCATGGTTGCTCATGTATGCTGACGATATCGCGCTGGCAGATTCGGACAGGGGGCGCCTGGTGGGACGTGTAAATGCGTGGAAGAGATCGCTAGAGAACGGCGGTTTGAAACTAAATGTGGCGAAGACTGAGTACTTGGCCTGCAACACTACAGATCCCACATCCGTGCGCATAGGCGAAGATACGGTCGAGCGCACGGATCAGTTTAAGTACTTGGGATCTGTCCTTAGTGCGTCCGGGGATATCGACCTCGACGTCAAGGCCCGTATCACAGCAGCTTGGGCCAAGTGGCGTGAGGTGACAGGTGTCATTTGTGACCCCAAAATGCCGGTCAAATTAAAAGGACAGGTCTATAAATCCATCATTAGACCTGTCCTTTTGTATGGCAGTGAAGCGTGGCCAGTACTTGAGCGACACAAGCAAGAGCTGCGTGTCACGGAGATGAATATGCTGCGATGGATGTGTGGAGTGACGCGGAAAGACCGGGTCAGGAACTCCCGCATCCGCGGCAGTCTTCATGTCCGTGACATAGCAGACAAACTGCAAGAGTGTCGCTTACGATGGTACGGCCATGTTTTACGCAGACCGGCTAATTACGTGGGGAACAAATGTCTAGCCATGCCACCTCCGCCAGGTCCCGGTCGAAGGGGAAGGCCCAACAAATGCTGGCTTGACGTCGTGAAGGATGACATGCGTGCCAATGGTCTCAAAACGGGGGATGCTGAAGACCGCGCGAAGTGGAGTAGAAAAAGTAGGAAAGCGGACCCTGGGCGTCGGAGTGAACGCTCCGAACGCAACCGGGATTTAACGCTCGGATGATGATGATGATGATGGTTTATATACGCTTGGCGTTCTGAGAGGCTTCGCGTCTCTCTGCGTATTCTACCGACTGTATAACGGAGAGTGTTCCGAGGAACTGTTCAGAATGGTGCCTTCGTCTTCTTTTTACCACTGCACCGCACGCCATCGGCTGAGAGTTCATCCTCACTTCCTTGAGCGTCTTTGCTTTTGTTTGCAACGGTTCTCTAGAACGTTTTTCTTGCGCGCCATGGGGATTTGGAATAAGCTCCGAACCGTGATTTTCCCACAGTACAATATGGGTTTTTTTAAAAAGAGTGTCACAAAATTTCTTCGAGGCCGGCAGCGCGTTAGTGACAGCTCTGGTGTTGCAAGCGTCCATAAGGGACGGCAACCGCTTTCCATCAGGTGGTCCGCTGCCTGTCTGCTGTACTCCAGCGATAAAAAAATGAGACCACATTTAAACAAATCATGTAGACTAACCCTTATTACATATCGAGTAAACATCAGAAAATTATAGCAAACACGAATACTATAGTTCAATAACAATCATTACTAATTTCTTTTCGATCGTGTGTAATCAGCTTTGATCATAAGGTGATTACTGTATACTTTATAGTGAGGCTAGTTTTTGATACTTTAAGGTCAAGGTTGAGGCCGTCAGACGATTGTTGGCAATGATAAGTGTCCTAATTAGGCAACCGTAATTAATAAACAATTATTTCTCTTAATGAGGCTGTGTTCTATTTGGTTACTTTTAGCATATTTATAACAGAACTAGTTGTTGGCCGCGGCCTCACTCGCGTATATTTCAAATAGGCATAATTTGAGTAGTCAAAAACGTTAAAGGGCGTGATATTATGTATGTATGTAAAAGGTTGTCTAAGTCGTGGTAGCGTAATGGTTAGCGCACGCGCCCCTAAATCGAAGGGCGCGGGTTCGATCCTGACCGGACGCATGCACCTCTTAGTCAGTTTTCTTATCTAATGTGCATATTGTTACAATTACCACGTGCTAACAACGGTGAAGGAAAACATCGTGATGCAACCTGCACATCGAGATAACCGATGTGTCAAACCTGCCAAGCCGCCTTGGACAAGCGTGGTGGGTGTACTGTCCGTTCCCCCCTATAATGGGAGGCCCGAGCCCAGCAGTGGGACATTTATGCGCTGACATTATAATATATATATATATGTCAAATGTAGCTTTTTTTTAATCAAAAGGGTAGAACTTCCACAAACACCGATATTGGTGTTCATTTATACCAAACTTGAAGCAGGTGTATAAAAATTCATTATTAATTTGAGTGGCAGATTCTTCTTAACAATAATGAATTTAAATAATAATTAATTTTATTTTTTACATTTAAGAATATTCATTAGTATTACACGCAGTTACACGCCAACAAAAGTGAATGCATATCTGCAGTTTATCACCTTTCGGCTTTTGGACGTCTTTTGTTTACTTTGTGTTTAAAATGTGTAATTACAAAAGCAGCCTATTGTGTATTGTAATCCTTTATGATGGTCAGATGGTCAGCCAGGTGTGATTCTTGGAAAATTCAGTCCACGCGGTATTGTATAGTTTTATTAGTATTGTACTGTATAGTCTAGTATAAAAGAATGCCCGAACGGAGGGGTGAGGCAGTCAAGGGACGATTACGATACGAGCAAGACGTGTGTACATTCGATAAGCTGTATAGTGACGGGCTTTGCGCGTGTTTGAATCGTGCAGTTTGTACTGGTTGTGTCCAGTTATATTTGTGCTTGTGTTATACGTGTTTGTATAGTTCTAATAAGTTCTATAGTGATTCCAACGGCATTTTAATTCGAGTCCTGTAACTCGTAACAGTATCTTACTGGATATAAACAAATCTATGCGTAGTCATATTTAGACAAGACAAAATAAATTATCTATAAAACTGAGAGAAACTGAAAACCGGCCTGAAATAATATTATTGTATTTATCTAATATTTGAATGAGATAAATTGTAAGATTACTGTATCTTGCATATCTGAATTGAGTGTTGTAGAATGAAGATAAGTGCGAGTCGTATAAGATAGGCAGTGTTTCTTCCTTGTTAACTAAATTGTTTATTTACTGTTTCAATTAATCTACATACCTTATATTATTTCAAATTCAAAAGATTTTATCAAAACTAAATTTTACTTAAGAACAGTTTGTGAAAGTCATACAAAGTCCTACGAAAAATAAAAGAAGTAAAAGTGGCGACTCCACTATTTAATAGAGTTTTGATTGTAAATCAGCCAATAAATAAACGTATAGCTTTAATGATGGAATATTTTGTATTTATTATTCAGTAATTACCCGCGTCGATTTATTTTTAACCGAATTCAAAAAAGGACGAGGTTCTCAATTCGTCGGAATCTTTTTTTTATATATTGCTACGTGCGAGCGGGGGTACGCACATATGGGTTGGAAGAAAACACCAGTTTTTATGCAGGGTTGCCCCTATACGCACGACCACCGATGCACAGTCCCGCCGATAACTTCTCACACCCTCAATACCGTCGCCGATATTGCTTAGACACCTCCGATATTATCACGTGTAGCTTGCTTCTGGTTCCCTCCCCTCTCGAACTACGCTACACACCTCCTTCGCGTATCTGTCCACCAAACTGGTCACTAAATTCACCACTTAATTCTTCTCTGTCTTCTATTAACCTTCTCTAATAACTCTTTAGTATCGCACTTGTCGTTTCACCGTCTTGTACTGAACTCAACTTTAAACTGCCCGTTAGGCGCGCCTTACGCTGTTTATATACCCGGCAGAATTCTCTAGAACCCATCTATCTATCTCTGTCTTTTCTTTCCCGAACCTTCTGTTCGGGAACTTTCGTTTATACATCTATCCCTTTCTAACATCTATCTATCTATCTCTTTCTTTTGTCGTCTATCTCTTTCTATCAATTATCTATCTCTTTCTTTCGTTTATCGTCTATCCTTTTCTAAATATATCCGTCCTTGTCTTTTCGTTCTAGATTTTTCTAGACTTTTCTAAAAGTTCTAAAACTTACTAGATGGTTCCACCATCATTTGCCACATTATGTTCACCGATTACTCCGGTTCTTTTGTTCGACGCGGAATATATGCCATTTAGTCCCCTAAAAATTTGACATAGTTTGGCCTGGTAGTTTTCATTTTATGAATTTTTAAAAAAATTTCCATTCTGCCTGGCACTTTTCGTAGGCGTACCTTAAACACTAAAAAGGAACAAATAAATAAAAAAAACTTCGTTTAAAAAACCTACTTCAAAAACTAAAAAGTATGAAATAAGTTATTTCTAAAGCTATTATTATTAATACATATTATCTAAAACATCTTGAAGTCGGTGCAAAGTAAAACATAAAAATTACTGTATTTTGAAAACTACTAAACACCATCATCATCATCCGAGCGTTAAATCCCGGTTGCGTTCGGAGCGTTCACTCCGAAGCCCAGGGTCCGCTTTCCTACTTTTCCTACTCCACTTCGCGCGGTCTTCAGCATCCCCCGCTTTGAAAACTACTAAACACCGACTTTAAGATATTTAAAATTATATATATCAATAACAATAGCTTTAGAAACAAGTTGTTTTATACTTTTTAATTTTTGAAATCGGTTTTTTTAAAGGAAGTTTTTTAACGCACGAGTTCAGCAGACTCCGTCTATACTTTTATCCGTTAGTCTGTGTTCCCAATAATTTATTGAAGTTAAGAGTGGTTAAATCGTATCGTATCGTAGTTACCTGTGAGATTAAGTCCTCAATACGTACTCGAGAGTCGAAAGTTGTAAGACGGCGTAATTAGTCATTAAACTTCTAGGAGTTTTCCAAGTAACTTTCAGATGAGCGAACTTACCAACTTACACCTGCAGCATTACTCAGCCTTATCTGAAGCGTATAGAGTTTGTTTTAGATTAATGAGTAATTAAGCATAACGTTGCACGGTTTAAGGTAAGTTTGAGTGACCTGAGAAAATCGGATGAGCGCTTTCAAATTAGTTAGAGAATTGACGTATAAGAATGCAAGGAATGTACCGTTTAATAAAGTCCGTACTGAGAGCTTTGGGAGGGCTCGGAAGTTTTAGATCTGTTTATTAATATTGTTATCGCGTATTATTAACGCTCGAAAACAGACGAAATATGTTGGATAATGTATGATATTGTAATGGGAAGTTACATAATCCAGATATATCATTACATTAATACGTGAAGCAAAAATTTTGTACAACTTTTTACGAAAAAGGAGTATGAAATTTCGCAAACTTTAGTTTATATAGAGAAGGAGTGCAGAAAGCTAATATTTTTGAAAAATTATGCCGCTTGCATATTAAATTTATTAAAGAAACACAAAACGTATTTACACACTTAAATACAATTAGCGTCTTGCACGACGCAATATTTGCCGCTAAATATGCTTAAAGAACTGTCAATACGTTTTGTGTTACACGTATTTAGACAGTTTAATATGATTAACTAATTTTATTTAAAGGCGATCACATTGAAGCTATTAAAAAAATCAACTGGAATAGACTACATAAACGATTATTGGTGTTGTCGGTTTGTTCGTTTGTTTTAAGACTCAGTTTTAGTTAGATTTGATTCAAATTAAAAACCGAAAGTATTAAAGCAAAATAATAGTTTAAAATTTTTTAACACAAAATATACTTAGGTCCCAAATTAGCTTACGATAAAATGGCGGCAAAGGCTTGAATAGTCAAATATATACAAAACATCTTACCGCCCAACTGTAATATAAAATAGACACTGTGTTTCATCTTAATTGTCTATTAAACTCAAAGACAATGGCTGGCTACACGATGTATTGTAGTACAAAAGCTACACCACACGTGAGAATTCGTTAGATATATCTATTCGCGAAAACGGAGTGTACTTTTATAGATAAACGAAAAATGGATACGGTATTTATAATCTTGTATGTAATTAGTCCGACGTTGCGAGTCTCAAATTGAAATGCCGTTGGAATTATTATAGCGTTTATTAGTACTATACAAACACATATAACGCAGGTACAAATATAACCGAACACAACAAGTCCAAACGTAATACAAAAGTAAGTAATTCAATAAAACGCGCAAAGTCCGTAACTAAATAGATTACCGAATGTACACAAATCTTGCTTCGCTCGTGGTTATCGCTCGACTGTCCCGTCCCGCAATCGGGGCTTTGCTTTATACTGCACAGATGCAATATGTCTGCCCGGCCGCGTGGACCGAATTTCCGAGAATCAGTTTGTACTTTAAATCCGACACACCTGGCTAATGACTGCCATAAAAGATTACAATACTCAATGGTTTTTTTCTAATCACAAATTTTAAACACAAAGTAAACAAAAGAAGACCAAATGCCGAAAGGTAATAAAAAGGGTTTTTATAGGTATGAAGTGTGACTTTGTTTTTGTCGGCGTTTAGGTCGTAACAATACCATCGTTCTTTGTCCAGTACGAGTTATTTAGATCGTCACTCGTTTTACAACCACCGTCTATTGTTTATCTTTTCAAATCTATTCTTTCATTCTTCATCTATCTTTCTCGCTCACACTACAAACTACTCAAAACCACTAATAGACTAGTAAACAAGTGCCTTTTGGACCAACTTTTTTCAGCAGTCTCTGAAAATTATAAATGATTCGATTCGGTCATTCGATTCGGAATGGCATCTAGATGGTTTTTGAAAAAATGAAGTTTCGCTTGCAAGAATTGTAAAAGTTATTAACAATTAGCTTAAAAAAGGGGGTTTAGTTTTTTGCAAATATCTCAAAAAATAATAATAAATAAAGATAAAATATAATAAAGATTTTTCAAATTTGAAAAAAGATTCGAAAAGAGGAGGAAATTTCCTAAAAAAAATCTTGACTCCCGAAACTGTAAGATTAATATTTATAATTTTCCTAGAGGGATGAAAATACGGCCGAAAACGGGTACTCTGGCTTACGCAAGCCACACCCACATCGGCCCTTTAATGAATAAATATTATTTAAACATACTAAATATGAAAATAAAAAATTGAAAAAATTCAGGCACTAACTGAATAGATGAATCTTGTATATCGGTGGATAAACATATTCTGATATATATGATAAGGTTGAAGTTGATAATGAGGATATGACAATCGAAGAATATTTAACGATATACTCATCACTACGTAAAGTGAAGAAGTACTCAAAAAGCCTGACAAGAATGTATGACCTTTGGACACTAAAAAAGGAGACGCATGTGTTTTCACAGATTGTGCGGCCCAGGTTGTAAAAGGCTGAGTGATTTGAAAATTTATTTTAATTATATTGATATTTTTTATTGTAGTTCATTTAGTTATTACGTATGAATTAATCGTGTTTCCATATAATTAATTGTTGAAAATAATTATCATAAAACTTTTTTACTTGTGACTTTATTCTAAAGATTTCTCGTTTTCCAAATAGGACTCAGGGCTGATGTTTTGCATTTTGTAATGGAAAAATAAAACGCTTTTATAGGCCATGTCTCAGCTCATTATTTTCCTTTGGCCCAAAAGTCCCCGTGTCCTTTAACCATTAAACCTTCAATCAGCGTCTTAATTTAAATCATATTTTATCAGTGAAGTTTCTTTTCAATTTTATATGAAAATTAAAGAAAGCTAATTAGCTTTTAGTATGAGCAAAGTGTAAGCAAGTGTTAAGAGTAACATTTTGTAATGTATACGGTGAAGCATTAAGAACCGTTTAGACCGTGGCAGGAACTCCTGCATCCGCGGCAGTCTTCATGTCCGTGACATAGCAGACAAACTGCAAGGGTGTCGCTTATGCTGGTACGGCCACGTTTTACGCAGACTAGCTAACTATGTGGGGAACAAAATTAAATGTCCATGCCGCCTCCACTAGGTCCCGGTCGAAGGTCCAAGAAATGTTGGCTTGACGTCGTGAAGGATGACATGCGTGCCAATGGTCTCAAAACGGGGGATGCTTCGACCGCGCGAACTGGAGTAGAAAAAGTAGGAAAGCGGACACTGGGCGTCGGAGTGAACGCTGCGAAGGCAACCGGGATTTAACGCTCTGAGGATGATGATGACGGTGAAGCATTTAGTAAGTAGTAATTTAAGTAATCTTACAATGTTTAATAATTAGTAAGTCTACTGTATATCCGCCTCGTTATCAATCAGAAGATTTTAACAATGATATTTAACTTATGACTGATAAATGACTAAGTATTTGATAAACGAAGTTCGTGTTGTATGTAATGCAACAGAATTGGCTGGAGGAACGCTAGGGCCCAATTCTGCTATTACTATCTCGTAAAAATCGCCAGACACTATCGTCTCAATCGTAGGATTGCTTGTTTTTTTTACCGCAGGAGTTCAGAAGACAGGCAAACAGCCCACTTGATGGAAAGAGGTTATCGTCACCTATAGATAATTGCAACACCAAAGGTGCTACAAATGCGCTGCTACTCTCTTAACTGGGACCTTTTCACTAATGTCGGAATACAACTCAAGGCTATTATGGCACCATACTCTAGACCAGTGATAGCCATCCAGTCAGGCAAATACCCTATCACCTGGTTTTTTTGTCGTCTCCAGGACGCCCGGTCGCAGGAAGTTGTATTCTTTCTCCGTTCCTGCACGGATAAATCTGCATCTGCGGCTATTCAGCTGGATCCTGCTCTAAAAAAAAATTCGTCCGTAGCATTACCAGGAACTATTTCGTACCTTCATGTTAGCAGTCAGGTTACACATGTCTAGTGATGAATGGCGTCACAATGGGCCTTCATTAGCGTCCCGAGACACATTAATTAATTTCCCGTCACGGACGCCCCTCGCACCAGCTTGTTGCAGACAAATTTCGCTACATTATGCTTATTAAATTGCCCATTAATTTTATACATAAATATAATAAATTTATTACTCAATCCATTTTAAACTGATCAGCTGTCATTTTTCGTAAAAACAAGTGACAAAATTCGTTTCATCCTAGATTTAATAAATATATCAGTAATGTCAAATTATAGCTTTTTACTAAATGCGTATGAAAGTATATACGATACTTAGAGAGCGAGAGAAAGAGAGAGATAACACTTTACTGCACACCACAATATACAATTACAAAAACAGACCATATTTAGGGGAGTTTTTGGCGGGAACTGAAAGGGGATGTTGTGCTGTGCAGTTTTGTTTTCTAAAAATGTGTAAAATTACTCTAAAATGAACAATAGTTGTAAGATAATTATAGTTTTTGAGTAGTGGTTATGTTTTTTTGTGAGAAATGTGAACTGTATAGTCAAATGTGGCCTTTTGAGGTGTCACAAGAACTCCGTTGAATGGCACCAGCTGATAACCTACAGATCAGCTATGCTACACATAGGCTTATGATAATGAAGAAACTATATTGTAAACTAAGATCTGGCTTAAAGGCCTAGCTGCCAAGCCATAAACATAAATAATAATAACAGACCATATTTACAATATTTTCTAAGCAATTTAATAGGCAGACTTATCGCTCAAACCGATTTCTTCCAGGTAGCCTAAATCAAAGAAATTTGAATCAGGCGATAAGGTAGGTGGCGCAGGGAAAAGGCAATAGATACATAAATACTCAAACTAGTTTAAGAGATAAATGAAGTGATAACTTCTTATGTGAGGGTAAACCGCTTCGTTACGTAACGCGTTACGGCGCCAGTCTGTCTGGCTGCCCTTTCTCTCGCGCAAGTTGTCGCTTCTGTCGGGCGTCCCGAGACGCACACTTTTAGACGAATAAGTACATATATACAATAAGATATTTCAAAATGCACAAGTTATTATAATAAATGTATTTGCATGATTATAGTGTTAATGAGACATAGATATTTGTGGATCTTTGAGTAAATTTCTACATATTGGTAAGTATTTGGCCTCAGCCTATTCCAAAGTTTGACAGCCTGCAATGTAAAAGAATTATCATAATAGGATGAAGAGTGTGCAGGTTTCATAAGTTTTCGATAGGTATCAGAACGAAATTTGTGGGCAGTGGATAAGCGAAGAAATTTAAAACTGTACTTTTTAATTTTTAACTATATATTTTATTATTATTATTTACTTAATGTTTGTCTTTCCGGATTTCTGAAACATCTGGACGATGTTGACGGGACTTTCACTGGCAGATAGCTGATGTTATAGGGCGTAACTTAGTCTATTTTTTTTAGCGTTTCGCAATAAATGTCCACACGGACGAAGTTTTAATATTAACTTACAACATGAGGCGTACGATTCGCTTCGGATTAACATTCTCCTTGAAGGAGATAGTACAGCATGTCAGACTGGCGTTACTTGAAATCTACCACTTAATTTCAAAGAAAGATAGAAGTGGCAAAGAAGAGAACAAAGTAAAATATTTTGATAAAATAAAAATCTTTTGAGAATAAAGTTCTTTAAACCCAAACCCAACAAAACAGAAAATTATAAAATCTGACATCTAAAATTGCTCAAGCAATTATCTGCGCTGATTCGACAGATGGCTTTAAGTAACAAAATAAGATAGATAAAATTGTAATTTTGGAATCGTGACCCTTTGAGCAACAAGACTATATTTAAAGGGAGTCGCCTATGTTTAATAAACATTACTTTCACATTCATATGAGCTAGATTTCTAAATCAACTAAATCCCAACTGTAACTCTAAAATACATATTAATCAAAAGATCAAAATTATTTTTTATATTGCTGATAGTGATTGAATAAAGTGTTGTCTAGCTATTTAATTGATTTTAAAAGTTAATAGTTATTGGTATGAATTTAACTCCAATATTTTACTTACTGCAAGACAAGTTTTGAGACAAAAGATAGCTTTTGTTTCTCCTCAAGTTATAATACGGCCGGCGTAACTTGGCGAATGTGAACATAGGCTCTGCGAACTTTAGAGCATGTACACTCGTGTGATGAGTGGGAATACGACTCGTCAGTGGATACAATTGATCGCCCTTCATCCCTGTATTTTTTCATTGCTTTGTACTAGTTGGTCACTGTATTTTCTTCACGAGTTTACATGCGCTAAAGTTCGCAGAGCCTATGTTCACATTCGCCAAGTTACGCCGGCCGTATTATACAGTCTAGGTAGGTAGATTTACCAAATTAAATCAAACTCGGTTCAGCTGTTTATTCGTGAAAAGGTAACAAATACAATGAGTTTCTTTCGTGTGTAAAACTTTATAAATTATAGTCCAACACTACGTTTGCCGAAACGCGATATCCACTCCAGGACTCATCTGCTACATCAACCATCAGTCCTGCAACAAATAGACCGACTACTTCATCTTGCTAATTTTGTGAGCTATGTCGGAAACTTTGGTACTCTTGCGGATATCCTCTAATCCACTTACGGTCTTATTCATATTGAGTTAGTTTGAACGATATTTTATGGCTCTTAAAGAAGCAGTCAAACTTACTCTAACTTTCTAATAAGACCGTTAGGTTATACAGTAGGACATTTATGGAGTTACTATTTTCCGTGAATGATGGCAAATCTTTTCTGTTCAGCTCTACGATTACAACCATCTGCTACGTATTCTATATTAAATAACCAATGCTTCATATAACTTGTTTTAGAATTTAATTAAATTCTTAATCTATGGATTACGATAATGAAATATTAATTTTTGATTAAATAAGTTTTAAAGTGAAGCCAGACGTAACATCAAATATGTATTTAGTTTGAAATTTACCAGCATATTTTTAAATCACTTGTCTGTGTAAAACGTTTGAGTTTATTTTGATACAAGTTTTAAAATAGAATATTCTATAAAAGAGACTTTTTTAATATTCTTCGCCTCAATGGCAGGCAAAGGATATTAGTCCATACAGCCTTGTCATATTAACTCTTCAATATAGCTCAGCCAAATTGTAGGTCATCGACTGACGCCTGTCAATGAAGTTCTTGTGACAACTCGAAAGGCAACATTTGACTGCCACTGTTTACATTTCTCACAAAAACCTGCCAGAACCTCTTATTATATTTATTATTTTATTAGGTTTATTATCTTTTACTACTTATTTTGTTTAATATAGCTCGCACAATTTGTGGATCTTGCCAATATTTAGTAATCAAGATTTTTTTTAAATATTTCCAGGAGTAGGGATTAGATAAAAGTCGGACTCTTATAATACATAATATAGCCTTAGCCAAATTGTAGGTTTTTGACAATCGCCAAACAACTGACTTATTGGAGCAATGGGGATTGTTCACGAAAAATTACCCTCTGATTTTATATTTTCATTACGTAAAATAGGGTATTTTAAGATACTAATTTGAATATTTTTGTATTTTAAGCGTTAGTTTTTTTATAATTCGATTTTAAAATTATTTCTCCGACGACGTCATAAGGGACAAGTTTACATTGATTTCTTTGCTTAGAAAACAAATATAATAAGACTTACTAATCATAGTAATCTATGCAACTATTTAAATGTCACTGCCATATTCATTACGTCGTATCGTGATCATTTTAGTGTTTTTTGTCGCTAGGCTTACAATTTTTCGTATTCAACCATTATTATTTTCTATAGAAAGAAAGAAAGAAAGAAAGAACTTTATTTGAGAAAAATAGCGGCGTAGTTACATTGTTTACACATTATTACACACAAAACATTATTTGAGAATTTGTACGCCGCATTTTCAGCAAACAAGGTTTGCACTCAGCATATTGTTGTGCCGGAGTTATATCCGACACAACGCTGATTTTCAGTGCAAACCTTTCTTTTGGTGTAAGACCATAACGACCCAATTTTGTTAATGTAAAAAATAAAAAGTAAATAATAATTAATAAAAGTAATCGTAATTATGTAATATGTAATATCTATAGTTATCGTTAAATTTTTTAAAGTGATCTTTAGGGAAAAATCCATGTTAAAGAACTTAAATCAAATAATGTACAGCTAGAATTTTTTACACCTGAAGCAGGCAAACAGGCAGACGGCCCAGTAAGGTCAAATAAAGGTCAAACGCATTTCTTACAAAATACAAGAAGATCGTACGTTTTTTGGAATTTTAACTAGACATAAATGATTAGGGACACTATTCCTCGAAATGGTTTTTCAAATAGCTAGATTGAAAAAAAGTGAACAATCCCAATTGGAAAATTTAAAATTAGGAACATATTCTTGCTCAAAAATTTTCAATATCCTACACCTATTATTCACTTTTAACCATATTCACACTTTATTGATCTATTGCAGTTTTGGAAAAAATGAAATGCTTGCTAAACCTGTATTATGTGATTTTAAAAAAATCATAGTTTCCATAATCTTTGAAGTTAAAAGTTTCAATAAATGTGTAAATAGAGAATGCTTTCAATTCTAGTAACTCAATTAAATTTATGTAAACAGCACGAACTTTTTTTATGTTTATGGCTTGGAAACTAGGCCTTTAAGCCAGGCCCAGTTGTAGGCTACAATCGACGCCATTCAACGGAGTTCTTGTGAAAACTCGAAAGGCCACATTTGGCTATACCGTTCACATTTCTCACAAAACACATAATTACTACTCAAAAACTATCAATATCCTACAAATATTGTTCATTTTAGAGTAATTTTACACAATTTTAGAAAATATAACTGCACAACACAACGTACCCTTTCAGTTCCTGCCAGAAACTCTAAGCACGAAGATCTCCATAGTAAACTATAGATAATAAAATACAAGATGGCCGCCAATCCACAAACATCGATGCAAATCATAACCAAGTACTTAATTTTATTTTAAAACATTCTTAAAACAAAAATTATATTTTCCACAAGATTATGCTAATTCGGACGGGACTCATTCATACACAATTGACACTTGACTGACTCACGGCGAGCGAGTTACATTTTTACCAACTAATCTATATACACGTATACCAATAATATCAACCTTATAAGCATAGGAATAAGGGTGATGGCGACTGTAAATCAAATGTATTGGGGATAATCCGTGAAAGGGTGGATTAACGCAAAATGGCCGGAGCGGCATGGCCAACCAAACGGAAATATTAGATTATCTATGAATCAATAAGGGTACACGCTCAGTGGGTTGCGATAGAAGTTTTCAGCTTCGTTTGGCGGCTTCAAGCGTTTTTATTGGCTTGTTTAACAGATTATTTTTAGATTAACACCTTTAGGGGGTATATCAGGAGACTTATTGACAAATTAATCATACGGTGTTTAATAAAACTACGTTTTAACGGTGTCACACGCGATAATTTATTTGATTTTTATTATTCCGACATTTCTGCCTCTTTTCAGGAAGAAAAAGATGTCAAGTGTCAACGAGTATTGTCAAAGTTTTAATTAGCCTACTGTCAACTTGTTCATTTTAATTGTTTAGTTTTAATTTTGTTTATGGTTATTATTTACTCTATAGGATCTTAATCTAATTTCTCACCGCTTCGCAAAACGTTATGACTTGAAGAGAAGAAGAGGCGCAAGAAACTCTTCAGCAAACATGCCTAACACTAATTTTGTATAATATTGAAATGGGTGAAAGGAAAAATAAAGGAATAAATTATATTATATAAATTGGTTTGTGTTCCGATTTGTGTATGTGTACCAGTCGGGAAAACTTAAGAAAATATCATACGGTATTTGTTGTTTACTAAGCTTTTATTCTTTAGGAGTTATTGAACTTTTCATTCGGCAAGGCTACGTTCTACTATGGACTCACAACCACCACGTCCACGATCGCGATTTGTCCCGTTCGACCCACCTGTTGACATGGGTCGATGTTAGCGTGGTGTGATCGAAAATGATGACGTCATTAGTGATGTTTTCGCCACGACTACAACGACCGCGGTCGCCTTGTGGAAAGGCTAACGGAGCATTTTAGGCGTTGTGAGCTACTAGTGGAACGCCCTGATAGTGTCTTCGTGTCAGCTTCAGCGTGACCAGATTTAGTAGATTTCTACTTTTTTGGTAGATTTTGAGGTACTGGCAAAAGAATTTAGTATGTAAAAGTAATTTGGTATATTTTAGTAGAATTCACGCTTTTCAGTTATTCTAGTACTTTTTTGGCATATCTAGGAATGAAACATCACTCATAAAAAACACCGATGTTAGGATATCTATGTTTTCAAAAGTGAAACATCGATGTTAAAAATATTGATGTTTATGAACAATATATCGTCAAAAAACATCGGTTTATGAACGATGTGTTTTATCACCATTTACATAAACTTTTGACGCTAGTTCCTGCGATGTAAATGAAACATCGTTTTTTTTAATATCAATGTATTGTAATTTATTTATTTATTTAGTGCAATAAGGATCACCAACAGTTTTTTACATTTAATCAGTTCCTAGACTTATGACTAAGGTTTACAATGCAATGTAAAAACTAATTATAGGTGAACACAACTTGCAGTATAATTTCTTCACAGTTATTTACCTATTTATTTAAATTTTAACAATAAATGTAACAAAAATGTGTAGGGTATTGAAATTAGTCTGTCCGTCAGTCTGTCTAATGAGTGTCCTGTTGGGCTAAACGAATCTTTTTATAAAATGAATTTTTGGAATCAAAGTGAATGTCAGTAAGATCACTACTACTGTTGAGAATTCTGCACATTCTAGAGATAGGGGAGTTAGCACCTAGTACTGTAGTTCTTAATGGGGGAAAGAGGGGGGTAATAGGTTGTCGAGGGGGTTTCGTAGGGACTCTAAAGCGAAATTGGCTTAACAATTGAGGACAATCAATGTTATTATGAAATAACTTATAAGCAAACATGGCATCTAACATAATTCTACGTGTCTCCAGAGAATCAATTTTGAAATAAATCAGTCTTTTCCGGTATGATGTTTCCTTTTTTACCCTATGCTCAGCAAAAGAAAGATGCCACAGAAACGTCTTTTGTATGCGTTCTAATCTTAATGTATGTGTACAGTAATGAGGTCGCCAGACAACACTGCAATACTCTAAGACACTTCTTGCTAAACAATTGTACAGCAATATCTTTGTTTTGTAGTTAAGAAATATTTTGCTATTTCTTAAGACAAAGCCCAGAATTTTAGAAGCTTTTTTTGTAATATTATCTAAGTGTTGTTTAAACGTTAACTTGCTATCAAACATAACTCCCAAGTCTCTTATTGTTTCAACTTCTGTGATATAGATACCTTCAATTGCATATGAGGATGGAATAGAGTTCAATTTTCTAGTGAATTTTACATGTGCACACTTGCTAGTGTTTAACAACATTTTATTGAGCTTGCACCAGTCAATGAGACTGTTTAAATCTTTCTGGATTAACAGTGAATCATTATTTGTTTCAATAATTCGTGCGAATTTTAAGTCGTCCGCATACATAAATACATCTGAGTTCTGAAAACAGCATAGAATATCGTTAATAAAAATGTTAAAAAGTATTGGGCCAAGATGAGAACCTTGGGGGACGCCAGAGCTGATACGACAAACATTTGATTGTGCGCCATTGAGTACTACATAAAAACATCTGTTTTCTAAATAGGAGCTTAGCCAACTATGCATAGGACCTGATATACCATAGAAAAGTAATTTTTGTTTCAAAATTTTGTGCGATACGCGATCAAACGCTTTACTAAAATCTGTGTATATTACATCTATTTGTTTGCCAGTGTCTATTGTTTGCGCTATCTTTTCAGTGAAAGTTACTAAATTCGTGCAGGTTGATCTGGATTTAGTGAATCCATGCTGATGTATAGTAATAAAAGAGTTAAGGTAGTTTTGAATTATTGGACATATTAAAGACTCAAAAATTTTGGCAAAGGAAGACAGTATAGATATTGGTCTATAATTTTTTATCATTTCTGGTTTATCTGATTTTAAAATTGGGACTATTTTGGCGGATTTCCAAAGGGCCGGGAATATACCAGTTGATAATGACTTGTTAAAAATTAATAATAGCGGCTGAACTAGTACTGTTGCACATGATCTTATAAAGATAGGTGGAATTTCATCGGGACCGGAGCCCTTATTTATATTTAATGACTTAAGTTTTCTTAGTAACGAATCACTGTCAATGGTGATTGAGTTCAAATAAGAAGTTAAATTCAAGTTATGTTCTAATGTTGACAAGTATTGCGAGTTAAATTCATTATTATGCATGTCGTCCGAACAATACTGTGTGCAAAAGTATGAAGCAAACATATTGCTGATATCAACAATGTTTGAAGATACTATATGACCATCAGTGAAGGTTTCAGGGTAAGAACTGGTACCACCACGTTTTGCTTTAACTAAGTTCCAAAAAAGTTTGGGATTTTTTGTAATATTTTCTTCTAGAGTATTTGAGTACTTTTTATAACAATTTTTGGCTAATTTTTCACATCTTGAACTTAATATCTTTAGTTCAATTGCATCCAAAGGATTATTATAGTGCTTGTAACGCTGCCTAAGTTTGTTTTTTTCCTTTAGTGCATGTATAAGAGATTTATCAAACCAGAGAGGATATTTACTTTTGCCTGGTCTTCGAAGAGGCACATATTTAATGATGACTTGTCTTAGAGTTGTGTAAAATGTCTCAAGCATCTCATCGACATTTTTGTTTGTAAATAGTAAGTCCCAGTTACAGTCTGTCAGGTTTTTAATGATTTGTTCATAGTCAGCCCTGTAGAAGTTTGGCCTGAGACTATTGACAAGGTAAGGCAAAGTAATGGGAGGATTCATGTTAATCGTGAAATTTAAAGGTGAGTGAAGCATGTCTATTACACTTAATGATGTTAAACTCTCAGTAACCTCACATCGCTGTAATGTTGTCAGAACCAGATCAAGTATTCTACCTGAGATGTTTTTGACATGATTTAGTTGGCATAGCCTGTTTACAAAAACAAAGTCTATCAAAGTATCACAAATATTTGGGTATGAGTATGTCTGTGTAGAGTCATTAATGAAACCCCAGTCGATGATGCCCATATTAAAATCTCCTACTATACAAATGTCTGAGTCGGTTTGTTCTATGATTGTATTACACTTATTCAGAAAATTATCTAGTTGAATTGGTCTCACGGGAGGAGGTAAGTATACCGCACATAAAGCGATTTGACAACCTTTGTTTGGGTTAATTATTACCCATAAGTCTTCTGCGGATGTTTCCCAATCTGTAACCCGCTTGGATTCTATGTTATTGTTGACGGCAATTAACACACCTCCTCCCTCCTTAACAAATCCCCTATCTCGCCTATAAACGACATATCTATTGTCAAAAAGTTCACTACTTAATATAGAATCATTAAGCCATGTTTCACTTAAAACTACAATGTCATAGTTATTACTTGCAACATTACAGTAGAATGTGTGAGCTTTAGTCCTGAGCCCTCTAGTGTTCTGATAATATAAATTCAATGTAAGGAATTTTGGTTTTTTTTTTTTTTAATTTTTTAATCCTTAGTTATTGAGTATAGAGAAAGACAAAAGAAGAAGTCAGCACTAAAGCTCAAACCATTTTACCAATACTGTCAGAACTTTTAATGTAGATGTACTCCGATTCCTCATTTTTTCTGGTAAAGATCTTTCCCTTTCTAACCCATACGAATTTGTAATTCTTAGCCTTGGCTTGTTGTCTAGTGGCAGCGTGGAGATCCTTATTTGTTGGTGATAGGTGTTCCATGACGAAAATACGCTCCTTCTTTCCTGGAAGTCCGAGGAGGGAACTATCCAATCCATTTTCCTTATGGGCTTTGTTGTATCCGATAGTTGCGGCTAGTAGACCTTCCTTGATCCGGACAGAAGATAATTGAACTATGATAGCTCTAGGGCGCGTGCTGTTATTATGGCGCTTTGCTACTCGTGTGGCGTATGATATATCGTTCTCCTTCAAATCATAGCCGACAGACTTACTCAGCTGCATTATGATAGAATAAAGGTTTTCATTGTTGTGCTCAGGCACACACTGCAATTCTAGGTTATTAATTAATTTAATTTAATTATAATAAATTCAATGTATCGCCCAAACCACTTTAGCAAACCTTTCTTAATTCTTGTTTTCACTAGCATCATCCTATTCCACTCCTGTTACTCTCTCTTTAAAAAAAATATCACACACACTTCTCAGGTATGTAAGTTACTTACGTTTATATGTGGAATGTAATGCAATTTTTAATTATATTTTTATCTAAATTATTAAAGAAATTAATGTTTTTTTCATGTTAAATTCTAAAATGTAATTAAATAAAACATTGGTTTCTTTAGTTAGGGGATGGTGGTTTCTTTGTTATTTTTATAATTTTATCGTTTAATCAAGAAAACATTCATGTTTTTACGTTCTAACACAATAGCAAAAAAAATTAGTAGATTTTTTGTATTTTCTTGTTCTCTTTTAGTAGAATTCAGTAGTTTTTAACCTCCACAAGCAGTAGATTCGTCAAATAAAATCTGGTCACCCTGGTCAGCTTATTTCTCATTAGGAGTTTTTGGCAGGAACTGAAAGGAGACGTTGTGCTGTGCAGTTTTATTTTCTAAAAATGTGTATAATTACTCTAAAATGAACAATAGTTGCAGGATATTGATAGTTTTTGAGTAGAAATTATGTGTTTTTGTGAGAAATGTGAACTGTATAGTCAGATGTGATTTTTCGAGTTTTCACAAGAACTCCATTGAATGGCGTCGGTTGTAGACTGCAATACAACTGCGCTACTATACGAAGACCTATTAATTAACATGTTTCCGACTGAAAGACTTTGATTCTATGGTCATGAATAAATTAATAAAAAATATTTCTCATTATAAAGCAAAAAATTATAAAGCATTTCGCATTTCTACAGCAAATATAGGAATTGTATTAAAAAAGCTACAAAAAGCGTACAAATATTTACATTTATATCGTCAAAAATGTGTTGAAAAGTAGTATGTATGTAGGATGGTGGTTACGTAGCAACTAATTGTTGATAGATGGATAGTCAAACAAGCATTGTAATATTTCTTTAATTTATTGTATTTTAATATAAAAAAAATTGCATGGTAGCAGCAACAGTATCCTGAAGGGAATAGTTGATAAATTTGACTGCCCACTAATTTGGTCCTTCGTTAAGAGGACTAAATCAGTGCTAGTCATTAAGTGCTAGGTAAAAAAAAAATCTAATTACTAACAACATTATTGTCTGTATCTTTGTATAAGTTCATACTGGATTGTTTTTTCGTGTTATAAATAAATTATTATTTATAATTATTATTAAGTTTCGACGGCCTCTGTGGTTGAGCGGGCTATGCCTTTACCGGCCTACCTCACGGCAACGCAGAGGTCCCGGGTTCGATTATTGGTATAGTAAATTTCTGAAGCTTATTTTCTCCGTTATTTACTATGGTCTGGGTGTCTGCGATCGCCCCAGAGTTGTACGTTGTATATACCCATAACACAAGCGTAACTTGCTTAATTTGGGGATATACAATAGATGTTTGTCTGCCAATTATTATTATTATGTCTGTATGTTTTTCAAGACCACGGGCTATAAAAATGGGCCGGACTTTTGGAGGGCTTGCCCATGGGGAGGCCAACACGTAGAGGCCCCTTGACAAATTTAATCTAAATGTGGCGTGACTCGCCGCCGATTATCCCTGTCTACACCATACAATAATGCACCCAAGGACAAGCCCCGGCTAGTGTAGGTCTATTGTGGGGAATGAGAAGAGAAAGTACCGGGCTATTGGGGTGAACTGTTAGTGGTACTAAGGCTCGAATATGGGGACTATGGCGTCTGCCCATCGCAATGTTCAGGGAACATGGAAAAATGGGCAGACTGTGACTCCCCACTCCCTGCATGGGCCCCAAAAAATGCCATAAAAGACAGGGGCAACATGGGTGTAAGTGGCTAAGGGGTGTACAGAGGTGGGCTGCAGGTTCACCGAAGCTACTTCTGACGTGATGCCTTTTATCACTTCCACCCCTGGAGCTTGAGTCTTAGCTTTAGTGATCTCCACTCCGTGCCGGCTGGCTAAAGCAAGCACGGAGGCGGGGGCCATTTCTTGGCCCCCGGAGTCAGGTACGTGGTGTTTGAAGATTTTTAAATCGTTTATTTAGAGTCCCACATGTATGCAACTTTACATTCGTCATATATTATACACTATCTAAGCAGGGTCATTCTTTGCTGTGGTTCAGTCTTTAAGCCCTTAAAGCACGATTTCCTGTTTTGAATTTTGAAAAATTTGATATATAATGTAGTCAGATATTTTGTAAAAAAGGAATAATAAAATCCTAGTAATAGTAGTTTTGAGTTTTTTTTTTACGAAAAAGTTATATGCTTTTAGCTACAATATGCATTTTGGGGATAATTAATTCATTGTTCATTTATAAAAAAAAATGCAGACAAACACATATACAGGGCGTTCCATTAGGGACTCACAACGACCACGTTCACGACCGCGATTTTTGCCGTTCCACTTGCTTGCGGACGTTACAATCCTAAAAGCTAGTGGAACGGGTTATGGGGCGTTGATGTCATTAATGTCATACGCAAATGTCATTGGTTGATATGAAAATCGCGCCTTTTTCAATAGGGATGACTATGTTAAAAGAAATATAGCTATTTATACAAAATGTTCTTAATGGGTGACCCCATTGGTATCGGCTACTTCATCGCGGTAATAATTTCGAAGAAAGCAAATCGCCTAGCTCAGATGAAGAGTGGACGTTAAGTTTATAAACGTAATACTAAAAAACGTGATCTCAGACCACGTATTACACAATATAAAAATATAGTCGATCGTTATTCAGATGAAAAATTTAAAAGCCATTAAGACTTTCAAGAAATACATAGAATTATTTGTTGTCTATCTATCTATATTCTGAGTTATAACTCTGCACCAAAAGCTATGTCTACAAACAATGAATTTCTCATTAATTATATAATTATATTCAAGTCAACGATAATGAAAACTGATTAGAAATAAATCATGTAAATAAATATTAATTACAAATAAAGGAAAATGATAGATGGCTGTTTAAAATACATTAAAATTAATTTTACAAAATTAATAAAGAAAGATATTTTTCATTCGCCATCTTGTTTCAAAATTCGCGCCTTTTTAAATGTATTGACAAGAGAGAATTAATGCTCTGTGGTCAACGCCCACTTCGACCCACCTTTTGACATGGGTTGTTGCGGGCGTTGTGTGATCGAAAATGATGACGTCATTAGTGACGTTTTCGCCACGACCGCAACGCTCGCGGTCGCCTTGTGGAACGGCTAACTGAGCATTTTGGGCGTTGTGCGTTGCTAGTGGAACGCCCTAATCGAAGCTGAACTTTATAGGTCAGAGATAATGTAATTAATGGTTATAATATAATGATACATATTAAATACGTCTTACGTTAAAAAAAAACAAAAATTTTGAACATTACCTGTTTTTATTTAGTTACATAATTTTGTATTTATTAGAACCACTTATTAATTTAAATTGATGATGATACATAATGATCGAATTGAAGATATTGCGACTTTTCAAAAACAATAGAAACTAAAGACGTATTTTTGTCTCACTCGTACGCGTGTATATTGTATTACTAAATATGAATAAAACAGCTGTTACGCAGCTTTTATTTGAGCGCGTTTGCTGCAGTTTTATTTAATATTATAATTTCGACTTGATATGAGTCATCCTTGACATTTCATATTTCAACGTGTTATCGAAATACCTGTTTTCGGTTATCGCTTTTGTAAATAAAATACCGAACTTCTCACTTAATCTTTGAGTTAAGTACCTTTTGGTTATCAGTATACCATTGACTCATGCTTGTTAAGCGCAATACCCACTACCAACCCGCCAACCCGCCGACACAACCCGGCGGCCTTTTTGAAAAAAATCGTGTCGGCAACATGCACCCGCGTGTGGTCGATAAGCTCTATCCCATTAATATTATAAATGCGAAAGTAACTCTGTCTGTCTGTCTGTTTGTCTGTCTATCTGTCTGTCTGTCTGTCTGTCTGTCTGTCTGTCTGTCTGTCTGTCTGTCTGTTCCGTTTTCACGTAAAAACTACTGGACTGATTTGGCTGAAACTCAGTATATATATGTTTTCGATGCCGAGAATGAACATAGAATACTTTTTATCCCGAAAAATGGGATCGTTTCCGGGGTAAAAATATATTTGTCTTTCTGTTTGTTATGCTTTTACAGAAGAACTGATAGGCCGATTTGGCTGAAATTCGGTACGTATGTAAATTAAATACTTAGGGTGGTCAAGGGATACTTTTTATTTTGGCCTTTTTGGTAATTTTGGGCTTTTTGGTCATTTTGGTTATTTTAGCCTTTTTACTCATTTTGGCCATGTCGGTCACTTTGGCCTTTTCGGTCATTATGGCCATGTTGGTCATTTTGGCCGTTTTGGTCATTTTGACTATTTTGACCTTTTTGGTAATTTCGATCATTGTTGCCTTTTTGGTCATTTTGGCCTTTTTGGTCAATTTGGCTCTTTTGGTCATTTTCGCCTTTTTGGTCGTTTTTGCCTATTCCGTCATCTTGGCCACGTCGGTCACTGTGGCCTTTTTGGTCATTTTGGCTTTTTTTGTCATTTTGATCATATCGGTCACTGGTCATTTTGGTCATTTTGGCCATTTTGGTCAAGTTTTGTAATTTATGTTGTTGACAGATAGACGGGGGATGGTATAATTAGCGATATAAAATGAAGTGAATATTCCGTGGGTAAATACATAAAAATTTAATATGATATAACCTGTAGCGCTTGCTCTATAAACAAGATACACGCACTAGAGGCTAACTCTAGTATCTCAATATAAATAATAATGTTACAACTTAGGTTTCGACAAAGATAAATTCCACGTACAGACCTGTAAAAGCACACCTGTCGGCATTTAGACTAATTGTAATCCTTTTATGGTCGTCTTCTTTTGTTCACTTATTTATTGACATACGTTTCAAGCGTTTCAAGTTATTGTGGAGAACAACTTTTTTTTTTATTATTGCAGGAGTTCAGCAAACAGGCAGACGGCCCACTTGATGGATAGCGGTTACCATCGCCTATGGACATTTGTAACACCAAAGGTACTACTAATGCGCTGCTGTTCTCTTGAAGGAGACTGGAGCCTGGTCACTAATGCCGGAACACAACTAAGGGTTGTTATGGCGACATACTTTAGACCAGGGGTGGTAGCCATCCAGTCGGGCAAATGCCCTACCACCTGGCTTTGGGTTGTTTTGTCGCCTCTTACGACAGGCCGCCCGGCCGCAGGAATTTGTATTCTTTCTCCGTTCCTGCACGGATAAAAACCTATTGTCCTATTTTACTCGCTTACGGCTGCTTGTAGGCTTGCATCATTAGCCATGTGTTGCGGATTATAAGTACAAGCTAATTCAAGGAAATTATGTCGACGTTGCCGGGCGGGCACATTTGCATTTGTGAAGTACAAAACAATTACCTGACTGAGAGAAGGACTCAGTTAAGCTTTAAGCTACAACTACGATCTCGGCGTGACGTGTGTACATTCGGGAATCTAACAGTGATGGACTTTGCGCGTGTTATTGGATCGTGCACTACGTTTGGATTTGTTGTTTTCGGTTATTTTGTACAAGTGTTATACGTGGTTGTATCGTTCTAATAAACAAAATATGTATGGATGTATGTTTGTTACTCTTTCACGCAAAAAACTACTGACTGGATTTTGATGAAAGTTTAGAATAATATAGCTTAGACATCAGAATAACACAAATAATGTATAAGTGACTTATCCAAAATATAAAGATTTTCCATAACCACGCGGGTGAAAACCCGGGCGCAGCTAGTATAAACATAAACTCTGGATAAGTATCATCCAGCCGCTGCAGCTTATAGTATAATTTTGATGCCTTCAATCGTTGTGTAAATTTTTGTCTAATAACAAAATAAATAGAAAGAAAGGAAAGAAAGAACTTTATTTGAGAAAAATAGCGACATAGTTACATTCTTTAAAAATTATTACACACAAAACATTATTTGAGAATTTGTACGCCGCATTTTCAGCAAACAAAGTCTGCACTCAGTATATTGTTGTGCCGGAGTTATATCCGACACAACGCTGATTTTCAGTGCAAACCTTCCTTTTGGTGTAAGACCATAACGACCCAATTTTATAATATAAAAAATAAAAAGTAAATAATAATTAATAAAAGTAATTGTAATTATGTAATACATAATTATTATAGCAAATAAATAAACTTCACTAAAACTAACAAATAGCAAGAAAGACTCACCCAGACGCGTCGACTAAGAACCTTGGCTTCTCAGACGCAGACGTCAGACATGCACGGAAATTGACACCCCCTTAACCAATCATCCAAACCATAACAATCACTTTTCAGTGCGGCCGCCGTTTAGTTTTTTTCAACAACTCACTCGCCAAAAATCTTGTTGTTTCATACAAACGGTGCGGTGTTTTTAACACCGCAAACGAATCCAACGACAAAAATAGTGACCGCTTTTAAGCTGTAAGGGGAATTTGGGGGGGATAAAGATATACATACATCTTATGTTATACTAATATATAAAACTGAAGAGTTTTTTTGTATGTTTGTTTGCTTGAACGCGTTAATCTCAGGAACTACTGGTCTGATTTGTGTTAGATAGCCCATTTATCCAGGAAGGCTACAGGCTATATATCATCACGCTAAGACCAATAGGCGCGGAGCACGAATGTTTCAAAATCGGGGGATACTTTAACTTTTTTTTTCAACTATTCTACGCGAACGCAAAGTCGCGAGCAGAAGCTACTAGTACTATTGTACAAAGAGAAGCGATATTTATGTATCAAGAATGTGTATTAAGATTTGTACAAAAGATGGCGACACCATGGCTTGACAATGCTACATTAAATAATACACAATTACTTTTATACTTAACCAAGTAATAGATGATAAAATATTGGTCATGAAGTCGTAACAAGTATAAGAAACTTTTTCCAATAACTATTTTAAATACAGAATTCAATAAGCGCATTTAATTGTTCAAGTTAAACGCAACACTGAACTAACTTGAACTTAACTTTATTTAAAACACATGTTTTAAACTTTAAGCGATCATAACCACTATTTTTTTTAAAAGATAATGTTTTTGTTAAGCTTTTTAACCGACTTGGAAAGGAGGAAGATAATGCATGGCCCGAGCCTTATATAATCGTAAATGTATTTGTGAGTTTGATTATAATACCTACTAGTGTGCCTGAGAGGCATAATTTTGCTCTGAAAAATAAAAGCGTGAATTGTACATCTAAATCATCCCGGGACCCACATACAAAATTTTATCACAATAGGTCAAGCCATTTTTGAATCTTAGACTAAAGAATAGCAATTGATTATAGATAAACGACCGTCTGTGTATTCATTCTTATCGTCAGATAAAAGTATCATATTTGTATTGCACAGCAACGTGTAATTTCTCGATGTTAAAACATATTGCCGTCAGTCTAATATATTATCAGAAGAAACCTAAACTGCTTCAGTTATTTACTTATACTATCCTTTTTACGGTATCTATCATTTTTTATATTTAATTTCAAGTCAGTTATATGATAAAGCTTATGATACGCACTTCAAACGAGTGGAATTCATTGCCGGAGTCCGTCTTTCCCGATATACAACCTGTGGGTCTTCAATTATCCTGTGAATACCTTCTAGGTAAGCATGCTCCATCCTAGACCATAATATCTTCGCTCCACCTCCATATCACACCAGATCGTGGTCAAACGCGACCCTACAATACAATAAATATATCGAAGGCTTCATAACAGAGTCATATGCGCAAAAATGATATTTTTTTGTAGTTTACTAAAAACTATGCATGTTACAAGAAAGAGAAACTATGCAAATGTACCTAAAAAGAAGGGCGTTCCAAATCTCAGCCTTATACAATTAACTAGTTTTGTTTTATTCACAATTTTGCCCCTTGTGTAAAACTGCACTTTTGTCTGTACGCCCATTTGTTATGAAGCCTCGATATATACATGTGTATTTGTAATGCTAACTCGTGGCACCGGCTGGCAGCCTGATGCATTATATAACGTATTAAATTCAAATTTCAAATTCAAGTTTCTATTCAAGATAAATTCCACTGGAGAACACTTTTTGGTGATCATACATATACACATATTTAAATGTACTTCCTATGTACACCTATTAGTCCCTGGTATAACGTAGTGGACAATCTAGAGATCTTTTTTATCAGCATATAAAACGTCACAGACTCTTGTACCAGTATGAGTGTACAAAGTTATGACGTCGCGACTTTATATTTTAAAACGAGTCAAATAGCGCAATTAGGTAATTCAATAATTAATTAAAATTATTCCAATCATGATATTGTTGTAACCCGATACTAATCCTTTGGAGGTGTCTTATTACTCCTTTGAATTTAAGTGATCTATTGTTCGCGCTAATCTCCTCGTTCACGCCGCTGTAAGACATCACAAAACCTTCTTTCCTCTGTTGGTATTTGATGCGAATTCTTGGAAGCCATTAAGCTGACCATTTAACGATTTTAAGAACCAGTGAGCGGCATATTGCTAGGAGGCTATGTCTAATTTACAAATAGATGAGCGTCAATCAGTCGGGAAACGCGCTATTCATGTTCTGACTGCGAATGAGGCGTTACCTAATGCACTTTCGAAGCTAGTATTTTATAACAACGAACTTTGCGCGATTTATGTGATACCGATTTTCTGCCCTCCGTTGTTTTTTTTTTGTATTGGGATATACTTATAAGAACTGTGAATTACGTGTGTGTACTTCTAATAAACTTTGTGATAATTCATTTATTTAAACATAATTAAATATGTCTGAATGCCTATTAAAAACGCATTGTAACGTCGTAAAACGACTGGACTTGTTCAGTATGTATCTAGAATATTCGAGGCGTTTCTACCGCCAACTCCTTTTGCATAAGCCCGCACCAAAATCAACTAGTCTGCTGAAAGATTTAAAGTATTCATTAGTTAAATGTCGAGCGACTCGCAGCTAATTGTTCTAGAATTTTAATACTTGGAATAAATGTTAAATGAAAAATCAAAAACTATCGCCTCTGTGGTTGAGTGGGATAAGCCTTGGTTGCCCGAGCTCACTGGGACACAGTGGATCCGGATTGGATTCCTGGCATCGAGTTTTCCGTTAATTACTATGGTGTCTGGGATCAGCCCCATAGTGGTCCGTTATATATTCCCATTACATAAGACCACTATGGGGCCGATACAGCCCAAATTTTGTTATATTCACACTTTTACAAAAGCATGGTATTCTTATAAACATAAACCTTTAGTAAAAACTATATAACTGATGACTATATGACTGCGTGGTTGTAGGAGTTATCGGATAGATAGACAGACGTGGAAAGTGACTTTATTTTATATTGTTAAAGATGTAAAAACAAGGTTCTCCAATGTCAAAATTGCATAATGCTTTTTGCGTCAGGAGTTTAAAACAGGATAAACAACTATATATTAACGTATTCTACGATCACAAAATCAACCAGTTTCGAACATCAATATGCACAATTCAGTCTTGTGTACACTTCTTGGAACAATTATCAATAATATTTTGGTAAGTTTTAATTTTTATATCGTGTTATAAATAAACTCGTCATTTTTTTCCTTTGAACCAGCATCAGTATTAGAATATTTAGTATAAGAAAAAAAGGGTATTATTGTAGGTGCTAAGATTGTCAAATGGCCACCGCGTAGCACACCTTCTGACTATTGTTGTTATTTTTCTACGCAAAAATTACGAAATAGCTCGGTGACTACAAAGAATTTAATCCGTGATAACTTTTATGTATAATACCCACTTGAAAACCTCCTGTCGCCTGCACTTGAAAAAAAACTTAAGCTATCGCTCTAGTGATATCGTATCGAAATCTTTTAATATTTATACAATCTAACTAATTTGTACCATACCCGGAAAAATCCCGCGGGATTCCCGGGACACAAAGTATCTGAGCCATAATTTTAGTGAAAACTGTGTAAGCTAATTTTTATGCAACGGTACAACTTCAAAACGCTCCCGAAATACACCCGCGGGATTCCTGGGATAAAATATATCACACATTTATCATATAAAATTTTCTATCGATTAGTGAAAAAATCACATTAGCATTTTTTTCAATCTGGCTATTTTAAAATATTCCCAGTAAAGTCTAATAATTTTCTGTCGACGCTAATCGACCCCATTAAAATCCGCCCAGTAGTTTTTACGTGAATCTCAAACAAAGATTTAAAAAAATATTCATCGTGTTCTCCATCGTTTATGTCAAAGTCTGTAGGCTATACTAGTTTTTTTTAATAACTTCAATGTACAGACACGGCATATTTAGAATGTAATAAAATAAGAACTAAAATAATATCCATCAGTATAAGATGCGATATTTTGAAATTAGGTCTAGAATTTTTCAAAGTTTCAGGAATAAACTCCAGTCGTACGTCAGAGTTGACACACACTTTTTATTCATTTTTTCTTCTTTTTGACATGTGGCTTTGCTCGACTTGTGTGTTTAGCCAGTGTCCCGTACTTATGAACAACCACGATATCTGTATTTAGAATAACGTTCAACTAAAAACTGACTGACGTCAAACAAAATACTTTTCTAGACGTTCGAAAAGGAATAAGTGTAAATATACATCGCTTATTAGGACTATTTATGTCCTACACAATTTTAAGCAACATAGGTACACTTTGAAAATACTTCTGCGCAGCGAAACTTAAAGTGATGTTTCACTGCGCAGAAGTAATTCCGCCAAAAATTCACGTTTATATAAATATTAATAATGACCTTAGTAACCGTCTGCCCATTTTTTATGTTCCCTGAACGCTGCGAGGGCAGACGCCATAGTTCCCATATTCCCAGACCCCTAGTAGCAGTTCACCCCAATAAGCCGGTACTTACAATAGTCCTACACTGGCCGAGGCTTGTCCTTGAGTGCATTTATATGTATAGACAGGGATAATCGCCGGTCATTGTCACGCCACATTTACATTAAATTTGTCGACGGGCCTCTACGTGTTGGCCTTCCCACGCAAGCCCACCAAATGTCCGGGCCATTTTAATGGCCCGTGGTCTTCAAAGACCTAGGCGATGCAAAATGTGTCTTGGCCTCCGAAACGAGAACACGCCACCTGTTTCGGTCCTGTGCGATTTCTTGCCAGTTGTTAGTTTAGTAATAAAAATTACAAACAATAGGTTATATTATGACGGACTCTTTGTTTGAGAGGTTTAAGTGCTAGTCGGCCGAAACACAGAGGCTCCGGGTTCGATTCCCAGCATGCTAAATTTCGGAAACAATTTTTTGGTTATTTACTATGGTCTGGGTGTCTGGGATCGTATATTATCCATAATACAATCGTAACTTACTTACCTTGGTGATTTGTAATGGGTGTATTTGCCTGCCGATAATTATTTTTAAATTCGGAACTGTCGACTTAATTGCTATTAAATTTAACCATTGTTTAATCACTCTGAGTATAACAATCTCTTGATTATTACTAAAGTGACGATTAAAACTTGACATTAATATAACATTGAATAGGAATCGTCCTAATGAGCGTTAATCAGTCAAAGGCTGTGCACGCAATTAAGGTACGTCATTGAAGTCGAGATTCGCCTGCATATACTCCAACGTTCATTTGAGATCTACTCGTTAATTCTGATGGCACTTCAAAGCAAACTCACCTTTAGAGATCTCCCACTTTGATCTCACGGATCGATTTAATTTTAGCTTTCTTCTAATTAAAATTGAACAACTGACTGCGTATTTGATTGTACAATGCGTTGCAAAAAAAAGTAAAACGTTTTTGATAATTTTTCATGTCGGTTTTGGTCCTTTCTTTGATTTTTTTATTGCAGAAGTTAAGCAGACATGCAGACGGCCCACTTGATGGAAAGCGGTTACCACAGCCTATGGACATTTGCTCCTTTTTTTGCTTTCTTAAGAGAGACTGGAACCTAGCGACTAATGCTGGAACTCAACTCAAGGTTGTTATGGCGGCTGGTCTCTACCCTGGTCGGGTATATGCCCTACCACCTGGCTGTGGGTTGTTTTATCGCCCCTTAAGATGGGCCGCCCGGCCATGGGAAATTATATTCTTTCTTGTTCCTGCACGGATAGAACTACTTACTTACTATTAAGAACTTCGAAGATGTTTTATTTTGTAATTTTTTTACACACGTAATAAAGTACTTCTGGAATTATAGAAACACGTGATTGAAATGACATAGAAGGTCCAAGTTTACATCAGTAACATTCAAGAGTCTGTGAATTTAAATGCCTAAAGATATTGATGACTCCACAGTTCTTATTTCTCTCGCTTTTTAACGTTCTATATATTCATACCATACTTTCAAACCAAATCATTAAAAAATAAGTCTTAATTAAGTTTATTTTAAGTTTTGACCAATTTTTGCTGTAAAACTGGGAACACTTATGGCCTTACTTATAATCGTTTGTTAAATTTTAAGAAACAGCTCAGCAACTGATTAACGAAAATCTTACCTATAAACTCCTCTTAAGAATTAGAGGTGGTGTTAAAGTTACTCATAAATAACTGTTTTTTTTACCAATATCGAGAGGTAGTTTAAGTGACTGCTAAGAGGCAAGATGTTGAGTTTTATTTGAAACATCCATTGATTTGGGGCTTAAGAGTCTATTATTTATGAGATGGCTAGTCATTTCTTAACGAGATTATTATAAGTAAGACCCTTAGAAAGTAAAGACGATAAAATGATTACTTCCCAGAAACATAACGCTAGTTTTCAATACTAATGTCATGATCCTTAGTTAGGAAATAGAATTAAATTATTCTTGCAGCGTCTACCCATTTCCGTGTCTCAAACTGTAATCACTCCATTGAAAATCAGTCGAGTGAATTTATGCGCAATCTATCACCAATATTCCGGGTTTAGGCTGAATTTATAGCATCTAAGGGCCAATATAAACCTACCGAAATTCAGATTCGAATATTTTCTTATAAATTTAATATATACTATGAAATATATTATCCGTGCAGGAACGGAGAAAGAATACAATTTCCTGCGGCCCGGCGGCCTGTCGTAAGAGGCGACAAAACAACCCACAACCAGGTAGGGCATTTGCCCGACTGGATGGCGACCCCCCCCCCTGGTCTAGAGTATAATAATAATAATAATAATAATCGGCAGACAAACACACACATTGTATATCCCCAAATTAAGCAAGTTACGCTTGTGTTAAGGGTAATATACAACGGACCATTCTGGGCCGATCCAGACACCCAGACATGGTAAATAACGGAAGAAATACGTTTGCGAATTTACTATACCGGGATCGACCCGGAGCCTCTGGGTTGCAGTGAGGTAGGCCGCAAAGCTTAGCCCGCTCAACACGAGCCGTCGAATGCCGCCATACAACCTTGTTTGTTTCCGACATTAGTGACCAGGTTCCAGGCTCCTAAAAGAGCAGCAGCGCATTCGTAGCACTTTGGTGTTGCAATGTCCATAGGCGATGGTAACCACTGTCCAACAAGTGGGCTGCCTGCCTGTTAGCGATCTCCTGCAACTATCTTTAAAAAAAAAATTCAGATCAGCGGCTGGTGCTTACCTCGGGAACGTATCAGTATGGTGATCCAGCAAGGAACGTGCCAGCCTTCTGGGCACCTTATCCATAGAAGACGGTGATCTAGGAGGTTCCATGTGTTGACACGAACGCTGCACGCTCGAATGAGCGGACACTCAAGCCACGCGCTTAAGATTGCTTCACTCTGATACACACCCGTCGGTGGTACACAAAAAAATATTTCACCGACTCAAAATTGAAGACACTGATTAGGTAGCGAACTATTTTGCTTGTAACGACTACATACGAAAGAAAGAAAAAACGTTTATTTGGTCATGTCTCATGACATATCGAAACACATGGCGATGAATTGTAAAATGATATATACCAAAAAAAACTCTCGTCTATATATGTAATCGTCATTCAATTATCACGCCACAATTAAGTGTTTTAATCGTATCACTACAGTTTTACTTTCAGTATTATATTATATTATATATTATATGTATATTATTATTTTAATTATTGTATAATTATTAAATAAATTACTTCACTACTGGGTATATCTTCAATTTTATTGTCAATCACAATTACATGTAGTCTTGTGGACGTTTCCACGATACAATGTATATATATAATATCTCATAGCTACAAAATATTTAAAAAACACACCTTACTATGACGTAAGTCTTGTGCTGTCGCGTGCTGGTTCTAAGTCTGTATTATACAAGCTACAAGTTTATTTATATTAAAACAAAAAAATCTTTTAAATGCTACCTAAAAACCAGATTATTAGGAATTTTTCCGATAACTTTTTCTTTTTGTGAAATAACCTTGTTACGTATTACATTTTGTGACATATGTAGCGAACTCAGACGTGAATTCAAGCGGACTTCATCTCCTTTAGATAGTAGCAGTCCTTTTTTCATAGAAAGTTAGAGTAAGGTAGATACCGTCGTATTAGCAGTATCAATTAAACGGGCCCCCAGTGTACAGGGGCCTTAATTTCCTAAAATGATATCCACAATATCGATTATAATATTGTACGAGCTACACAGGACTCGAATTAAATTGCCGTTGGATTTTACTATATAGTTTATTATAGCTGTACAAACACGTATAAAACAGGCACAAAATATGACTGGACACAATACAAACTACACAATTCAATAATACGCGCAAAGTCCGTCACTATATCGCTCATCAAATCTACGTCTTACTCGTATCGTAGTCCTCGCTTGACTGCCTCGCCCTCCGTTCGGGCATTGTTTTATACTAAACTAGACAATACAACGAAGGACTGCGCTCATTGTGTTAATCCGCACACCTGGCAAACTTCGACACAATGCAACAACAACAAGAATTAGCTCGACACTAATGACGGCCATAAAACAAGTACGATAACAATAGGATGTTTTTCTTAACTACAAATTCTAAACACAAAGTAAACAAAAGAATTCCTACATGCCGGAAAGATAATAAACTGCGTTTTACGATAGGCAGGTGTGTGCATTTTTTTTGACGGCATGTAACAATATTTTTGATAATAGCCAAACTGGTCAGTATTATCTATAGAGGCAAAGAATCTAGGAAAACTGATATCGCCTTCAACTATGGATGATTTGATAAATAAGTTGGCCGAAAAAAGGCTAAAAATGTATCTCTGAATTGAATTGATTGTTTAAGGGCGCGTTCCTACTATGTCGTAACGATTAATTTATCGTTGGACGACGTCGTCTCTAGCTGTTCCCATTATAACCATTATTTGTCGTCAAATTTTTTTATCGTTTAGCGACTATCGCATCTAGCTGTTCCCATTGGATCGCGACGAAATTTTATAATTTCACTGCAGTCGCTTTGTCGTTTACACATCATTAGCAAGCTACAAATTTACAGTCGCCTCTACGTTCTCAGAAGACATTTTAATTTAAAGACTACATTTTAATAATGTATTATTACTTTTTAAAAAGAAGGAAGATGAAGCTAGCAATCGTGGCTACGATAGATTTGCCGTCACCATTTGGTCTTAACGATTTTTTATCGTTTCACGACTGTCGTGCTAGTCGTTCCCACTGTCATGATAATCTGTCGTCACTGCAAAAAATGTCGTAGACGACCGTAAATCGTGTCGTTCTTATTTTTATTTTTTTGTTTAAATAAAAATAAACTTTTATTTATTCCAGGAAATTCCATTCCTACAAAATGGCTCAAGTGACGTTTCCTCATGCT